>CM064902.1:27651641-27664141 GCA_030347415.2 Decapterus maruadsi
CTCCTCCCCCTCCTCCTCAGCAGCCAATCCTGATGACCGTGATGCCAAACCTGACTCCGCCCCCCAGCAGCGTCGTCACTCACCTGTCATCGTCGACCACCTGTCTGGTCGCCCCCCCTCCCCCTCCCCCTCCCCCTCCCCCACAGAGACCTGACGTCGTCCAACACTCCCTGTTGGACAGCGGAGACGCCGACGCCGTGGACCTGCCCGGCTGCCTCCTCCTCCCCACCCCCCCCTCCCCCAAACGCCCCACTCACCCGTCTCCCCCGGCAACCGCAGCCGCCCCCTCCTCCTCCAGTAACGGGCTCTTCCTGCCCCCCCTGCCCTCCTCCTCCTCCTCGCCATCCCTCTCCTTCTCCATGTCTCTCTCCTCCTCTGCCGCCTCCTCCCCCCTGCCACGGCCCCCACCCCAGCAGCCTCCTCCTCCTCCCCCCCCACCCCCCTCCTCCCCATCCTCACCCCCCCACCTCCTCCTCCTCCCACTGCTCAGCTCCCCCGTCTCTCTCCTCCTCCCCCGGCGACCCCCACCACCACCACCACAACCACCACCACCATCACCAACGAGGGCTGAGGCTCTCCTCCCCCCTCGCCCCCCCCCTCCACCACCACCCCCACCCGTCCACCACCTCCTCCTCCCTGCCCTTGTCTCTGGACGTTGTTGGCGCACGGAGACGCCCAGCGGCGGCGGCGGTGGCGGTGGCGGACGTCCTGACTCCCCCCTGGTGCAGGCCGGTGGAGCTGGAGATGCAGGAGTGGAAGGGGGGGAGGGGGGGGCAGCAGGTGGAGGAGGAGGAGGAGGAAGAGGGGGAGGGGGGAGGGGGGAGGTCGTCCACAGAGCACATCAGCTTCATCGACGAGGAGGAGCCGGCGGCGGCGTTATGAAGGAGACGGAGCGGGAGGACGCTGAGACCCGGGGGGGAGGGGGGGGGACGGGGGGGGGGGGGGTGAGACACACGCGGCCGTCTGCAGAACTACAACAGCACAACTTGTCTTACAGTATCAACTCCTCCTCCTCCTCCTGGACACGTCGTTTACCCAGAATGCACTGGGGCTGGGAATGTACAAACTCCTGGTTCAGTCTCAGTCACGTCAGGTCACTTCATCAACGCTTTTCTTTTCTTTATTAAAGGGACAGTTCAACATTTAGCCAGATCCTCCTCTCTCCATAATCCCTATAGTCATAGCAGTAAGTTCGTTACCTTTAATTGTCGGTGCAAGCTATTTTTAGAACGGTGGAGCAGAGCCGTGAGCTGCTCAGAGCTACGCTACGGAGGCTCATGGGATTTCTTGGTTTCAAACTCATCAAATACACAATCCAACAACTCCACAACGCTCTGGTGGACAAGTTGTGACCTATTTCTTTCAGTTGCATGTATTACCTTTTCTTTTTTTTACAGTTTGAAATCTTTTTTGTTTAGTTTCAGACTTTTGACACTGAATTAGCTCCGTAGACAGAGAGGAATGAACCCACTGCTATGACTATGGTGAGAGGAGGATCTGAGTAAATGTTGAACTATCCCTTTAAACATCCACATTTTCCTCTCTTCGCGCCCCGTCAGACAAGTTCAGGTCGTGTGCCAAAGACTAAATGAAATAAAAACAAACATATGGTAGAGGTCACACACACACAGACACACACACAGACACACACAGACACACACACAGACACACACAGAGCAGCAGCAGCAGCAGCAGCAGCAGCAGCGCCACCGTCTCACCGTCATGACTGTTTACAACCAGCCTGCCAGATTGTAGAGCAAAACTCTCCCACGTCACCCTGAGCTTTAGCCATCAGCCATTCGTGCCTTTCTCCATGACAACGACGACAACGACAAGAGTTCATCACAGGAAAAAAAAAAGAAAGAAAGAAAAGCGTTTGGATCAGAAGCGGCAGAAGAAGCCATCAGCGCCACTGGCACCTTGATCTCTAATAACGGAACTGAGTCTATTTATTTACTGAGGCATGATGATGTGTTTATTTATTTTTGTTGAAGCGATGATGAGGAGATATTTTTTTGCACGTTTGGGACAAATTACAAGTGTCACCTTCCTAACTCTTATGTAGCACACACAGACACACACACACACACACACAGACACACACAGGCGTTGATCACGGTACCAGACAAACAGCAGCAGCCTAACTGACTCCTTACACAACGACTACAATACCCAGGCTGCATCACTTCGGAGGCCTCAGGACTTGTTGTGTACAATGTTTTTCTTCTTCTTCTTCTTCTTCTCTTTCTTCTTCTTCTATTTCTTCTTCGTTGGTGCGGTGCGTCAGGCGCCGTCACACCTGTAACATAGACAAGTCAGAGTTCTGGTTTATATTTTCTGTAACAGGAGGAGGAGGAGGAGGAGGAGGAGGAGTCACGGAGCAGGGCTGCTGCCACCACGGCTCTGGCCCTGGGAGGGAGGGAGGGGGTTTTACTCTGGGGTGGGGGGGGGGGGGGGGTGAAGGGGTTTTAAATCAAATGCATGACACAGCTTTTTTTCTGCATGAGGAATGTGCCTGCTTTTGAGCTGTCGAGGGGAACGGGGGGGGGGGCTGATGGGAGTCGACCCTCCTCCTGTTTTGCCCCGCCCCCTGCCCCCTCTATCCCCCTCCCTGCCCCCTCCCTCCTGGAGGCCGTTGGGTTTCAGATGTATTTTATTATTAACGACTGCTGTTACATAAAAACTTTACCAGGATTACAAACTGTACGACGAATAAAGAAGTGTTGTTTTCTAACGCGTCAGACTCCTGTGCTGCTTCGTCTCAACCTGTGTTTTCTTTACTGTTTACAGTTGTTTTATTGCAAATCAATTCATCATCATTAGCAGCTTTAATTTCTTGAGGTTGTGAGAAACAACATCTCCTCATTGTTCTTGTAAGAAAAAATGTTGATAACCCTTTAATTTACAGGCGGTTAAAGAAGAAGTAAGTGGTCCGGTCGTTTTCGCTAATGCTGCGTTCCAGGCAGGCTTTTGAAATCGTAAATTACAGCTTCAAGTCACAACTTACGACTTTGTAGCGTTCCAGGTAACTCATGTGTTTCTTGACCTGTTTCCCTCATCAAACTCATCAATAACAATCCAACAACTCCACAACGGTGAACTGGTGGACAAGTTCGAACTGCACCACTTCACCACGCGGAGATAATAAGTTTCCAACGTTACCATAACAGTTGTTTTAGACGGGCCACAATACGTTCCTTGGCTGCACAAAGCCCTGATGCGCGTTCTCTCTCCTCATTTTTCAAAAGCAGGATCCGATAAATGTTTTCTCCTCGGCTCAAAAAGCAGCTCAGTGACTGTTCCAGACCCGTGTTTTGGTCCAAACACTTGTCCACAAAAGTGATTGCTTGGAGATTTAACTATTTATGAGTTTATATTAACACAAATATATCACTTACTTCTGCTTTAATTATGTGATAATGTCAAGAAATAACAATTAATTGTGTCATAATAATTAGGCTACGTCTAGAAATAACGGTCAGTTTCATTGTGCTGTTGAGAAATATCACCAAGAAATAGCAATTGATTGCAAGGACTTTGTAGAGAAAAATTCTGGCCTTTCCCTTTAACAACTGAATAGTTGTTATTTTTCAAATGTGAGTATTTGGTGTTTTTCTGTATCACACAACCATGAGACTTTGGTAAAAACAAAAACATGTGTTTGCTGTGACATTTTAACAAGCATCTTTCTTTACTGTTTACAGTTGTTTTATTGCAAATCTATTCATCATCATTAGCAGCTTTAATTTCTTGAGGTTGTGAGAAATAATATCTCCTCATTGTTCTTGTAAAAAGCTGGTTTGTTAAATTTCATTTACAGGCGTGTTAATTATGTGATTAATCAGGTCAAGAAATAATTGTAAAGGGAGAGATAAATAAATAAATATTCGATTTTATAGAAATGCAACCAATAGTAATGTCCTATCTTATTTGTGAAAAGTAATCCCCAGATCAGCTGGTTTCCGATGGTTTTTCGCTGATTAAAGAAGAATTTCTTCACAGTGCTCTGAACCCTGTTACTTCTGCTGCTCAATGACTACTAGGACTTCAAGATGCAGCTGCTACTGCGACCGGCTCTGCTGCTCTTTATATGTCTATGCTGCTACATAGACATATGCCTACACCGGCCTCGTGCTCCGGCGTCCTGCACGTGTCGACCTCCGTCCGTCGTCACGTGGTCGCGGCTTTTGTCGGTTCATTTAGGTTTAGACGAGACAATAACTAAAATGATAATTCAGTGGAGGTGGAGGGGTCCTTCGTATCGTCACTCACTCCACGAGGCTCCTCTTTGGCTTTTCCCAGACTGCCTCGCTCCTTCCGCTCACGTCAGACAAGCGGCCAGGTAACCAGGCAACCAAACATTACACAGTATATAGCAGCCCCCCCCTATCATCTACGACACTGACCCCAACGCATGATCTGACATCATATATGTTTAGGTTTAGTGTTAGGCTGTTGTTTACTTGGTGATATCAGATCGTGCAGACCCCAACAGTAGCGTTAGCCTGCCTCCACCTAAAGTAGCTAATTAGCTTAGCCCAAACACTGGAAATGTATGGGTAGTGTTAGCCTTAGCTTAGCTCAAACACTGATAGTGTATGGGTAGTGTCTCTGATGACTTTAGGTGGAGGCAGGCTAACACTACCCATACACTTCCAGTGTTTGAGCTAAGCTAAGGCTAACACTACCCATACACTTCCAGTGTTTGAGCTAAGCTAAGGCTAACACTACCCATACACTTCCAGTGTTTGAGCTAAGCTAAGGCTAACACTACCCATACACTTCCAGTGTTTGAGCTAAGCTAAGGCTAACACTACCCATACACTTCCAGTGTTTGAGCTAAGCTAAGGCTAACACTACCCATACACTTCCAGTGTTTGAGCTAAGCTATGACCAACACTACCCATACACTTCCAGTGTTTGAGCTAAGCTAAGGCTAACACTACCCATACACTTCCAGTGTTTGAGCTAAGCTAATTACGGCGATACGGCTCTATCTCCCTTGTTACTGCACACACAGTGGAAAGGATGGTGTCTATCTGCTGGTCATGGACTCAGGAGTGAGGCAAGACATGAAAAAAATGTTGGCGTATCCCTTTAAAACCACTGGATCAGGAAAATCTTCTTAAAGGTGAAACAAAAGACACAACACAGGAGCTCCTTCTTCAGGTCTGCATATATTTTCAATGATAACATTCATTCTATCAGAGCTTCAGTAAGGTTTGAAATGTCAGGGAGCAACACTCTAGAAACTTCCTGCTGGGGGAGGAAGGAAGGAGAGGAAATAATACGACGGGAGGGGATGAAACACGACGTCGCACTCGGTTCACTTAGTGCTTTTTAAAAAAAAATTATTATTATTCTTTTACCCTCTCAAGTTAATTCCTCCTTTCCGTCGACTCCGGATGCTCCGCCCACTTTTCAAAAACACGTCAGAGGAAGAGAAACCCAGGAGGAGCATGGGAATTTTTTTTTATCACATCCCTTTTTGAGAAACACATGGAGGAGGAGGAGGAGGAGGAGGAGGAGGAGGAGGAGGAGGAGGAGGAAGGAGCTGCAGAGCATCCTCTGATCTCTGGTGCTGTCAGTGTTGGCTCTGGATCTACGGCTCCCATTGGGATCATAAAAGACGAGAGGGGGGGGGGGGCGGAGAACCACGACGGTGAGGAGAAAAGAAAACCAGAGGAACGACATCATCATCATCATCATCATCATCTCTCCTCCTCCTCCTCTTCCTCCCTAAACCATGTTCACAGTCAGAAACACACCGGGCTCATGGTCCAACAGGATGAGTGGAAACAAACCAGGGTCAGGGGGGGAAAATAAAAATCCAAAAATATATATTTATGTTTATATTTATATATATTTATATATTTACGAGGTATGTATCCACAAAAAAAAAAAAAAGGAAAGAAAACACCCAAAATTTTCAAAATAGGCAGTCTGTGTTTTTTCCAAATGTGTCCTTTAACTCGCGACGCCGTCAGGAAACATTAATATTAATAATATCATTAGTTAAAAATTTAAAAAAAAAAAGTGGGAAGCTTCGTCTCAACAGCCGTGCTCTTCTTCTTCTTCTTCTTCTTCGTGTCAAACCTCACAGTCCGGTTCTCTAAGACCTGAAGCTCCAACGTCAGGAGTCCAAAAACAAAACAAAACAAAACAAAAAAAAGCACCGCGGCGGCGCTGGTGTCTGGCTGCTGCACTCGGGAAAACAAAATGATGAAATAAAATAAAAATCAACAACCTGAAATCACAAAGTCCCCAAAAAAAAGAAAAGAAAAAGAAAAATCACCTTGTCCTTTAAAAAAAACCAAGTGAAACCTCCGAACCGTTGATTCCCCGTCGGCCACCGCCGGTCTGGAGCCACGCAGCGTTCTGAGGCGGTGGCAGCGGGAGGTGGAGGTGGAGGGGTGGGGTGTGATGGGGGAGGGGAGGGGGAGGGGCCGGCCACAGGTCCAAAAACAAAAAGGTGTCTTTGTGCAACAAAACCTCAAAAAAACAAAAACAAAAAACCAGGAAACAGAAGGAGCCGGCGACGGCGGTGGTGACGCGGCGTTGACGTGGCGTTGACGCGGCGGTGACGCGTTCCCTCCACACGATTGTTTGTTAGTCCGGCTGGCTGCAGGAGAGGAGCGCTGCCCCCGCTGGTCACGCTAGGTACTGCTGCATCGCCGTCTTCGCCCTGTCACACACACACACACACACACACACACACACACACACACACACACACACACACACACACACACACACACACACACACACAGGGTCAGTCAGTTTTCCAGAGTTTGGATACTTTGGTTTTCCGTTTCCCTTTAAGACACGTATCAGCTTTTTTCCTGAATCAAAACTTTGTTTATTACATTTCTTTGTGAAGTTTTAAACTAGTTTTAAGTGTTAATTTAAACTTCTTGCACTGAAGGAACGTGCTTATATTTAATGATAATTTGGTCACTATAATCTCACCTGTCGCTGAGGTTGGGGTCGGAGGACTGGGTGAGTTTGTGCAGGATGTCCACGAAGCCCATCTCCCTCAGCTTGTCCTGGCGCTCCTGAGAACCTGCACACAGAGCCGGAGCAGCGTCATGACGTGCGTTAGTTTAACAAAGATCAAAGTGTTGTGAAGACACGGAGTTCAGGTTGCAACTGAGAGAAGCTGCAGATGTGAGTTTCTGCAGAGACGAGCACCAGCAGACGGTGCAGGTGGAGCCGTCACGCTACAGGTGTGTCCACTAGACCAGGCTATGGATTGAATTATGATGATAAACTGCTGCAGATTCTCCATTTTCATCTCCTTTGCATCACCGTGTGATGCACTGCAAAAAACCAAAATCAAGTGAATATTTGTCTTATTTCTTGTGAACTAATCACCTAAAAATTAACTTGTTTTCAGATAAATTTCACTTGTTTGAAAAATCTGCCAATGGGGCAAGTTTTTTGTGTGTGTGTGCTGCACTAGACCAGGCTATGGATTGAATTATGATGATAAACTGCTGCAGATTCTCCATTTTGCACATCTGTTTGTTTTTTTTACAGACGCAGCTTCTTTGCATTAAAACAGACCTGATGCACTGCAAAAAACCAAAATCAAGCAAAGAATATTTGTCTTATGGAATTCTCTTTAAGGTTTTGTTTGTCTATATAAAGATATAAATAAAATTAATATACATCACCGATTAAAAAAAATAATCTAATTTACTTTGTTTTCAGATAAAATTTCACTTGTTTCAAACAAATTTTCACATGGATTTTTGAAATAATGATTGAAAAATCTGCCAGTGGTTGCAGTGCAAGTCAGTTTTTGTGTCTTGTAATAACTCCACAGGCAGCTCAGTGGTGCTTTTTGACTTGTTACTCGCTGGTGTGTTAGTGATGTACAGCCTATATAACAGGTAAGTTATAATAAATAATAACATAATAACATTATTATTATTAAATTAAAAAGGAAGAACTGAAAAATTATATACAATAAAAACTTTGTTCCTTAAATAAATAAAACAATTGTTTAACGTTAATTAAAACAATTAATTAATTGAAATAAACGTTAAGCCCTAATATTTTATAGTAAATACACTTGAAACATGAAATAAACATGAAGTAATGGTTTTCTGCATCCTTGTGCAGAGCAGTGTCCTCCTCCTCCTCCTCCTCCTCCTCCTCCTCCTCCTCCTCCTCCTCTCTTACCGTCCTCCTCGTTCCAGATGAGGTTTGAGATGCAGAAGGTGGCGGCGAGCTGCAGTTTCACATTTGAATGCCCCTGAAGGAACCACAACACACACACACACACAGACACACACACACACACACAGACACACACACAGGGTCAGTGCCGTCACGTTGACCAGAACCAGACTAACCACAGCAGACTGTCTGACTCTGTACCATGTAGTATTTGATTTTCTGGAGCATGTCGTCGTTGGTCATGATCAGCTCCTTGGCCGTGTTGCCGTCGGCGATGTTGGCCAGGATGCACAGCGTCTGACGAGGTAAAGGAGAGTCGAGTTACATCACTGTTTTATCTACAGTGTGTGTGTGTGACGGTGTGTGTGTGTGTGTGTGAGCTGACCTGCTCTTTGACCTCTATACTGTGCTCCGCCTCCAGGATGAGCGTCACCGCCTGCATGATCTGCTTCCCGTGAGAACTCATGATCTGGTCGATGTGCTGACGGCAGGAAGCAGGAGACACTCAGTGTGTGTGTGTGTGTGTGTGTGTGTGTGTGTGTGTGTTTGGACACTTCATCAGGTACACCTCTACAGTCCAGTACATTCTAAAGTGTTTGTATAAAGGGATAGTTCTATATTTTGTCAAACTGGCACATTCATAGCAGTAGGTTCTGTACCTTTAATTGTCAGTGCAAGCTATTTTTAGAACGGCGGAGCAGAGCCGTGAGCTGAACAGAGTTGTTTTAGAGGGAAATTCATGTAAAACCTCTGATGCACGTTGCCTTCAGGGACAGTTTTTCATCACCAGTCTCTGTATTTCCCTCTAAAACAACTCTGTGTGGTAACGTTGTGTTATTATCTCATAGTGTGGTGAATGTGCAGGTCACAACTTGTCCACCAGAGCGTTGTGGAGTTGTTGGATTGTGTATTTGATGAGTTTGATGAGGGAAACCAAGAAATCCCATGAGCCTCCATAGCGTAGCTCTGAGCAGCTCACGGCTCTGCTCCGCCGTTCTAAAAATAGCTTGCACCGACAATTAAAGGTAACAAACCTACTGCTATGACTATAGGGATTATGGTGATGGGCCAGATTGACTAAATGTTGAACTATCCCTTTAAATCCAACAAAAAGCCGTGCGTAATGACATCATTTGCTGTTTTGCGATCATCATACTGGTGTGTAATTGTGTGTGTGTGTGTGTGTGCGTCTCACCGGGCGCGTGGACAGCAGGTTACGCAGCAAACCGAGCGTCTTCATCAACACGTTGGTGTCGGGGTCCGACAGCAGACGGAACAGCTGCTCCGTCCCCAGACACCGCACGATCTCCACCTTCACCTTCTGGTCGGCCTGGAACGCCATGTTCTACACACACACACACACACACACACACACACACAAACATAAAAACACACACACATGTTTTTTAATGTCAAGTATTCTGCAAAAACCAAACCGTATCTGAGACGCGGCGTCTCACCATCAGGGCCCAGATCCCGTTGACCCTCAGCGCTGGACTGTCGCTCTGGGTCAAACTGCATAGTAACTCGATCACGCCCGACTCCAGGATCGGCTGCAGACAAACACACAAACAAACAAACAAATAAACAAAGCAGCGAGCTGAGTGTGAGAGCTGCAGGTTCCTTCGTGGCCACCAGGAGGCCGATGCTGTACCTCTTTACTGGGGGAGAACTCCAGCAGGAGGTTGCATAGTGTCGACGAGGCCATGACCAGGACTTCATCAGGAGCGTTCTGCAGCAGCTGCACACACACACACACACACACACACAGTTAATGTTGCTCACCAGCCATGTTTACATGTGCATTTTTTCTACAGTCTGATTAAAATCATTCTAGCTGTTCACTGAGCTGTTCATACGGAGCATATTCATTCAGTCTGGACTCTGAACCGACTCTAATCAGATTATTTCCTGTTTATTCTGGAATAACAGGTGGAATATCCCTTTTCTTGAACCGAAATCAATGAAAACTGTGTCTTCTAGACGGTGAAACTGAACCTCGTCCGGTTCCGTTCTTTCTGCTCCGTGTCGATGTAAATGTGTAGCAACGTTTCTTCAAACGCTTGAATGAAACGAAGAGTCAAAACTATGAAGCACAACTGTGTTAATACGACCAGAGATCTGGTCTGGGATCAGTCGCAGGACGCTTCAACGGTTCTTAAAGGATAACTTTCGTTTTTTACAACCTGGACCTTATTTCTAGCATCAACTACGATCATTTACTCACCCTGACAAGTTTGGTGTCATTTGGAGTCGTTTTGACGAAATTAGCCCCAATCGAGCGGCGCGTATATCCGTATAATGCGAGAACACGGGGCACCCAATGCAGCCTCTAAATAACACATTATCCGCCGGTTCATTTCGCCAATATTTTGTGATGATACACTAGTGTTATTCCCCTCCGAGCCCGTGGTGGCATGTTAGCAACATCCTGCTCCTCTAGGTTGACCTACTAACCGCTGACCTGGATGATGTCATCTCCGACCGCTGCCCGGCTCGTTCTGATAATAATCATTCCGCTTCGGCATTTGGGTCCTTTTTAGCTCAACTAGCCAGAGCTGTAGTGAGGATCCAGGCTGAGGAGAGGAAGCCTGTGGAAGCTGAACTTCATCCAGCTGCTCATTTTGTTCTGACGAGTCAGAAACCAGCAGAAACGGACCATAGCATTAGCGATAGCAAGTTAGCCGCGCCGCGCCGCCGTCGGAGATGACATCATCCAGATCAGCGGTTAGTAGGTCAACCTAGAAGAGCAGGATGTTGCTAACATGCCACCACGGGCTCGGAGGGGAATAACACTAGTGTATCATCACAAAATATTGGCGAAATGAACGAGTTTTGCGGCGGATAATGTGTTATTTAGAGGCTGCATTGGCTGCCCCGTGTTCTCGCATTATACGGATATACGCGCCGCTCGATTGGGGCTAATTTCGTCAAAACGACTCCAAATGACACCAAACTTGTCAGGGTGAGTAAATGATCGTATTTGATGCTAGAAATAAGGTCCAGGTTGTAAAAAACCAAAGTTATCCTTTAACGGGCCTGAAAGTTAAAATCCCACCGGACCTGCAGGTGTTGAAGCCTGGACTGGACGCGCATGCATCAAGCAGTTAATCAGGATAAATCCACTGTGACGTGTCAGACTAGTATAAAACAGCAGAAGAAGCAGCTTTTCCTTTTCCAATGAGCTCGTTGGGATTTAAATTTTCCAATCGATGCGTTTACACGACACAGTTTTATTCTGATCGGCACTAATTCCTATTTTATTCAGATCATCTGTGTCCCAGAGTCTTATTTTCATGTCATGTCTCACGCTCTCTCCGCTCACCTTCATGAGAGGTTTCCAGACGGCATGGTCGTGGAAGCTGGTCCTCAGCTGCTGCACCGACCGCGACAGACTGTGGAGACACCTGCACACACACAACACACACACACACACACACACACAGGAGAAAGGAGTAGTTTAGTGTAAATGTGATCATTAATACGATCCACGACGACTCCAACGGGTTCCCTTCGTACCTGACGGCGGCTAAACGGACTTTAATGCTGGACTCCGACAGGCCGCTGACTATCCTGTCCATCATGTTCTCCGTCTCTGTGATCTGAAGGAGACGCAACAACATGAAACATGAGAAGAGGGAACTTCCATGATGATGAACACGTGTTGCGGCGCCAACGAGCGGCGAGCTGCAGCCGAGGACGCGACGCGGTGTCACCTTTTTGCGGATGTCCTCGTCGTTGGAGCCCAGCGAGGCGTAGAGTTTGAAAGCAGCTTGTCGCAGCTCGTGTGCGTGTTTCAGGTCGTGGTCCAGCTGCAGAGGAGACACACACACACACACACACACACACACACACACACACACACACACACACACACACACACACACACACACACACACACACACACACACACACACACACACACACACACACACACACAGACACACACACACACACACACACACACACACACACACACACACACACACACACAGGAAGTCAAAAAATACTGATTTGAAACTTTTTTTAAAGGTTTTTCTACTAATTCCTGTTGAACGTGTTGTTGTTTTAACTCAGTGACGTCATCTTGAGATAAAAACAGCAACAAACAGCTGAACAATCCAGGAAAAACTTATTTTTACTTATAATTTACTCACAAATGACATAAATTCACTTTGATGATCAAACATACTGTAAATACTAGTGTTAGGCTGTTGGTCACATTTAAATGTACTGGACTCTATTTTAACTCATTGTATTGATTGTATTAGCAGAACTACACGGACTGAGCCTTTAATCTGCCTCGTTAAGAAAAT
>CM064902.1:27666641-27701805 GCA_030347415.2 Decapterus maruadsi
AATCTGACTGTAAGTGGACTATAACTGAAG
Source organism: Decapterus maruadsi (assembly GCA_030347415.2). Taxonomy (NCBI): domain Eukaryota; kingdom Metazoa; phylum Chordata; class Actinopteri; order Carangiformes; family Carangidae; genus Decapterus; species Decapterus maruadsi. Next base: position 27,666,672 of record CM064902.1, read on the forward strand.
AGCATGTTAACGTGTTCGACTCAGACCAGACTGGAAACTGCTTTTCTTCTGCATGTGTTCGCCTTAATCTGACTGGAACCGGACAATGCATGTGTGCACGCTTCACAACAGTAGTGCATTTCACACAGTGCAACCAGCGAGAAGATGAGTTTTATTAAAAAATGAAAATAAAAAAGGGACCAACTCGAGTCTTTTCTATATACAGTATTTTTAGCCAAGAGCGGCGCTTCTGGAGCTGGAGCTGAGAACTACAAGTTATTTATATCCAGTTTTTTACTACGTGACAGAAAAGTAAACAGGAAAGTGGTCTATATTAAAGGGATAGTTCAACATTTAGTCAGATCCTCCTATAATAATCATGTAACAATAAGACACAGAGTTTTTTTAGAGGGAAATGCAGCCGGAACTACATTCCAGACACGGCTGCTGGGCGGAGGGATTTCAAAACCACAAGTATTTGCTTCATGTGTCGTAATGTTACATAATGATTATGTCATAGCGTGGTGAATGTGCAGGTCACAACTTGTCCACCAGAGCGTTGTGGAGTTGTTGGATTGTGTATTTGATGAGTTTGATGAGGGACAGGCGATCTGTACCGTTCACTGAGCAGCTCACGTCTCTGCTCCGCCCATCTCAAAGCAACATGCACCAATAATTAAAGGTGATGAACCTGCTGCTGTGACTATAGAGGTTATGGTGAGAGGAGGATCTGACTGAATGTTGAACTGTCCCTTTAACCTGTTAAATCGACTCATATCTCCACCTAGTGTTGAGGAGGAGGAAATGTTTCTGTCTATTATTCTGTTTTCTCTGTTGCAGGTAAAACTGGGACGCTCAACTTGAACTATGAGCTCAATGCACTGATGGCTGCTGTCTGCAGAATTTGCATGTGTGTGTGTGTGTGTGTGTAGTGTGTGTGTCCAATAGAGATGCGCGGATTGCGGACACAACCGCGGAGTCCGCGGATAAACCGCGGGTCGGGCGGGTGACATGACGAAAAAATATATTTTAATTAGATTCGGGCGGGTGGCGGTTGAACCAATTAGGACAGATGATGAAAAATGAGCAGCACTATTTGAAACAGTCACATTATCATCAGACACTGCAGTTAATTGCCCATTGGGGTCTGTGCATGAGAGATGGCAACATCTTATTCATTTTGCGAGGAAATCCGCTTATAGTGTTCATTTTTGGTCATTTTATGGATGAAAACATGTGCAAAAACAATTTCAAAACTACATGCAGCCTATTCACTTTATTTTCGGCGGTGTCCCTTTGATGTGCACTGCTGCAGCAGCCTGCACATGTCGCCACGCTGTGTGTTGTTGTGCTGTGTGCATCACCTGGCTGGCTGAGCCACTGTAGGTGCGGCGCAACTCATTATCACTGGCTGTTTGTGTTGTCTGTCAAAACATGGATGAATGAAACGTATCGACATTATATAGACCGCGGACGTCAGGAATAGATTTTCAGCTTTTGGCTCGTTCCGTTCATCCCCGCATAGCGCTCTTTTCCAGTTATTGGTGGAGAGAGAGAGAGTGAGAGAAGCACGCGCTGAATGACAGCAGCGCGCGGTAGAAATGAAACTCATACGGCCCGACCCACCTCATCCATAGGCTAGTATATGATGTTGGCCTATAACAGCGGGCGGATGGCGGGCGGGTGTGGTTTTGAAAAAACTTTGATTCGGGTGGATGGCGGGTGGATGACGACTTTTGTAATGCGGTTGCGGATGAAATAATTGCCTATCCGCGCATCTCTAGTGTCCAACAACCTTGCAGCAGGGCAGGGATGATGTGACAGTCCACCAGGGACTTGATGTTGTTCTCGGTGCCCATGGCCAGGCTGCCCAGCACCACGGCGCACTCGGTCCGCAGCTCCAGACTGGACGAGCTCTGCTGCAGCAGGTACAGTAACCTGTGGAGCCAGCACACACACACACACACACACACACACACACACACAGACACACAATGAGGCAAGGTCACTGCAAAGAGCCCAACAACATGCCGAGTGCAGGCAACATCATGTATTCACTGATAGAAGGTCACAACACTGGTGCATTAGCATATAACACACACACACAGCTCATCTATATGTATGTGATGTATCTAGTACATGTATTTCTATACGGTGACACATGGAGCTACAGAGAACAACACAACTTCTACACAACTCTGCATTGGTTACACACACACAGAGGAGGGAAAGAGACACAGACAACAGAGCTGCACTACTTTAGTTTATATAAATCACTGTATATCAACAAGGTCAATGTCCACATTTGTCCACATGTTGTGTTGTGTTGTGTTGCTACGGAGACGCCCTGGACTACACAATCATACACTCTGGATGTAAACGGACCAACAAACATCATCACATTCAGATCGTCAAGAGAAGGAGAAAAGCAAGAACGACCACTCACTAAAATCTGAATATCTCCCCACCGTCCAGCTGCACCAGGTTGGTCCTTTATTCTTTTACAATAGTTTCTTCCTTATTTATATTTAACTATTATTCTATTTTTGTATTCGTGCTTATTCAACAATCTCTCTTTTTTTCGTTCTTTGCACAAATGGACCAGGTCAGATTCCTTTCAAGTGGAATAAAAGCAGCAGCAGCAGCAGAGTCGTAGTAGAGGCTGAATTTAGCTTCACATAACGACTCCTGTGCACTGGAACTGTCATGTGACTCCCCTGGGTGCACCTGGATGAAGACTGGAGGGGGGGGGGGGGGGGTCGGTACCTGGGCACGGCTCCGAGGACGATCAGATTGGCCTTCTGCTTGTTGTTTCCTATGACGGCGTTCTTCATGTCACTGTGGAGTCAGACACAGGGTCAAGGTCAGAGGTCACACGAGTTTTTCCAGCCAACTCAGGGCTCAGGACTAACTTCTTTTACCCCCTCGTAACTTAATAAAAGCAGAGAAGTTAGGGGCGTAAATCAACTTTCAAGGCAAATATTCACATTTTCTTTTCATTCATGTATGAGATAATCATGTAACATTAGAGACAGAGTTGTTTTAGAGGGAAATGTAGCCGGATCTACATTCCAGACACGGCTGCTGGGCGGAGGGATTTCAGAACAGAAAGTAGTTCAGAGTGTTTGCTTCATGTGTCGTAATGTTAAATATGGATTTATGAAAGCAATATTTGATTTTTGCTGATAAAAACCAAATAAGTTCCATACTGGGGCTTTAGATCTGACTGGTGACTGGACAGGCAGTGTATAATATATAATCTAAGTTTATCTGCTAGTAGTGGAAGAGTCCAGAGATGTGTGTGGTCAGCAGACAGACAGGGGTCAGACACACTGATGAGAGGTCACACCACACACAGAAAGAGCCGGTTTGCTTGTGTTCGCTGCATTTTCTTCTTCTTCTCCTCCCTCCCATGCAGCCTTTCCCCCCCTGCTCTGCTCTGCTCTGCTCTGCTCTGCAAGCGCCCCACACGATATCAAATAGCAGGTGAGCGAGGCGAGTGGAAAAGTACAGCTGAAGCAGGCCGTCGACTCAGTCAGTCAGTCAGGTGCTGCTGGGCCGGTGGAGCGGCCGTAACCAGAGCTACACTCCTCACAGGTTAAAAATAACGATGCAACAGTCAGAGTCCAGGTCAGTGCAGTTGAGACAGAGAGTGAGAGTCGTTGGGGGGGGGGGAGTCACACTGGACAGTCAAATGCATTGTGAGATGAAAGGCAGTGCAACATGTAAACACAGAGGTCAGGCTGCTGCAGGAACACAACACCAATATCATGTGTTTTTTTTCCCACAGCATTAACTCAGTGTGTGAAAGAGAAAGAAGAAGAGGAAGAGTGCAGCCTTTATTCAAATAAAGTCTGTCAGTTTCCATCATAATAAAAAAAGAAAAAACAAAAGTGTTGCACTGAGACACACAGAGTGAATAAAGTCCACTCTCTGGCTCGGCTGCAAGTTGTTATTACTGTCGAAAGAATCCGTGCAAAAGTCTGTGTATCTGCATTAAAACAGTGTGTACAGGTGTGTGTGTGTGTGAACTTACATGACTCCCTGCAGGACTTTCTGTGGGTCGGGGTCGAACAGTCTGTCAACATAATGGCGACTGGTGGCAGTGACCTCCTGCATGAGGACAAACGGGACAGACAGAGACACATTAGACACTAAAACTAAAGCCACTAACATGACAATCTGCAAACTGGAGCCATCTGCAGCCGGCAGGAAGACAGAGTAAAGCCACACTTTATGACCTTTTATGACGAATAAAAAACCAGCACACTGCTACAGATTCCTCTAGAGTTAGCATTACATCTACCTGGGACATCCAGATGAGCAAATATTAGGAAAAACTGCAGATATTTGATAATTTAACAGAATCAATCCCAGTGTTTTTAAATTGCTGGACACATACAGCAGCATCCATGGCACCGGGATCCTTCAACAGCTGTTACATGTGGCGCCCGGAGGCTGAACGTGACACCCGGGAAACTTTGTTTATATCACAGACAACTTTAACCAGAACCTTCCACATCAGAGCGAACCAGCCCAGCTCTGACTGACTGATACTAGCGAGCGGCCTGCTGGCGCCAACACGCTGCTGGCAAGGTGCTCAGCACATTCTGAACCTGCATGGGACCGACTGCCTTTACCGGTCTGTTGGGAAACCAAAACCACCTCCGACATGACGTCATCGTGTTCAGCTTGAATGTGCATGTGACGGCACGGTGGACCGGTGTCTGTTCATGTGAACGCTTCATCAAGTGGAAGGTTAAATTATCTCCAAAAGAGGTCGTTTCCTATAGTTTTAGAGTGAAAAGGGGAAAACAAAGCAGCAGCCTGCAAAAGAATGGGAAACCCAGGAGACCCAGATAACTGTGACCAAAAAGATATTTACTATTTACACACTGTCATAGTTTCCAAAGGGAAAGGACGACTGGCTACTAACTATGCTTTGCTGAGGGAACTTTTCCTTTTCTGTTGTTTTGAAAATGTAACAGATGAAAAATAAATAAATATAGTTGAAAATGTAAAAGGGAATGTGTCACCTGATCTGTAACTTTATATCTTTTGGAGATCCTTTCATCTTCCACTTGTTCACATTAACAAACATTTTAAACCATGGTGGACAAACTTTTGCATGATGCCACTGTAGCTACAGCACATATAACACAACTTGGACTTCTCATGGTCAAAAAGGGGGGTAATTATGGTCTATTTACAACACAAAATACTAAGATATCAATGCTAGAGGGTCTGCAGCAGGGATCTTTCTGCATGGACCTGCGTGGGGGCGTTTCACCAGTGTGATCCTGGGTAAGCTCGTTTCCTGCAGCCAGTTTGATGCTAACTTTGACCCAGATACACCTGGAAGCCTCCGTCACCTGATGGGATAAATTAAAAACACCATACTAACTATTTGCTGGACTTTAAGCTGCTGACAGAGCTCATTTCCATTGAGCGACGTTAGCCTCGCTAGCTTCCCCGTATGCTAGTGGTTAGCAGCTAGCCGTAGCAACAGCAGTGTTTGCTACTGTAATTAATGGGCTAACCGCAGCGATAAGGGGCGAGTGAGTGAGATTTAACAGCGTGAATAAAAAGCTCGGTCCTGTAACTTTGTCTTTTCACTCTGCGTTTAGCGTTTATTAACAGAAAACGTGTTGGGGCTGTTTCAGTGGTGACAGCAGCACTGTCACTTAGCAGTTAGCTGCTAACTCATTCCGAATGTGACACTGACAGCTACTGGGTGCGCTCGGTTTGGTTTACGTCACACACCGACGGCGGCGGGCGGGCACTGATCACGTCATTCCCTTTTTTGTTGTTGTTTAAGGGAGAAAACTGTTTATTTTATAGTCTCAGTAAAAGTAGGTCCCAACTTGTGAGACAGTTGTTGAATATACTTGTAATTTCCACTGAATGGAATCAGACAAAGACCTATTACACTCATTACAATAATCCACCTCAATGGAAATGAATAGGGAGCAACACACACACTAGTTTCCTAGACATGCAAAAAATGCCTCCTTTTTTTTTCCATGGAAGATTCAGCAACATTGTTTTTTGTGGAAAAGCAGGATGCATCGACAGAGACTCGTTCAGTTTCCTTGTGCTGTAAAAAATACATTAAATTCCTATTTTGGTGAGACTTGTAGTCTAATTTGTTGTATCGGGTACACTGTTCATCATACCTGGCATGACAAACTCATTTTAGTTCAGGGGCCACATACAGTGCAACTATAAACATTTTCCTTAGTTTTAGAGTCAATAAGTACATCATAAAGATGTTTTACATTAGATAAACTATCCCTTTCCAACACATACTATGCACAACTTGAAATCTCTTAAAATATGTGCAATTTCAACAACATTGTGCCCCTGTCTTGACTTCTATGTAACTTTCTCACCCTAACATTCACAATCGCATAGTTTTGTTGTATTAGGTATAATATTGGTGAATTATTAATGCATTATAAGTGGGTATACCTGCATATCACATAGACTACACCACTGATTACTACGAATGCATAACATATTTTAGAACTCTTTACTTTATCTTTGAAAAAATTAAAGTAATATATAAATAAAACAAAATGAGATGCCTATCGTATTCATAACCACGCGCTTCCTCTCCCACATGTTTTTAGGAATGTACCCGCCCGCGCAAGGTCAGTCGGAGCTTAAAACGTTCGCACCAGCAGCTACGTAGGCTTCACCACCACCGCTACATGTTGCAAGCAAAGCCCTGTGAAGTTAGCTCGCAGGCTAACAACAAGAACAACAGAAACCTGCACAGTCTGGCTGATTTAAATCACACTGGTGGAGTCAACGTGGCGTTAAATGTCCCACCGCGACTCGGGAACCATGAGAGCGACACTCACAGACAGCACACTGATGCGGAGAGGGGCCTCCAACAAGCACGCCATCTCTGGTCTCTTCCCCCGATCGAGCGCCCCAATCGGCGCAGCACTCTGCAGACACTCCGCCCCCCGCGTCTCCCCCTCCAGAGCAGCTGTAGAGAGCGGCTTTTAATAAAAAGAAAAGGAAAAAAGAAAAGGAAAAGTAACTGCGGCTCGGTTTATGTTGCAGCAGCTCCGATAAAAAACAGTTAATTCTCTTTCCTGTGTGGCGCTGAAGTGTCTCCACCAGCAGCAGCAGATATTCAAAGAGAAACAACAGCAGCTAAGTTGACGCTGTCAGACCGTGGATTTGTCAATGAGGTAAATTTTGTTTATAAATGTGACGTAGGTGAAGTCTCGATCAGGCTCAGATTCGACACAACAACCTGTCCCATGCAAAACATTTTTTCGGTAGCTTTTTATTCATTTCCCCTTTTTACATTGGTATCAATTCCACCAGTGCACAATGATATTGATTATCGATTATGAACACGTTCAGTACCGTTCAGGTGTCATTATTCATTTTTGTTATGTATTTTTCAAAAACCATTTCGCTGACACGTTTTCTATTACTGATTTCTAACTGTCATTATTCATATTCAGTACAAACATAAATAAACAGCTTGAAGATGAGAAACAATCGCATTTTCTTTATGTTTATTATTATTATTATTATTATTATTATTATTATTATTATCATTTAGCTGCTCTATGTTCAATTAAAATGCGTAATAATGTATCTTTTGCATCTTATATATTATTTCATGAATCCCCTTAATGTTTTTTCTTCCGCTTTTACACTGCACATAATTGTCACCTGTATTGTGAGTTTGATTTTTTTTTTTTTTAATCCTCAAAAAAGAAAGAAAGAAAAAGAGACTGAACAATGGAACAATGCGTAAACATGAATCAAAACGTATTTTATTCATTTTTGTGTCGAATCTGCTGCCGGTGAGCTCACAGCCGTTTTTACATAAGTCCGTGACGCACGGCGCATGCGCAGTCACTGACAGACGCGAGGTGGGAAAATTCATTCTCTCGTGTCTATGCGAAGCTGCAACGATATAAACATGATTTTCAGAAACATTTTGTGAGTTTACAGCGTTTTAAAACCCGGACACAGACTCTCCAGTTCTTCATTCATCACCGTAAGTCCCCGGTTTGTCCACCTGTTGTGTTGTTTCCGTGTCACAGGAGCAAAGAGTTTCTGTTTCTACACTGTTTGGTTAGCTTTAGCATTAGCTCGCTACCACTTGTCTTCGTTCTGTTGCTGTTTGGTTTTAGCTGATAAGTTTCTGATAACGAGCTGTAACTGGAGTTAAATACGTGGAGCAGACTGCGTTTATACACAGACCTTGTAGCAGGACGTAACATGTGTCAGAAATTAGTCAATAAACTGTTCTGGTGTCTCAAGTTGTCAAAGCATCTCTGAATATTTAATGTGTTTTAAGTGAGATCGGGTTAAGTTCATGTGCACGAGCCTCTCCATCCTCAGTGTCAACACAGATAAGAGGAAGTTTGTTCCTTCTAGAGCTGCAGCTATTGTATTATGTATTAGTATATTATATAATTCAATATATTTATTTAAGAAACAAGGGAGAGTGCATTTTTATGAACATTTGAATGTACATATGCAAGATTGTAGCCCCATGCTATTTTCCATCTGTTGTCCCTTAACATGGATCTACTAGTAGTCGTCTACTACTACTACTAGTGTACACTATTTTAAGTTGAAGCATGGACAGACCAGGGTGTACAGATTTTACAAAGTGCTTCAAGTTAAGTTAAGTGATGCTTTCCTTAGGTTTCATTTATTCAGACGTTAATCTAAATGCCTGTCGCGATTCCTGAGAACCCAGGTCTCATATCACATTGCAAAGCAAATTTTAAAATCTTTATGTGTAAGAAGCTGAACTCTGCAGATTTTGGACATGCTTGCTTAAAAAACAAACAAAATCCCTGCTGACTGTTTGACTTCCTCTCTGGGACTCTGCAGCTCCCCCCCCCCCGTCCGTGCAGCATGAAGATCGCAGTGGAGGGCTGTTGCCATGGCGAGCTGGACAAGATCTACGAGACCATCGGCTACCTGGAGAAGAAGGAAGGGGTGAAGGTGGACCTGCTGCTCTGCTGCGGGGACTTCCAGGCCGTCAGGAACGAGGGGGACATGAAGTGCATGGCGGTGCCGGCCAAGTACAGAACCATGCAGACCTTCTACAAGTCAGTTCTCCTCCTGATTATCATGGTTAAAACTTTATAAAACGTGAGTTAAAACATTTAAAACTTCATCTTCTCTGCCTGCTGCAGATACTACTCCGGGGAGAAGAAGGCTCCAGTCCTCACCATCTTCATTGGAGGAAACCACGAGGCCTCCAACCACCTGCAGGAGCTCCCCTACGGAGGCTGGGTGGCCCCCAACATTTACTACCTGGGTAGAGACGTGCAGATGTTTCACTCTGCCTGGTATTTGTTTTCTGTTATTATTGTTATTATCTCCAGTCCTGACTTCACCACCGTGTGTCCTCAGGTTACGCTGGAGTCATCCGCTACAGAGGGGTCAGGATCGGCGGCCTGTCTGGGATCTTCAAATCACGCGACTACAGAAAAGGTGAGTTTTATCACAGTCTGAATGGTTTAAATTAAATCAAACACAACCTGCAGCGTGTTTACAGGGACTCTGTTCTCTCTCAGGTCACTACGAGTTCCCTCCATACAACCCTGATACTCTTCGCAGCGTCTATCACATCCGAAACGTCGAGGTGTTCAAACTAAAACAGGTAAATATCAGCTCGTTGTTGAGTTGTCAATGGGAAAACTATAGATATTAAGTCATAAACATGTCTTTCCCGCTCAGATCCAGATGCCCGTGGACATCTTCATGAGCCACGACTGGCCTCGTGGGATCTACTACTACGGCAGCACGGGGGAGCTGCTGCGCAAGAAGAAGTTCCTGCGCCAGGAGGTGGAGTCGAACACTCTGGGAAGCCCTGCAGCCGAGGAGCTGCTGGCTCACCTGCAGCCCAGCTACTGGTTCTCTGCACATCTGCATGTCAAGTTTGCTGCCGTCATGCAGCACGCGGTGAGAATGGCAGCTGTTTGTTTGTTTTTTATAACTGCTGATGTCAGTTTAAGAGTTTTAATAAGTCTGGGTTAAAGTTTTCTTGTATACACGTTTTTTCCCACCACCTGAGTGAATCCTCTTCTCTTCAGCCTAAAGGTAAAGCTGCTCCACGCGTCACCAAGTTCCTGTCTCTGGATAAATGTTTGCCCTACAGGGAGTTCTTACAGGTGAGAGGATGTTTTGTTTTGTTTTGTTTGTTTACACCTGGTATTAACATGAGTTTTCAGCGATCGGATGGAGCTTGACCACATGAACATGAACGCACAAGTGTAAACGCACCCAAGATGCACTGAGGACGGATTGTGAGCCGATCGGCCAGAGACGCACTGTGACCACATTAAACATAGGTGTAAACGGTTTAATGCATCCTGTATCTGCATGTAACAACTATTTATTTTCTTCTTTCTTTTTTAATTTACTCGTGCAAATATGTGATCGGATCTCAATGTGGACCCTGTAGACGCACATTAAAGGTCCAGTGTGTAAAATGGGCAGGAAACAGTGACATCTAGTGTTCAGAGTCTAGATTGCAGCGCTCACTTTGTACGGCAGCCTGAAGGGAAAATACAGTCAAACATGGCGACGCTCTCTAAAGCAAGACCCTTGTTATAGATATATAGATATAAAAGAATAACCAAACACATTTTATTTTATAGCGATACTAAATATAATCATGGGGAGTATATTCAGATTAACCTTGACAAATATTACACACTGGACCTTTAATGCTTGATGATGTCATGCCAGGTGATACAAACACTTTGTTGTTGTTGTTGCAGATTGTGGACGTTCCAGAGAGGCCGGGTTCGTCCGAGGGTCTGGAGTACGATCCAGAGTGGCTCGCCATCCTCAAAGCCACGAACCGGCTACAGAGGACGACCCCCCACCCCTGGAACCCGCCAGAGAACAACGGCCTCCATGAACGGTACGGAGACAGTGTGTGTTTTTGTCTGTGAGCTGTTAGTTTTCATGCACGGCTACTTTTTATTATTAAATTAGGACCCGTCATGTGCAAAAGTTTGGGCTGCACCCCCTCCTCCCCCCTCCCCCTCCTCCCCCGGTCAGTACCTTTTAATTACCTCCTGGCAGACATCACAGCTTTGCACAACGCTTTTTATAGCAGCTCAGATTCTTGCTACTCTTTTTAGGAATTTTTAGCTTCTCTTCCCACAGATAATTTCAGGTCAGGGGGGATATTTTTAGTCGTGTCCTGCTCACACAGCATTTTTAAGATCTACACACACACACACACACAGAGGTTGTCAGTGATGCTCAGACTCAGGGGACAGAGGGGGGTTGTTACTAAAGTTTCCTGTGGAGTGAATTCTTTGTCCTGTTTTTGGATCGTTGTCCTGTTGTAGGAGACTTCAGGACAGGATTTTTACAGGAATATATATTTTCCCTTAATAGACTTAATAGAAAGGCAGAATATTCCCACCTCCACATTTAACAGTTGGTTAAAGATGATTACTAAGAACTGTTGGAGTATTTCTTCAAGTATCTATAATAATATTCCTTTAAAGGGATAGTTCAACATTTTGTCAAATTGGCCCATCACCATAATCCCTATAGTCATAGCAGTAGGTTCGTTACCTTTAATTGTCGGTGCAAGCTATTTTTAGAACGGCGGAGCAGAGCCGTGAGCTGCTCAGAGCTACGCTACGGAGGCTCATTATGGGATTTCTTGGTTTCCCTCATCAAACTCATCAAATACACAATCCAACAACTCCACAACGCTCTGGTGGACAAGTTGTGACCTGCACATTCACCACGCTATGAGATAATAACACAACGTTACCACACAGAGTTGTTTTAGAGGGAAATACAGAGACTGTTGATGAAAAACTGTCCCTGAGGACAACGTGCATCAGCGGTTTTGCATGAATTTCCCTCTAAAGGGAAACCAAGAAATCCCATGAGCCTCCGTAGCGTAGCTCTGAGCAGCTCACGGCTCTGCTCCGCCGTTCTAAAAATAGCTTGCACCGACAATTAAAGGTAATGAACCTACTGCTATGACTATAGGGGTTATGGTGATGGGACAGTTTGCCAAAATGTTGAACTATCCCTTTAACCTACTGAAACGAGGAGACCGACAGAACTTTGAGGTTTCTCTTTTCTTCTGGTTGTGATCGACCTCACTGAAACACGGTGTTGTGTTCGTTGCAGGTGGGACTTCAGAGCGTCGGAGGCGGACATGATGCAGGTGGTGGAGGACGTCAGCGGAGAGCTCGCCATCCCAGACAACTTCACCCGCACCGTGACGCCCTACGACCCCAGCAGGCCGCAGCCCCACGCCCCCCCCAGCTGCAGCACCAACCCTCAGACCACCGAGCTCTGCGCCACCTTCGGCCTCACCGACATCTACGCCCAGGTGGGGCAGGGGGGCGCCGACGGGCTGAGGACAGTTCAGGGCGGCGGCGGCGGCGGCGGCGCCTTGGAGGACGAGGACGAGGACGGGAACAGCGTGGGGAGCGCGGACGAGCCCAGCGAGTATCCGACCGACACCTCGGGACTGTCGAGCTCATTCAACCCGGATGAGATCACGATAGAGGACGAGTGGGAGGAGGAGGAGGAAGAGAAGGAGGGAGCGGCGGCGAAGACAGAGAAGATCTCCAACGCCGTCCACACGCCGAGTCGTCTGGTTCTGCCCGACCCCAAATGCGACGACGCCTCGCCGCCGCCCACTCGCCTATCCCTCCTCATGAACCTGCCCCCCCCCGCCCACTCCACCCCGGCTGCTCCGGCTCGCTCCCCCTCGAGGGCAGAAAGCCCGGGACTCTGCGAGGGCGGAGACGATGAGGACGCCTCGGCCGCCGCCGCCGCCGCAGCACGCATCCTGAAACGCACCAGCGACGAGGCCAGCAACCCCGGCAGCAGAGGCCCCACCCCCAGGATCAAACGCAGGAACCAGGTCATCTACACGGCGGCGGAGGACGAGGAGTGTGAGGATTAGTCTGTGTTCATTTGTAAAAACCAAAAAAGTCGACATTAAAGGGTAATTTCCGTTTTTTTTTTTTTTACAATCTGGATCTTATTTCTAGCATAAAATACGATCATCTACTCACCCAGATAACTTTGATGTCGTTACAAGTCGTTGTGATGAAATGAGCTCCAGGTCCAGAACTAAATATTTGGTGAAATGAAGGAGTGTGGAACCAAAGTTATCTGGGTGAGAAAATGTTCGGATTTTATGCTAGAAATAAGGTCCAGATTGTTTTAAAAAAACGGTAATTACCCTTTAATTTATCGTTTTATATCCAGCCTGAGACAGAGCAGCAGCAGTGACAGGTAGTTTCTACAGAAAGATATCAACGCCCTCTTTCTTTCTTTGTTAAAATGTGATCGCCTTTTTAAAAATATTTTAATCAACAAAGAAAATTTTAGAGAACAGATTTTTTGTTGTTTTGGTTTTTCTTTTTAGCTCTGTGTTTAATTTTTTTGTACACGTAACTTCCAAGACAATAGCAATGATTAAAGAGGCTGGAAAAATGAAAAATAACCCTTTTTTTCTCTTTTTTTTTTAAAGAAATGAATAAATGCCATCACACACACATCATTGTACAGCCACATGGCAACAAAAACACTTCAAAGGGACAAATAATAATAAAAATGTGGCTGTTTGTTAATAAAGACTTTCGTTTCACTTATCTGAAGCAAGTGAAAGAAATCAGCGTCCTGCCGTTCACAGCTTTATTGACACGTAAGTACTGAAGGTGCTGATGGGAAATCAAGTCTGAACACTGAACGGACTGTGGTCAATGAAGAATGAGGAAGTGAATGCAGTTTATTGTATGTTATGAGCAAATCGTTTTAGTTCTTGAATACCTATTGAAAATGTGTGTTTTATTCAATACAGTGGACCCCCACTGTAAACAGTCCAATTTGAAACCCTCAGTTAGTTCACTAATGTTATGTTTTGATCTAAATGTATGTAGGCCTAGTAGTTCAGGTTATTGGACCAGAGGTTGTGTCTCTGTGGATGAAGCAGATGGAAAAAATGTGCTTTAGTCACTTTTTTAAAAGACATTCCCACAGAAAATAACCCAATATTACTTTAAATGTTTTATTTTAATCAGTTTCATTCATGGATTTATCTTGCCGCCAAACAACCTTTTACTTGGGAACTACATTTTCTCAACCGCTAAACTACCGTATTCCTACGCACAACGGTGTGTGACGGTTGTTTCAGCGAAGCCAAGCGCAGGTAGTCAAACGTCTGAAAGGGTGGTCCGAAGTTATAATACAATTTCTTTTTTTTTTTTAAGAAGAAAAAAGAATAAGAAGCGATAAATTAAACGTAGATAGTTACGCTCAGTTGTCTCGCTATCAAACGGCACGTCACTTTCAAACTGGCCGTACGACGCTCATCATCCTCCGCCGTCGGATTCACGCGCAGGTGCACTTGTCCATGTGATGCGGCAGCAGTTGAGAAAACATAGTTCCAAATCAAAAGGTATGTCGGCAAGATAAAGCGATTAAAAACTGTTATGATTCATCTAGAACATTTTCTCAGCTTTGACTTGTTGACAAACACCACTTTACATTGGGAACTTTTTTTCCCCAATCGCCACTGCGCATGATCGATGCCTACGATCAATGCTAGCGTAGCGCCGTAGTTCCGGCTGGGCGCAGTTGAACAGTTGGGGGAAAATATTGTGTAAAATGCTGCTTCGGCGGCAAAAAATATTCGAAATTAAGTTTTTCGTCGCTTTATATTGCCGTCAAACAAGTATTTGACTGTGGAACTACATTTTCGCGACCGTTAACCGTATTAAATACTACGCATAAGTGCACCTTCGCTTCGACCGCCGAGCTCAAACAGCGGATCCGCGGAGTGATATGAAGTAGTTTCAAAGTAAAAGTCCGTCTAACTGCAAGATAAAGCAGTGACATTTTTCAAAATAAAGCAATTGTCAAACTGTAAAAACATTAACTTCTTTTTCTGTGGGCTTTTTTTTTCTTTTTTAAGTGGTTAAAACATATTTGACAGCATCATCCACAGCTTCAAACGCCCTGCTTCTACTTCAGATAATAGACTACTAAGCACCTCATACAGTTCATTAAACAACCTGATCTAACGTGTGGTGATGAAAATAAAAATAGAACAAAGATTTCTCTTTTTTCCTGAACACCAATATTTGTTTAAATCAATCAAGATTTATAACATTGATCAGAATCCTTTAGACCGATCCACTCCAGGTTCACAAGTCGTGTGCTCTGCTTAAAGTCAACATCCACTTTTCATTAAAATTAAGACAGTAATATATAACAACATACAGTGTATTCAACAAGATCTCTCTACATCCATACAAAGAGCCGATAACAGCACAGCCTAACGACATGGGGGCGGCGGGCTGGGGGCGCGGGGGGGGGGGGTGAGCACTGCAGGGTTATTATTATTATTGGTTCATGGTTACATACAAGCTGATGATGTCAGAGGCGGTTGTTCCTGCACGCTGCCTACAAAGCACACACAAAGTTAGAGAGAAAGCCCCAAACATGAGTCACACAGAAAGAAAAACTGGGAAATAGGCACTTCTGTTTTTTGTTTTTTTTGTTTTTTCTTCCTTTCATTAAATTCATTCTTTCCTCATTTTCTTCCAAACCAAACACACAGCCTCAGGACAGAGGGACAGACGAGGAACACGTGACACACGACAGACAGACAGGTGGACAGGTATCTTCTGGGTACAGGTGTTGTTATACTCTCCATCCCCCCAGTGTTTCATTCATCTGGGCCGTCACTCACTGTAGTAGCTAATAATAATAATAATAATGATAATAAATGTAAATATTAAGATTAGGTGCTCTGCTCAGTATGTTATTTGATGCATCACTACTTTCTTTGGGTTTTTAAGGGGATGCTTTCTCTGCTACACACATGCAATTAGTTTACAGCTAACTGGTTCCTGCTCATACATACATACTGTACATACTTAAGCAATATTTAAAAGTCCCGTGGCTTCATAATAACACTTCATACTCTCTATAATTCATGTCGTTGTTGCTTTAAAGAGCTACAGCCTAAACCGTGTTTCCTCATGAGCAACTAAAAGAAATAAAGAGGAAGAGAAGCCACTGGAATCAAACCTCTGATGCAAAGAAGAGCCGAAGAGTCCAAACAAACAAACAAACAAACCTCGGTAAATCACAACCTTTTTTTGTTTTTGTTAAGTTTTTGTTAAGTTTAATAATCGGAGTGAGTGGGGACGAGTGTCACTACGACCAGCAGCCGCCATGATGACGATGATGATGATGATGATGATGATAATAAAACACTGGATAATAAATACGCACAAACCGACTTATTACGATGCACTGCAAAAACTCAATATCTTACCAAGAATATTTGTCTCATTTCTAGTCAAAACAATACTTAAAATACAACTCATCACATTAAAAATAGTCTGTTTTTAGACACTTTTTACTTCTTTCAAGCAGATTTTCACTTGAAATCATCTAATAGCGAAGCAGGTTTTCCTTTCTTATTACGTATTATCTTATTATTGGCAGATTTTTCTACTTATTTCAAGTGAAAATGTGTTTGAAACAAGTGAAAATGATCTAAAAACAAGTTAATTTTAGGTGATGAGTCTGATTTAAAGTGGAAAGAGTTTAGTTTTGATTAGAAATGAGATATTTTGACAAGAAATAAGACAAATATTCTTGGACAGATTTAGAGTTTTTGCAGTGCAGGACGTGCCAGGCAGGACAGGACGGGGGGGCGGGGGGGGCAGGGGTCATTCCAGGGCTACGACAGATCAGGTGGCGTTATTCACAGCAGGATTTGATCGATTGGAGACGAAGAGGAGGAGGAGGAGGAGACGAGGAGGAGGAGGAGAAAGCAGCCACAGCCGGACCGGCCTCTTCATGTGAAACCTCCTGGTTTTTCCTTTTTTTTTTTTTCTTTTAAACCTCCTCCTTCGCTGTGTTCCTGTCTCAGTCGCTCTTCTTGTGCTGCTGCTGCTGCTGCTGCTCAGTTTGTGCGTCGTTACACAATCAACCGGGCTGTGACTGACTGACTGAAAAACGCTGCAAGGCAAAGTGAAAACCAAAGAAAGAAAATTCACAATTTAGTGCTAAATACTACAACAGGCCGCCGTCCGCCGTCGCTCCTGTCTTCTTCACTGACACCGAACTTCCTCCAGATGCAGAAATCCTCTTCATCTTTCCTGTTTTTCCTCTTCTCATTCTCTCCTTTTTGATTTTTCCGTCTGCGCGGACCGGAGGATGAACGATGAACCTGTCGGTCGGTTGGAGGAGACGATGGTCGACGGGCTGCGGTGGCGGTGGTGTTGGTGTTGTGGATGGTGGGACACTGGTGGGGGAGGGGGGAAGGGGGAGGGGAGGGAGCGGGTGGGGGTCAAGTTCCCGCCGCAGCAGGCTCGGGTGGAGTGGGCGTCCGGGTCCTGGAGGTTGACGCCCCGATGTCGCGCTGCGTGTGTCGGGTTCTGGGTGTCTGTTTTTGGCATCTTTTTCGCTGCGTTAACAAGAAAAAGAAAAAGAAATAATTAAAGGGATAGTTCAACATTTTGGCAAATCGGCCCATCACCATAACGATAACCATATAGTCATAGCAGTAGGTTCGTTACCTTTAATTGTCGGTGCAAGCTATTTTTAGAACGGCGGAGCAGAGCCGTGAGCTGTTTCTCATCATCAGTCTCTGTATTTCAATAATAAACAAACCATCTCCGTTTGGATGGTGATACCTTCTTTGAGGCATCTATTATTATATAAATATTTAATTATGTTTTAGATTAAATGCATTGATACTGTTAGGAAGTCATTCCGTATCCACATCACGGCCGACAATGAAGAATCTAAATCTGCTCATCTGATAGAATTATATATAAGAAGACGAGACACTGAAGTGTGAAAATCAATGCGAGCAGCTGCGTGGTCGTCGGGCGCCTCATGACCCGTCATGTGTGTGAGCGACGGCCTGAGGCTCCTCATGACGGACGGCGGTCACAGCGTCAGACTCAACACTGACAATGATGCAACAACAATGTGGGACACAGTGAACTGAGCGTCAACTTCAGCTTCTCAGAATATGGACACCAGAGAAATTATGCAAAGACGTTTCTCATGTATGTTGTGAAATTCATTAGAAAATATACATTTTAAAGGGATAGTTCAACATTTTGGCAAATTCTCCTCTAACCATAATCCCTATAGTCATAGCAGTAGGTGGTAACACTTTATAATAAGTACACACTATTAAGCATTAATAGTACACATGAATACTCATTAGTATGTAGTTTATAAATACTTAGTGTTTATCAATGATAAGTAAAACATTTTAACTGTGTTTATAAACTACATACTCATGAGTATTCATGTGTTATAAATGATGAATTCAGTTTTTAATGCTTAATAGTGTGAACTTATTATAAAGTGTTAACAAGTAGGTTCATTAATAATAATTAAAGGTAATGAGCCTACTGCTATGACTATAGGGATTATGGTGAACTATCCCTTTAAAGAACACATCTGTCTCTCTTGAGCCAAAACTCTTCATATCTCACATGTGAATTCTTGGATTGGATCAGAAATATATCATTCTGTTTCTCAACGAGCTGTTTGTTATGTGTCGATCTGAATCTGAATCTGACTCTCCTTCAAAATAAAAGCCCGCGCGGCATTTCCTGTTCTGCTGTGAAGGAAGGAAACGTCTGGTCGCGATGACTCACCAATGGCCAGGAAGAGCTCGTTGACGTTCATGGCCGTCTTAGCGGACGTCTCCATGAAGAGCAGGCCGGTGTCTTCAGCGTACGTCTGGGCTTCCTGCACACACACACACACACACACACACAGACACAGACACACACACACACACAGAGGAGTGACGTCAGATGAGATGTGAAGGTGTAAACTCTAAAAACAGACATGAAACGTTTCTCTCAGCTCCCACAGTGCAGCAGATAAAGGCTCTTGTTGTTCACCGATGACACTTGAACGCACCATCGTCAGGTGATTCATGAGGACGTTCTCTGAGGGATGTTCAAATTTTGTCAAATTGTCTCATCAAAAACAGTCATAGAAACTTTAATTGTCTCAGCTAGAACTCGGAGCAGTGCAGCAGATACGGAGGCTCATGGGATTTCTTGTCATCAAACTCATCAAATACACAATCCAACAACTCCACAACGCTCTGGTGGACAAGTTGTGACCTGATTCATGAGATAATAACACAACGTTACCACACAGAGTTGTTTTAGAGGGAAACACAAAGACTGTTGATGAAAAACTGAAAAACTGTCCCTCAACATCAGAGGTTTTGCATGAATTTCCCTAAAACATCCCATGAGCCTCCTATAGTCTAGCAGCTAGGTTTGTTACCAATTTAACAAAATTGTCTATAGGGGTTATGGGGATGGGCCAATTTGCCAAAATGTTGAACTATCCCTTTAAATAAATAAAAAAAGGCAAACAGCATATTTGATGTGTTGCAGCAGCATTCTGGTCCCAGCTGTTAATCAGCTCCATCTGCTGCTCGCTGCTCCGACCAGCCCCGCGCATGACAGTGGTTACCCATAGCAACCACAGTCCCAATAATAATAATACTAATGAACTGGGTCAATCATTTCAAACTGTTGTTGCCCGGCTCCAGATCGTAACACACCAACGTCATTTACTGACACACACCCAGGATGATCCTCCTGATCAGGACGCGTCACAAAGCAGCTGCAACCACGATACGAACTGAGGCGCTCGTTCTGTTCCTGTGACCCAAACACAACTCATTCTGGTTAATGAGACACTGATGAGGTCATCACCTGATGAGGTCATCACCTGAACCACAGCTGGGATCAAACATTAAACACTATCCCACTAAAACTGATCTATAAACTCTTCCTAAGTTAAAATATTCATGCTGTGTTGTTTAGGAATAAATATGAACATGTTTTCTTTACATTATTATTATTATTATTCAAGGTTTGAAAAGACCAGAGCAAATAAATGCTCTAAATGACATTTTATTCATTTTCATTTTATTCAAACACAGTAAAAACCAGTGAAACTCATCATTTTGAAGTGGTCTCTTCATTTCTTTCTGCAGCTGTTTGATAGAATAACGGGAAAAGAAATTCACCTTCTCACCTTAATTCATGAGATACAGACAGTCAGATCTTAGGGATCTAACAGGTTAATATAACTTTGCTCTAACTGCACCATCTCTTTAACGATGCTCTGTTGCCCCCCCCCCCCCGCCCCCCTCCTCCCCCCCTGCAGAGGTGAGTGAGTTAACGATGACATCATCACGTTACCTCATACTCCACTAGTCTCTTCTCGGCCAGGTCGGCCTTGTTCCCGGCCAGAGCGATGACGATGTTGGGACTGGCCTGTCGCTGCAGCTCCTTCACCCAGGCCTTGGCCCGCTCAAAGGTCTCCTGCACACGCACACACACACACACACACACACGCACACACACACACGTTAACACCAGGCGGAGGCGACAGAGGCGCCAAAGTATCAAAGCAAGTTTCCTTCTACTGATGCTCTGAGTTCAGGGTTGGTGGAGGGAGGGAAGTTGTTTAGAGACTTGACAGATGTTAATTTGTTTAATTGTCAGTGCAAGCTGTTTTTAGAACGGCGGAGCAGAGTCGTGAGCTGCTCAGAGCTACGCTACGGAGGCTCATGGGATTTCTTGGTTTCCCTCATCAAACTCATCAAATACACAATCCAACAACTAAATACAGAGACTGTTGATGAAAAACTGTCCCTGAAGGCAACGTGCATCAGAGGTTTTACATGAATTTCCCTCAACAGGATTGTGTATTTGATGAGTTTGATGAGGGAAACCAAGAAATCCAATGAGCCTCCGTAGCGTAGCTCTGAGCAGCTCACGGCTCTGCTCCGCCGTTCTAAAAATAGCTTGCACTGACAATTAAAGGTAATGAACCTACTGCTATGACTATAGGGATTATGGTGATGGGCCAATTTGCCAAAATGTTGAACTATCCCTTTAATCATGTGGATGCCACCAGCCTTATCAGTAGTGATCTATAGAAACATGGTGTGTGTGTGTGTGTGTGTGTGTGTGTGTGTGTGTGTGTGTGTGTGTGTGTGTGTGTGTGTGTGTGTGTGTGTGTGTGTGTGTGTGTGTGTGTGTTTGGTACCGGCTTGGTGATGTCGAAGACCACGATGGCGGCCTGAGCTCCTCTGTAGTACATGGGCGCCAGACTATGGTAGCGCTCCTGACCCGCCGTGTCCCAGATCTCAAACTTCACCGTGGTGTCGTCCAGACACACGGACTGGGCCAGGAAGGCAGCTGCACGCACACACACACACACACACGCACACACACACAGGTGAGCCACTGCTTCATCAATACTGAACACAATCGACCAATACATTTATAATAATCATGTCAAATACATTCAGATGAATGAACTCCTTCAGCTGCAACATTAACTCGTTAATCTAATACTAATTATCACTCAGTATTGATAAACCTGTCAGCTCTCTACTCTATTCATCAATTAGTCCATAATAAACAATGCTCACTTCACTGTCTGTGGGACAAAACTATCTGAATAAGCAGCGGAAACCAGAGAATATCAATATATTATATATTGGGCTCAGAATTAAACAGTTTCTGATCAATATATTATCAATTAACTAACTGACAACTGATTGCAGCTCCACACTGGAGTGATGCACAGGTGCATAGAATGTCACAGAAACGTTTTTATTTAGGATACGTCACTAATTCAATTCAAAAAGTGAAACTAATACTTTATATGTAGTAGATCCATTATTACACATGTATTTAATTTCTTTTAATTGTAATGATTATGGCTCATATTTAACGTTACCAAACAGAGTTGTTTTAGAGGTAAATACAGAGACTGTTGATGAAAACTGTCCCTGAAGGCAACGCGCATCAAAACAACTCTGTGTGGTAACGTTGTGTTATTATCTCATAGCGTGGTGAATGTGCAGGTCACAACTTGTCCACCAGAGCGTTGTGGAGTTGTTGGGTTGTGTATTTGATGAGCCTGACCCCGTGTGGTTCTGGTTCCTGACCTTTGACCTTCACAGACTCCATGAAATGAAACAAAGCCTTCCTCCTAAATATGTGGTCACATGCTCATTTCCTTCTCCTTATGGTTTCCTAGCAACCATCCATCCGTGCTGGTCTCTCACCTCCGATGGTCGTCTCCTGGAACTCGTCGAACTGCCCCTTGACGAAGCGCAGCACCAGGCTGGACTTGCCCACGGCCATGTCGCCCAGCAGGACCAGCTTGAACTGGCAGATCTTGGTCTGGGGCAGCGTGCCGTTGGTGCGGCCTCCACTGCCTCTGGAGCTCATAGCGGCGGGCGGCTGGGCAGAGGGGGGGCTGGGGGCTGGGGGCTAGGGGGGGGCTGGGCCTCCTCCTCCTCCTCCGGGGGGGCGGGGGGGTCAGTCAGTCAGACAGTCACAGAGTCGTCCAACGCAGCCGGGCCTCGCTCACCTCGTCTTCACCTTCTTCTTCTTCTTCTTCTTCTTCTCTCCGTGGGTTTATCTGCACACGGAGGAAGAGAGAGATGACATCATTCTACCTTTCTTTCAACCAAGGCAATTACACAGTTTGATGACATCACGGCATTTATGTCATTGGTTGGAAGCGAGCAGGGGAGAAACAACACCAACAACCAATCAGAGACTGAGCTTCAAGTTGACGTATCTGTCAGTCACTGAGCAACAGCCTGCTGTAGTCTTAACATAATGTAAACAAAACAAACATAATAAAAAAAATAAAAATAAAACAGTATTTCAAGCCAACACAGCAGACAGACCCCCCCCCCAGTGGATCCAGTCTGAAGACCAGTCCTGCAGGTTTTTATCTGGACACACACAACAGTAGCGACCTGTGGACCGGAGCCGACCAATCACCTGACAGATCAAATCAAAACACTAACACAGTGGAAATCTATGGCAACGACGACAACAACAACGACAACAACAATGAACTGATGGAGTGAATCACAGAAAAACAAACAGGAAACTCACAGTTTAGGCCTGGTGGCTAGAATAAAACATCTAAATGAAGCTGAAATAAAGCAGAATATCTAAAGAAATTGATTGATTAATCATTGAAATGTATCAATAGTGATAGATTTGTTAGTTACAGCCTGAAAAACAACACAACTCAAGCAGCTTGTTACAAAATAAGTTGTATTTGTGTTCAGTATTTGGATAAACTCTCCGACAGCTGCTTCTCTACACCTCTAAAACTAATTAATACAAAGAAATTAACGGATTAATCGGAGAAATAATCAATCAAAATGTATCAATACTGGTTAGATTTGTTAGTTACAGCCTCAAAAACAACACAACTTCCATAAAACCATAACAACTATAGTGTTTAGTATTTATAGGCTACGTCTAAAGCTAAAACTATGTCAAGCCTCCATATTGGACAACAACGCTGACAATGACGGTTTGTCCCTGAATGCCTCATCAGCTCACACACACACACACACACACACACACACACACACACACACACACACACACACACACACACACACACACACACACACACACACACACACACACACAGGTTTCTGTGTTTTCCAAGGCACATAGATCCAGTGTCAGTGGATCCATAACAGCAGGATGATGATGATGATGATGATGATAGTGGTTTGGTGGTGAGTTCACGGACCCCTCCTAACAATAGTTGAATTAATTAATAGGCTACGTGTGTGTGTGTGTGTGTGTGTGTGTGTGTGTGTGTGTGTGTGTGTGTGTGTGTGTGTAGCCTGCATGGTGATGCTGCGGCTCCGACTGATGTGTGTCTGTCTGAGGATCATCACTGCACCAAAACACCACACGCGCACACACACACACAGACACACCGTGCAGCAAGGTGCGGGCTCGATCAGCTGATCTGCGGTGACTCCCGTTAACGCACCGTTATCAGATCAGCAGTCGTCGTTAACACACAGACAGACACACACACTGACTCACACACACCGCTCGGATCGGACGAGACGACACTGGATCTTTCCTTTTTTTCTCTTTTTTTAAAGCTCTAAATTTCGACGCTCCGGTCAAACCCCCAAACGCCCCTCCTGTCCGGTCGGTCTCGTGCCGTTACCGGGGGGAAGCGCAGCCTCATATTTACCGTGTGTGTGTGTCGGTCGGCGGCTCCGGGGGTCGCAGGCTCTGGAACTGGAAGTGTTGACAATCTGACGACCATCAGCTGTGGAGGAAAAACGTTAACACACTTCCTGTTACAGCGGCGCGTGCGCAGAAGCTGCCGCAGCGTCAGAGCCGCAGAGTGACGTCAGAGCCGCTGCCTGATGGACCTGACTGTTACTACACCTGGAAGTTGACTGTCATTCTTCATTTGTTCCTTTCATGAAGGTGTAGAGAACAAAACAAAATGATAAATAGTAAATATATTTTATGATGGGAAAGGAGCGGGAAAATCTGAATATCCTGCCCATGAATATATTTGTATAAGTGTATAATCACTATAAAATAAACTGTGTTTGGGTCTGGCTTTAGAGAGCCCAACAAAAAACTACCTCGACAAAAAACAAAACAACCCATATACATTAATTAACTTACAAGACCAAAACAAAACAACTCAAAACTTTAACACCCAGTCACATTTCCAGTGTTTATTTTCTAACTTGTTTTTTCTTTGTAAATGAAAAGTATCTGTACAACCCTTCAATCCGTTCTGTTGAGTTTTACTCAGACAACAGACGCCTCTTGTGACTCCTGAATCCTGGTTTATGGATCCAGAAACATCTCGAGTGTTGTGGTCAGGACAGTTTTCATTATGTTTATCTAGTGTGAACCGACCTCTTGCAAAAAGATGCTGAGAATCTTCTGGAGCCTGTTTACAGAATGAGCAGAGTTGTAAATAAATTGGAAGGGTAGATGCGATGGATGAGTTTAAGGGATACTTCTTTGACTTTATTTGTGATAAAATATTTATAGGGGAGGGACCATATGTTTTTCCAGCTCAGATTTGGGAATAAATGATTCCAGTATGAAACAGCGTTGGGAGTACTGACGTTTTCTTTTTGGAATAATATACGTACAGTACGGTTATTTTTGGCTGAGAAGCAGATTGGACCAGTTTCAGTCTGTACAGGCTCCAGAGGTAAAGGGTCAGATTCAGGTAGCAGAACATTTTTAAATAACATAATCACTCCAGAAGGTAGTGCATCAAATACTATTGCATATTCTTTCGGTGGAATAGGGAGTGTATATTTATTTAGAAATTCTGAGTACGATAAGAGTGTGCCATTAGAATTAAAAAGCTGACTGACCAAAATAATGCCGTGGGTGAACCAGTTCTCTAGAAAGAGTGATTTGTGTTTATATAATATGTCCCTGTTATTCCAAATATAATATCTATGGGCTGTCCCTGGTAAAGAGGCTCCGTTCACCGCGGACAGCGACGCCGCAAAGATCATAGATATAGGCTATATCAATAAAGTAGACTCTGATGGAGGTCATGAACCAGACTGACCAAGTGTTTTCTCTCTCTTCTCTGTCCTGTCTGAATAAAAGCAGAAATCATGAGTTCAAGTTCATTTAGCAGCAGTTTGTTACGTTCACACAGTTAAAGTTCTGTTGTTGACGAGCTGAGACGTGACTTCCTGCTGCTGCAAACAGGAGAGTTCACCACAACACCTGCACTATACACATATAATATATAACACACATGATGTAACTAACACCTTCATGAGAGTCCACAGAGTTTCAGTGTTATTCTGGTTCATGTTGCCGTGACAACATGTAAATATTAACAGACGTGAACTTTGTTTCAGTTGAAACTTTTATTTTGACAGTCAGAACGACACGGCGCTCTTCATGTAGCTCAGGCCGGCTTTTCAAAATAAGAGTCTGCAGTGAAACCACCTTCGTCCTGAAAGTGTAGACGACCATTTTATCATAACATCGAAATTATTCAGAGAAACAATAACAGTCAGCAACAGCAGAATAATACATGATTTTTCTGTTGCCATGACGCTGAGTTCATCATTAAACTGTATTCATAGAGACAGACGTGTAGAGACTGAACTGTCTGTTCAACAGAGAGAAGGTTTCTGTGACAGGAGGAGACTCTGCTTCACTCAACACAGAGACACTGAGGAACCAGAACCAGGAGTGAACCAGAATCCAAACCCAGGATACAGAGTTTGAGTGAAGGAGGTGTTGAAGGTGTAGATGTGGATCAGTGAGTCAGAGGAGACTCTGTAGAAGGACAGAGAGCCAGCAGGACAGTCCACATACACTGCTAGTCTGTCAGAGACAGAGGAGGAAGAGGAGGAGAAGGAGGTGATGTCTGTCTGTATCTTATTGTGCCTGACTCTGTAACCATCACCAGAGCAGAACAGACACCAGGACTGATCGTTCTGTCCAAACCAACAGTCTTTACCGTCTCCTTTCCTTCTGATTCCTCTGTAACTCACTGATATCTCAACCCATCCTCTCCACTCGACCTCCCAGTAGCAGCGACCAGTCAGACCAGTTGAACACAGCAGCTGAGGCAACAGGTCAAATCTGTCTGGATGATCAGGATATGACTGATCCTCCTCCACACATGTCGCCTTCCTGTTGTTGTCAGACAGTTTGATGTATGTGCTCACTGTGTTTGTGTCGATTGTGAGTGGACAGGAATCTGATGGAGAGAACAAGACACAGCTGCAGTTATTGATCATTGATCAGTTATTGACAGTTTGATGAAGACTCATGAGGTCAGTGATGTGACAGTGTGAAGATGGTTGAATGTGCTGCTTTGTTTCCATTAGAGATGATAACCGACGCTTGTTAACCGATTATTAACCGATGCTTACGACGCTGGCGGCGTGCGCTGTGACAGCTGATCAGCGCCACATCCACTCTGCTCTGTCTCAGTCAATTCATGAATTCAAACGTTTGTTTAAGTTTAATGTATTTGAAAAATACGAGGGATCCAGTAGCTGACACTATTATGGAATTATGTTTGGGATTGTGTAAACGATATGATTTTTTTGTATGATTTTTTGGATGTTGTGATCTGAATAAGTTGATCATGTGAGAAGGGTAGGCGTAAATAAGCAACAGCTTCAGCCTATGCCTTTTCGGTTCGTTTTTAAAAAAAATGTGAAATAATGTTTTCTGTTGGTCTTTTAATTCTGAATGATCCGGCCGAAATAAACACATTTCATTCATTCATTCATTCAGCTGATCGCTCATATGGAGGTCGTCCAGTGTAGAACTGTTGTAAAAAAATAAATAAAATAAAAATAATAAAAAACATAATATTAATCGGTCAAAGTTCTTGTTATCGGTTAACGGTGAAACATGTGCATCCCTCGTTTCCATGAATCAAAGTAAAACAGACTTACACTTCCTCAGACCTGGGGTCAGCCACTGGACTCCAGCAGGCTCCACCCTGAAAGGAGGAGGGGGGTCAGAGCAGCATCACACATGGACATTACATGGCTCTCACACACACACTGTTGTATCACTGTGTTGACATGGAGGCTGGTATGTATGGATGAAGACTGAGCAGAGAAGAAGGAGCTGGAGTCTTGATCTAGTGATGATACAGAGCAGGAGGAGACACTTCATCAGGTCTTTGCTCCATGTGATGTCACTGCAGTGTCAGACACACACAAGCTGCACAAACACACGTCACAGCAAAGAAGATGAAGACACAACAGGTGGAGCTGACCAGCCCAGATATCCCACAATGCACCAGGAAAGAAGACGAGTGCAGCTGTGAACAGTGTTTGATGAGGAAGGAAACACTCAACAGGTTTGTTAGAGCTCAGTGAAACAGTGAGTTTAGTGAGAAACACTGAGTGTGAACACAACTTGTGTTTGTCTGCAGAACGAGGCTGTGAGCAGGTTTCACCAGGAGCCACAGCAGCAGTGAGAGGATGAAGGAGCTCTGATAGAAACATCTGATCACAGGGACAGGACGGATCAGGATCAGGATCAAGATCAGGATCAGGACCAGGATCAATGACTCTGTTCCTCTCTGCTCTTCACGTAGATCAGCTGCTGCTGACTCACTGAGATCAGTCACATCATGTGGAACAAAGCAGCCGTCCTCAGGACCAGACCTCGGGACCAGGACCAGGACCAGGACCTGTCCACACATCTTGACTGGATTGAAGTCAGAGTCCAGAGGAAGCAGAGAGAACCAGGCTCAGCTCAGAGCACATGGACGAACCCCTCGGTCGCACTGGGAGCGTACTTCTCCTCCTCTCCTCGCGCGAGTCGCTCATACTCGTATTCACTCGGTTTCCACACACACGTGTCATTTTAAACGTGTGTGTGTGTCGTGTGCAGACACAACTGACAAATATTTAAGCTACAGACGGACAAGCAACAACTTAATTAATCAGCATTTCATTTATTTTATTTTGAAAATCGACCGGATTCTCTCGCCTTTTCTGTGCCCGACTTCCTGTCTGGTACGATCTGGTCTGTCCAGCTTGACAAACGGTGCTCTTGGCGCGCGCGACTTGCGCAAAAAATAGAAATGAACCGATCTGAAGCGCCCAGGGCGCGCGCACTGCGCTCCACAGCGCGAGATGTGCGACCAGGCAGACCGGTTAACATGCGCGCCTATCTGAAACTGCCTCCGCTTCAGGGCGCTGCGCTTCCGTTCCGCGTCCAGTGCGACCGAGGTGTCAGACAGGAAGTGAAGCTCCAGCTGAGTCAGACGTGTTGGAGCAGCACACACAGTCTGACAACAGCTGTTTGATCACACACACATTCAGCCAAACACATTATTCCACTGTTCACTACACTCCCTGTCTTCTGATGGACAGCTCCAGCCTCTGGACAGTGAGGACATCTGGATGTCTCCTCAACACAACAACACATCTCATCAGGACCAGACCAGGATCTCAGAGAGACTGAGCCGGTCATTGATCATCCTGGTTTCTGTCTCTTATTTCCTCCTTGGTTGGAGACGCTGGGAGACCAATGTCTCTGAGCAGTGTACATGCTTTGATTCTTGTTGCTGTGTTGTTATTAGTGTGTCCACACTCAACAGGTGTCTCAGTCTCTGGGACTGTTCAGGTCCAACACTCTGTTGGTTCAGGAGCAGTTCAACCAGCTGCAGCTGAAATGTTTCCTGATACACTCTGAAATAAAGTCTGATCCAAACATCTGGAGAGACTCAGAGCACAGCTGCCAACAGCTGCTTTCACCACTGACATCTCTTCTCCTGAATCTGACACAGTGAGTCATGATGAGACACTGAAGTCATGAGGAGAAACTCCTGATCCCAGTAGTTCATCACTGTGACTGATGGAAGCTGCATAACCTGTGTTAGGACGAGTCAGACTGAGACAGAGGACCTCAGTGGAGTGGGCGGAGCTTCACTGTGGCCTACACCACCTCTGGATATGGTCTGACTGATGGGATCAATGTCATCAATGCATGGATGACCTGAGACAGATGTTAATACCAGGTGTGACCAGATGTTCCAGCTCCTCCTCCTCTATCAGACAGTGTGTGTGGCTGCAGCAGCCTCTCCATACCTGAGTGTCTCCAGTCTCCAGTCTGGATCCTCCTGTCCAGCAGACAGCAGCTTCACTCCTGAGGCTCCTGGATGGTTGTAGCTCAGGTCCAGCTCTCTCAGATGGGAGGGGTTGGAGCTCAGAGCTGAGGCCAGAGAAGCACAGCCTTCCTCTGTGACCAGACATCCTGACAGACTGAACACACACAACAACACACAGGAACCCTCTGTCAACACCTGCTGCTGTGTTCAAGTGGCATCAGATAAACAGCAGGATGGATCCTCACCTGAGAGTCTCCAGTCTACAGTGTGGACTCCTGAGTCCAGCAGACAGCAGCTTCACTCCTGAGTCCTGCAGGTTGTTGTTACTCAGGTCCAGAGTCTCCAGTCTACAGTGTGGACTCCTGAGTCCAGCAGACAGCAGCTCCACTCCTGAGTCCTGCAGGTTGTTGTTACTCAGGTCCAGAGTCTCCAGTCTACAGTGTGGACTCTCCAGTCCAGCAGACAGCAGCTCCACTCCTGAGTCCTGCAGGTTGTTGTTACTCAGGTCCAGGTGTCTCAGAATAGAGGACTGGGAGCTGAGGACTGAGGACAGAGCTTCACAGCTTCTCTCTGAGAGGTTACAGCCACTCAGTCTGAAGAGGAATTCAAGGAAAAACACTCACATACTCTCAATATGAAGGAAATAACAGGTTAGAATCATAAATACACAACATTTCAACACAAACCTGAGAGTTTATAGTGTTTCTTCCTCAACATGTTCCAGTTTGTATGAATAGATTTATAGATATATTTGATTATATATTGTGATCTCTCACTCATCTTTATCATATATGTGTATATGTGTTGTATAAATACAGTGTTAAAATCACAGACTCCACCTGCCTGCATCACCACAGTCACACCTAACCACACCCCCTAAGGTGATATAACCCCACCCTCTGACCTTTGACCCTCTCTTTCCCTCCAAACATCTGCCTGAAGACAGCGTGACTGTACTGACCTCACTTCCTTTGTTTATTGATTTTTGAAGTTACTCATGTTGTTTGAATGTTATATTGATTTTTATCTCATACTAGAGACCTGAGTCTGACCTTAATGTCAATCACCAAAACTGTAGATGTGTTAATTAAAGGGATAGTTCACCCTAGAATGAAATTTATTTTATGTACTAATTATCTCCTCCCCCTCATGTGGACTAAGGGCTGGGAGAAGTTTCAGAGTCCTCCGTTCCTTCTCTGAGTTACAGGGTCTCGGCGTAGCAGTGCATGTTCATGTGACACCAGCAGTCTTTGTAAAAAAAAACACACCAAAAAACATCCAAATACCTCCATGCTGCTCGTATGTAATGTCCGTCTTGTACTGAAGCCTGGGAATGCGGAATTGCCCCCCCCCCCACCCCACCCCAAAAAAGTCCATATTTCAAGCTTGTTTGTAGCATTAGCTCCCAGTGTGTTGTGCAGCTCCTCCGCTGCCAGTGTGCATGTGCAAGCTTTGCACTGAGACTCGATGGACGGTTGAGCTCAGTTACGTCTCAGGGGGGGGGGGGGGTTGGAGCTCATGCAGACTGGCAACGGAAGAGCTGCACAACACACTGGGAGCTAATGCTACAAACAGGCTTAAAATATGGACTTTTTTTTCGGGACAATTCCGCATCTCCGGGCTTCAGTACAAGACAGACATTACATACGAGCCACATGGAGGTGTTTGGATGTTTTTTGGTGTGTTTTTTTGGTACGAAGACCGCTGGTGTCCGCTTGCAACCATTACATTGAAATGCACTGCTACGCCGAGACCCCCTGTAACTCAGAGAAGGGACGGAGGATCTGAAACTTCTTCCAGCCCTTAGTCGACATGAGGGGGAGGAGATAATGAGTGAAATATCATTCTTGGATGAACTATCACTTTAGGTTTAAGAAAAATAACTTCATAATGTTCCTTTATTATTTCATTGTACAGAACATATCATCCACTACCTACACCAGCTATCATCTATATTGTTTTCTCCAGACAATAAAATATTGGGACAGATTCCTGGAATCAGTGTTGTAATGTTCACACCACTCCAGATGTTCAGTGAGCCACCACCACATGCAGTTTAGTTTCTTCACTCAGTGTTTGTGTCGGTTCACACTTAAAAACAACTCCTTACAAGTTCAGTTCATTCAGATGAAAATGGTTGTTTGTTCTGTTCATTTAAATAAATAACCAGCTGTTGTTTTTCAGTAGAACCTCCTTCTACCTCCATCACCAGCCTCTAATCACTGCCACTAACAAACTATATGAATTAATGAACCAGAAGAATCACAGACAGGAGTTACATTTACAACTAAAAAACAAAATGTTGAGATTGAGAAATTATTTTCCCACATAAACAATGAGTCATGTTCTGCTGAAAGTGAAAGTAAACTGTATGTGGAAATATCAGGGCCTTTTTCTTTTTTCACTTGTTTGTTCATCAAACTGCTTCAAACACTCAAACAAACCTTCTTCAGCAGTAGTAGATGTGTCTGTACCGTCTGTACCACGACAACATACTAGTGATGCTGAGCCGTCTCCATGGAGACGTCATGAGACATGATGTAAAACTGTCATCAAACCTGAGCAGTGTTCACTGATGACGGTGAATGATCATCAGGTTCATCATTTATTAACTGATTCATTAAGTTCAACGTTCACTAAAAACATGAACATGTCCAATGGAGCACAGCCTTCCTCTGTGACCAGACATCCTGACAGACTGAACACACACAACAACACACAGGAACATCTGTCAACACCTGCTGCTGTGTTCAAGTGGCATCAGATAAACAGCTGGATGGATCCTCACCTGAGAGTCTCCAGTCTACAGTGTGGACTCTCCAGTCCAGCAGACAGCAGCTTCACTCCTGAGTCCTGCAGGTCGTTGTTACTCAGGTCCAGAGTCTCCAGTCTACAGTGTGGACTCTCCAGTCCAGCAGACAGCAGCTTCACTCCTGAGTCCTGCAGGTCGTTGTTACTCAGGTCCAGGTGTCTCAGACTAGAGGACTGGGAGCTGAGGACTGAGGACAGAGCTTCACAGCTTCTCTCTGAGAGGTTACAGCCGCTCAGTCTGAAGAGATGAACATGAGGAATTAAAGAAGAAAGGAGTTTATTATCTGTCCTGTTGAATAGATATGAGTGTATTTATATAATGATGAATAAATCCAACTCTCTCTACACTTACAGAGCTTTGGTGGAGGCTTTGACCACTGGCAGCAGGTTAAGAAGAGCCTCCTCTGAAGCAGAGTATTTCTTCAGGTCAAACTCGTCCAGATCTTCTTCTGATGACAGTAAGATGAAGACCAGAGCCGACCATAGAGCAGGAGACAGTTTATCTGTGGAGAGACTTCCTGATCTCAGGTACAGTTGGATCTGCTCCACTAGAGAACGATCATTCAGTTCATTCAGACAGTGGAACAGGTTGATGCTTTTCTCTGTAGAGGGAGTCTCTTCAATCTTCCTCTTGATGTACTGGACTGTTTCCCGATTAGACCAATAGTCACTTCCTGTCTGTGACATCAGTCCTTGTAGGAGATTCTGATTGGTCTCCAGTGAAAGACCCAGGAGGAAGCGGAGGAACAAGTCCAGGTGTCCATTTGGACTCTGTAAGGCCTCGTCCACAGCGCTCTGGTAGAAGATTGTCTCTGTTGCTTCAGTCTTCCTCTTCTTCTTCTTCTTGGAGGTTGTTTGTTGTTGTGACATCAGGTTGAGTCCAGAGCTGATGAAGGTCAGATGGACATGAAGAGCAGCCAGAAACTCCTGAACACTCAGATGGACGAAGCAGAACACCTTGTCCTGGACCTGGTACAGGCCCCTCTCCTCTTTAAAGATCTGTGTGAACACTCCTGAGTACACTGAGGCTGCTCTGAGATCGATGCCACACTCTGTCAGGTCTGATTCATAGAAGATCAGGTTTCCTTTCTGCAGCTGCTCAAAAGCCAGTTTTCCCAGAGACTCAATCATCTTCCTGCTCTCTGGACTCCAGTGTGGATCTGTCTCAGATCCTCCATCATACTTGGCCTTCTTCAGTTTTAGATGAACCACCAGGAAGTGGATGTACATCTCAGTCAGGGTCTTGGGCAGCTCTCCTCCCTCTCTGGTCTTCAACAGCTCCTCCAGAACTGTAGCAGTGATCCAGCAGAAGACTGGGATGTGGCACATGATGTGGAGGCTTCGTGAGGTCTTGATGTGGGAGATGATCTCTCTGGCCTGCTGCTCATCTCTGAACCTCTTCCTGAAGTACTCCTCCTTCTGTGGGTCAGTGAACCCTCTGACCTCTGTCACCATGTCAACACACTGAGGAGGGATCTGATTGGCTGCTGCAGGTCGTGTGGTTATCCAGAGGCGAGCAGAGGGAAGCAGGTTCCTATTGATGAGGTTGATCAGCAGCACGTTGACTGAGGTGGACTCTGTCACATCAGTCAGGCTCTCAGTGTTGTGGAAGTCCAGAGGAAGTCGACACTCGTCCAGACCGTCAAAGATGAAGACGACCTGGAACTCATCAAATATGGTCGTTCCTGCTGCTTTGGTTTCAGAGAAGAAGTGATGAACAAGTTCCACCAAGCTGAACTTTTTCTCTTTCAGCACATTCAGCTCTCTGAAGGTGAAGGGAAATGTGAAGTGTATGTCCTGGTTGGTTTTGTCTTCAGCCCAGTCCAGAGTGAACTTCTGTGTTAAGACTGTTTTCCCAATGCCAGCCACTCCCTTTGTCATCACTCTTCTGATTGGTCGGTCTCTTCCAGGTGGGGCTTTAAAGATGTCTTCTAGTCTGATGGTTGTTTCTGGTCTGTCTGGTTTCCTGGACGCTGTTTCAATCTGTCTGACCTCATGTTCCTCATTGACCCCTCCAGCCCCTCCCTCTGTGATGTAGAGCTCTGTGTAGATCTGGTTCAGAAGGGTTGGGTTTCCTGCTTTAGCGATGCCCTCAAACACACACTGGAACTTCTCCTTCAGCCTGTTTTTGAGTTTAGGCTGGCATTTGTGAAGAGCTTCTGAATGAATAAACAACAGGTAATAGGACAGTAAGGTAAAGGTCCTCGTAACAACAGGTCATAGTAAATGAATGTAAACACAGAAATATCTGAATCTAAATTCATGTAGTCATGGTGATGACTACAACCGTGAAACGTGACATCCCCTCACAGAAGGTGCTGAACTTTACCTGCTGCTGCTGCTGCTGCTGCTGCTGCTGGGTCTTGTCCTGTTGGAGGAAAGGGAATCATTAATCATGAGGAGTAGCAGGACCAACCCAGTTGACTTTGTCCTCTGAGTGGAAATAGTTACAAAGCCAAGAGATTTAACAAAGGTAAAACACTGGCTGCACTTCCATGACTGACCTTCATTAATTCCCATCTTCTTCAGAATCAACCTCGCCACCTGCAGAACTTTCTCAGCAGTGTACCTGCCGACCATCAAGTCCACTGTTTCCTCTCTGCTTGCATCCTCCAGATCACACTTTGGGATGGCAGGGAAACCATCCAGTAAGTCAGCATCCTGCAGGTACCACTGGAAGCGGCGCAGCTCTTTCTTCCCCAAATTCTGCAAAATCCGCAGCAGCTGCTCCTTCACAGACGTCGCCATCTTTGTTGCCTGACAGAATCAGATCAGTGACACTGTTTCAGTAAGACTGAGACCACCATTTATCATGGTA
>CM064902.1:27702305-27747305 GCA_030347415.2 Decapterus maruadsi
GACTATTATAATGTTTTGTGCTTTTTAGCAGTCAAACCAGTTGGGGTCATTTTCTGTTTTGTGAAACTCAGAAAATAGTTATTATTTCATATGAATGAGGTGTCTTTTAATAGGTTGGTCTGAAGTTGAATAAAAAGATGAAATACAACTTGTGTGATAATGTTATGTTTTGTGCTCTTTTGTCCTCTGGGGACAAAGAGTGTTACTAAATTCAATAAAACACCCATAATTCAACTAAAATGCTTCAAATTTATTTTACCTTGTAGCTGATGGTTACAATTTATTAATCAGTTTATCATATTATTGTCACTTGGTACATATTTCAGGTTTTTTTGTGTGTTTGTGAAGCTTAAGAGAGCTGTAAACTTTTATTGTGACATCCGGTGTAACGCTGCGCCGTTCCGGAGAGTGAGAAGTAAACAGAAGAAGGTGAAGACGCATGTGCTGTAGTTAAGCTAAGCAGTGAAGTTGAGGACCAATTTAAGTGGTCACAAAGTGCTAACGTGTGCAAGGAACATCCGAAGACAAAGATAATCCCCCCCTTAAAACGGCACGCAGCCAACGAGGTAATTAATGTGTTTTCTGTATTTTACTTTGCCGAGTGTTTTCATGTCTATGTTTACTTTGTTGATGTAATCATTAATACCGTGTGTCTGTATGTGTGTATGTTATAGTTTTCACGGTGGATTTGGAGGGAGCTTCAAATAAACCAGTACCAAGAAAGCCACTTGTGTTGTCCGTGCCTCGAGGGAGTTATATACCTGTTACTGCCATAGTATTAAACAACCTCCGTTAATTTCGGGCCGTTTGCTAAAAACAAACAAGAAAATTATGAAGGAAAGAATTTTGGTTTGGGGGTGAAAATGAGCCAAAGACAACATGAGGGCGAATGACAGACACTGAGTCCACATCAGTCCTGTAGTGTTAATCTAATGACAGACCACTCACCACAGACAAAGTCCCAGCTGTCCTCCAGCGGCTGTCTGGACGAGCTCAGGCGGCGTTTAGTGGCTCAGACAGCGGGAAAGCAGCGGCTCATCTCCGCCTCCTCTACAGGCTGCTTCAGGCGGTAAAGCTGCCTCCAGTCACCAGGAAGTGGAGCTGCACACAAAGAACCACTCCGTGTTCAACTACTGACCATCCACTAACTCTGCTTCTGCTCGTATTTCCGCGCTTCTCCCGACAACATCTTCACACAACAACAACAACAACAACAACACAACGGCAAGTTGAAGGGCCGAGAACTCAGGTAACAACAGATGTTAACGAGGAAAACATTCAGACTGTTCACCTTACCTTCACACGACGAGATGAACTGCGACACAACCGCTGGATCAAAGTGAAAGCAAACTTTAAACAGGGAGTGGAGGAGAGGGGGGGGGGGGTGTAATCTGAGTAACAGGAAGTGGAGGAGTTGGGGGAGGGGGTGTAATCTGAGAAACAAACAGGTTTTGCACAATGGTTTGTAGTTTACACAGATATATAAGTCTTAAAATGTGTGCATTGCAACATCTCATCACAACCCACGCCATCTACAGTTCACAGATCAGCTGTTATTAAAACTCAACTCAACAGGATCATGATATTGAACCACCGCTCACATTAGCTACACAACAAACCATTAACAATTAATCCACACTGAAACCGAAGCATCAATAATGTTAACTGTACTCAACAAGCTATTATTACAAGGTTTACAACGGGTGTGACAGCTAGACACTGGGTGTTTGTGTGTGTGCCGCGCGTGCGTGTGTAACGAGAGGGAGGGAGTGAGAGACAGTAGGTAAAAACTGCCAACTGCCATAGCTCAGCCGTTGGTCTCCGTCAGGTAAAAGCTGCTAACTGTTAGCTACGGTAACCGTAGCTCAGCCGTTGGTCTCCGTCAGGTAAAAGCTGCTAACTGTTAGCTACTGTTACCGTAGCTCAGCCGTTGGTCTCCGTCAGGTAAAAGCTGCTAACTGTTAGCTACCGTAGCTCAGCCGTTGGTCTCCGTCAGGTAAAAGCTGCTAACTGTTAGCTACCGTAGCTCAGCCGTTGGTCTCCGTCAGGTAAAAGCTGCTAACTGTTAGCTACCGTAGCTCAGCCGTTGGTCTCCGTCAGGTAAAATCTGCTAACTGTTAGCTACCGTAGCTCAGCCGTTGGTCTCCGTCAGGTAAAAGCTGCTAACTGTTAGCTACCGTAGCTCAGCCGTTGGTCTCCGTAAGGTAAAAGCTGCTAACTGTTAGCTACTGTTACCATAGCTCAGCCGTTGGTCTCCGTCAGGTAAAAGCTGCTAACTGTTAGCTACTGTTACCATAGCTCAGCCGTTGGTCTCCGTCGGGTAAAAGCTGCTAACTGTTAGCTACCGTAGCTCAGCCGTTGGTCTTCGTCAGGTAAAAGCTGCTAACTGTTAGCTACCGTAGCTCAGCCGTTGGTCTCCGTCAGGTAAAAGCTGCTAACTGTTAGCTACCGTAGCTCAGCCGTTGGTCTCCGTCAGGTAAAATCTGCTAACTGTTAGCTACCGTAGCTCAGCCGTTGGTCTCCGTCAGGTAAAAGCTGCTAACTGTTAGCTACCGTAGCTCAGCCGTTGGTCTCCGTAAGGTAAAAGCTGCTAACTGTTAGCTACTGTTACCATAGCTCAGCCGTTGGTCTCCGTCAGGTAAAAGCTGCTAACTGTTAGCTACTGTTACCATAGCTCAGCCGTTGGTCTTCGTCAGATAAAAGCTGCTAACTGTTAACTACCGTTACCGTAGCTCAGCCGTTGGTCTCCGTCAGGTAAAAGCTGCCGTTTATTCCTCAAATGAAGCTCGTGAAGTTGTTGAGCATCTCCGGTACAGTTATCATCACTGCTGTTGAATTAACCGTTAAACTGCTGGACGTTAAAACCGCGGGGGCGACGATTTGTTTACAATTCCTGAACGCAACGTGAATATACGTGCCGCTCACACTCAGTACAGTTACGCAATGAGGCAGCGTAATGTGCGTAGCCTCCGCCACATACACCGTACGGGCAGAAGAGGCAGGTGCTCCGTCTGTGATCACCTCTGAAATACAACTAGACAGAGTGGCTTCTGGCCGCTCTATGATTGTTTTTCTGAACTTGTAACGGACTACAGTTACCTTTTTTGTATCCTAACATGTAGTCCGTTACTCCCCAAGCCTGTTTGTTGTGATGTTGTCAGGACCATAACATTAGCTTTTTTGTGCTTTATTGAGGTGAGATAAGCATAACAGCATTATCTAAGCACATACATATTGACATTATGCATTATACAGAAAGATAAAGGTGGACAAAGCAGACAGGAGGATAATGAAAGGAGACAAAAATGACAATGACAATAAATTTTAAAAAAATTTAAAGGAAAAAAGATCAAATAAACATTGCCAGATGATAAGGAATCCATCTTTCTAATAAAGGTTCTTAAGGAAGAGAAGATGGGAGACGTCTTGGAAGATGGAGGGACTTCACACAGCTGTATC
The DNA here is from genome assembly GCA_030347415.2 of Decapterus maruadsi. Taxonomy (NCBI): domain Eukaryota; kingdom Metazoa; phylum Chordata; class Actinopteri; order Carangiformes; family Carangidae; genus Decapterus; species Decapterus maruadsi. The sequence continues at coordinate 27,705,765 of CM064902.1, forward strand.
TTCAAATCAGTGGATCCTGAACATTATTCTGTAGGCTATCCTATAATACTTTCCAGCGTATCTATGGTGATAATCAACCTGCAGCTGAACATAAACCAACATTAAACCAACCTGAAAATAAAATAATAAATATAACCTGTGAAATGAATATTCCAGGTAAAACCCACTGATCTCAGCAGTCTGCTCTGAGCGGCGGGAGTTTCGTCCTCCGGGCGGCGGGGGGCGGCAGAGCGCGACGCGGCGGAAGTCCAATGCGGAAGTGACGCGACCTCCACGTGACGGATGTTTGAATTGTTATGACCCGTGTGGACCGGAGCTCCGTGTCCGTGGTGGATGTTTTTGGAGAGAGACCGGAGAGACTCCCGGTGAACCGGCCCCGTTAAGAGGCCCCTCCACCGCGGACACGATGCCCGCGAACAGCGCGAAGAAGCGGCAGCAGCAGCGACGAGACACCGCGGTAAAAACACGTCATTTAGCTACTGTTACTGTAGGCTACTGTACTGAGGAACTAAGTACTCCGTTACTAAGTACTGCACTAAGTAGCGACTAGAGTATTTCCATGACTGCTGTAACTAGAGATGGGATTTAACGTTACAGTTCAGAGGAACATGTTGAACATTTATTTCAAACAGATTCAAAAAATGGCTCATTTGACTGATTTTTATATTTATTAAGTTTTAAAGCAGATATCAGTGGTAACTGTTTTATCTTGGAAATAATCCTGGGAATGATGGGGTGAGATTTGGAACACAATAATACAAAATTAGATATCCCACCAATATCTGAGTTTGAATTAATCTGAAATATTGATTATATAACCTCATTTGACATGTGTGGACTAGATTTTAAAGTCTGATCTGGATTCATTGTAAATATTTTCCTCCAATAAGACCGCTGCACATGCATGAGGGGCTGTCACGTGTTTCTGTGCAGCCAAAGGCAGCGTGACAAGTCAGGTGGCGTCATGGGACGTTTGCATATCTAATTAGCACCTGCAGCTGGGCTGGGGGCTCTCTCCCACACAGAGGAGGCGCAAAGGAGGAGCACACACGTACACACAGGGATTTTCCTTCCTGTGAAGTCGATCGGTTCCCATCGTTCACGTTAACGAGCCGTTCAATAGATTCGGTTCGTTCGTGAACGTCACAACACTAGCTGTAACTACTCTACTAACGTTACAGTTCAGAGGAACATGTTGAACATTTGTTTTACAGATGAAATGACCAGTGAACACATTTAAACCTTAACTCTATAATATCCAGTATGTAGCAGCAGCTCAGTATTTACTCTTTATGTTTTTGTGTCACAATGACATATGAACTTTTTCCTTCATTCATCTGACAAACATGACTCAATTAAAACATATCAAACAACATAGTGTGTTTTATTGTTTTATCAAAGAAATCATTCAGAGAAACAATAACAGTAGAATAAAAAACAGTAGAATTAGCCTATAATGAAAATACTATTTCTGGATTAAGTTGGTTTCCAAGAGAATGAATCAGGTCTTTTTTCTTTCTAAGAGATAACATTAAAAAGTGTTTTTCCATATTGAGATTCTCTTTTTTATTTTTTTTTCATTGAATGTGATGATAACATGATGAATTTTAGATGATGTAGCAGTTGTAATTAGTTCTTTATCACCAACAACATGAATGAAACAGATTAATGCTACTTCCTCTTTCTACCTGTAATAAATATTACTATTACTACTACTACAGTATTTGTCAGTAACGTACCTGAATTATCCTGTGTGTGTGTGTGTGTGTGTGTGTCCCAGGTGCAGGGCACCAACGACAGCAGTGTGGTCAGTAAGGCGTCGGCTGCAGCTCACGGTTACTTCACTGACCGCTTCCTGCAGCGCTTTGTGTGTAAAGTGTCCAGAAGAGCGCCGCTCATCAACAGGTGGGTTTGTAGTTTGTCCCTCTGAGCCACCGTAGCGGTGAGTTTGTCCCTCTGAGCCACCGTAGCAGTGAGTTTGTCCCTCTGAGCCACCGTAGCAGTGAGTTTGTCCCTCTGAGCCACCGTAGCGGTGAGTTTGTCCCTCTGAGCCACCGTAGTGGTGAGTTTGTCCCTCTGAGCCACCGTAGTAGTGAGTTTGTCCCTCTGAGCCACCGTAGTAGTGAGTTTGTCCCTCTGAGTCACCGTAGCAGTGAGTTTGTCCCTCTGAGCCACCGTAGCAGTGAGTTTGTCCCTCTGAGCCACCGTAGCAGTGAGTTTGTCCCTCTGAGTCACCGTAGCAGTGAGTTTGTAGTTTGTCCCTCTGAGCCACCGTAGCAGTGAGTTTGTCCCTCTGAGCCACCGTAGTAGTGAGTTTGTCCCTCTGAGCCACCGTAGTAGTGAGTTTGTCCCTCTGAGCCACCGTAGTAGTGAGTTTGTCCCTCTGAGCCACCGTAGCAGTGAGTTTGTCCCTCTGAGCCACCGTAGCAGTGAGTTTGTCCCTCTGAGCCACCGTAGCAGTGAGTTTGTCCCTCTGAGCCACCGTAGCAGTGAGTTTGAGTTTGTCCCTCTGAGCCACCATAGCAGTGAGTTTGTCCCTCTGAGCCACCGTAGCAGTGAGTTTGTCCCTCTGAGCCACCGTAGCAGTGAGTTTGTCCCTCTGAGCCACAGTGAGTTTGTCCCTCTGAGCCACCGTAGTAGTGAGTTTGTCCTCTGAGCCACCGTAGTTGTGAGTTTGTCCCTCTGAGCCACCGTAGCAGTGAGTTTGTCCCTCTGAGCCACCGTAGTAGTGAGTTTGTCCCTCTGAGCCACCGTAGCAGTGAGTTTGTCCCTCTGAGCCACCGTAGCAGTGAGTTTGTCTCCGTGTTGCAGAGCCACCGTGGATCAGTAGTGAGTTTGTCCCAGGAGACTGAGCCACCAGTCCAGGTGTCCTCTTCCTCCTCCTCCTCCTCTTCCTCCTCCTCCTCCCCCTCCTCCTCCTCCTCCTCCTCCTCCTCCTCCTCCTCCTCCCCCTCTCCTCCTCATGTTTCCCTCTCTCTCTCTCTCTCTGTCTCCAGATCCTGTCCCTCTGATTTCCGTCTCCATGCCGACGGAGCGCTGGTGACGTTGGTGTTCGAGGTGGATTTTCCAGATGTGAGCCGACCGTGACCTCTGACCTCACACTGAGGGGGTTTGACTCGCGCCCCTCCCTCCTCCTGCTGTCAGCGTCACATCGGTCATGGAGGTGAAGGTGGAGTCATGAGCTCATCAATCAATCAATCAACCAACCAATCAATCAATCAATCAATCAATCAATCAATCAACCAACCAATCAATCAATCAATCAACCAATCAATCAATCAATTATTACAAGTCAAAATTGTGGGTGCTTTACAAGTGATTGGAAGAGAAAAACAAAAATGGACTTAGTTGAAAATATTAATGCACAGCAATAACAGGAATAGCTGGAGTGATGTAATGAGTTAAAGGGATAGTTCACCCAAAAATGAAATTTCTCATTATGCACATTATTTCTCGGCGTAGCAGTGCATGTAACGGTTGCAAATGGACACCGGCGGTCTTCGTCACAAAAAGACACACCAAAAAACATCCAAATACCTCCATGCTGCTCGTAAGTAATACCTCTCTTGTATCGAAGCCCCAATATGCCCCGAAAAATTTTTAAATAAGTCTATATTTCAAGCTTGTTTTGTAGCGGAAGCTTCTCGAAGCTCCTCTTCCCGATTCGTCAAATTTGGACGAACTGGGAAGAGGAACTTTGTGAAGAGGAGGAGGAGGAGGATAGTTAGGAGTTAATATCAGGAAAAATCCTAATTCATGGTGTAATAGCTAGTAAGCCACTTATATGCATATCAATAAGCACCTAGTTAAGGTGAATACGTGTTCCCTAATCTAAAGTGTTACCGAAAACATAAAAAGAAACAATAAAATATCACAAAAATAGGTTTTCAACACACACAAAAATCATGTAATATCATTGTGTGTGTGTGTGTGTGTGTGTGTCCAGCGGCCGGTACCGTCTGCTGGGACTGGACCTGAGGGAGGAGGAGCAGCTGGAGGAGGCGCTGGCTGCAGCCGGTCTGGACCGGTCCGCTCCCACCCTGGTGCTGTCGGAGGTGGTGCTCACGTACATGGAGACACAGTGGTGAGCACTGAGTGTGTCCTTCCTTCCTTCCCTTCATCCTTCCTTCCTTCTTTCCTTTCCTTTCCTTTCCTTCCTTCTTCCCTTGACCCTGGAGGACAACAGGAGGGTTACAGGACCACAGCTCAATGTACATTTTGAAGCAAATTTGATGCTGGATGGTGTACGCTTAACAGATAAAAAATGTAACAATGGATATTTGAGAAAACTTTCCAAAGAAATGATCAGCCCAGCAGCTAGGCCGTTGTGGAATTCAAGATTTGTGGACATGGACATAAACTGGAACTCAGTATGGACATCAAGCAATAGTTACTGTGTCACAAACAAAATTAAAGAAGGTTCTTTTAAAATCATGCATTCAGTCTACGCGGTTAATCAGGCCGTCTCTAGATTTAAAGATGTAAACACCCTCTGCACCTTCTGTGAACAGGAGGAGGAAACGATTTGTCTTCTTTTATTTGAGTCGAATGACTCATTTGTTTTGGACAGAACTTGAAGACATGTTTAAAATTCTGACAGGTTTGAAGATTAAACTTAAGAAAAAAGATATTATTCTCATTTATGATGGAAAAATTTTTATCATTAGGGTTTTTTGATAACTGAATTATTTTTCGTTTTACAGAGGAAAATATTATCTTGAGATAAATGTAAATGGTCTTCCAAAAAAACTAATGATTTCATGTTCAGTTTAAAATAGAATAAGATATTACATGCTATTACTACAAAATATGAACTTAGACAGAAAAGCTATAAAGACATTGGTCCATCTATCCTGTTTAGCTAGCTAATTAGTTACTGGCTGCTGCTGTCAGAAATCACAACCTTACTTTATCATACATTAATAGTACCAACAGACACCTGTATAATAGTATAATTACCCATTTCTATGTATACTACATTTTCATTTGTTTTTGTGTTCATAGCTGTGTTCATGAGCTTTATCTGAGCAGCAAGCAGCTAACATTATTAGCTGAATATTTCAGATAACGTAGGCAACCTCTCATGTGTTTATGCTAACGGTAGCCCCTAAATAAAGTTGACAGTAAACAAATAACGGTTAATTTGTTACTTTATTGTTGACAGCTCAGTAGAGCAGAGCAGAGCAGACTAGTGGCAGCTCTTGAAGGCTGAAATCAGGATGATGTGATCACATGAATCAGCTCACTGATTTTTGTTTTGAATCAGCTTGAGGTCTCTAGCCTAAACGCTAACCAGTCACCCAAAGGCATATCCCCTGTGGCCAAGCAGCCAGGGCATAGTGACAGGACCCTGACTGTCACACCTATAAAACCAGCTCTTCTGTCACGTTATATCTGTACATGTGTAGTGTTTCCAACAGAAAAAGTAGCCTCCAAAAAACAACAGCTGCTAACCAGCTGCTACTGCTACCTTGCACTGGGAAACATACAAGGCAACCATGTCAAAACATTTATCATTCCAGTTATCACGAGAAAACAAGATTTAATTTTATCACGAGAAAACGGACTTTTTTCTGAAATAACGAAATAAGTCGTTATCACGAGAAAACGGACTTTGTTATCTCGAGATAACGAAATAATAAGTCGTTATCACGAGAAAACGGACTTTGTTATCTCGAGATAACGAAATAATAAGTCGTTATCACGAGAAAACAGTAATAAAAATTTTTTATACGGACCTGGCCCTTTAGGGCTTCCGTAGAATTCTCATTTATGATGGAAAAAATATCAAGGGAAAGGATTTTTTTTTTTTTGCTGAATCTTTTTATTTTACAAGGAAGATATTATCTTCATAAATGTAAATGGTCTTCCAAAAAAACTAATTTTCATGAGTTTAAAATAGAATAAGATATTACATGCTATTACTACAAAATATGAAAGACAGAAAAGCTATAAAGACATTGGAATATTATAGATTATTACAGAAAACTATATGATTTAATAGTACCTATAGTATAATAGTATAATTACCCCTTTCTATGTATATATTTTTCGTTTGTTTGTTTTTGTGTTCATTGTATGTTTATTGTGTACTTGTATGTATGTATGTATGTATATATGTCGAAATAATAAAAAAAAAAAAGTGTTACTACACCTGGAAGTTGACAGTCATTCTTCATTTGTTCCTTTCATGACAGTGTAGAGAACAAAACAAGATGATAAATAGTAAATATATTTTATGATGGGAAAGGAGCGGGAAAATCTGAATATCCTGCCCATGAATATATTTGTATAAGTGTATAATCACTATAAAATAAACAGTGTTTGGGTCTGGCTTTAGAGAGCCCAACAAAAAACTACCTCGACAAAAAACAAAACAACCCATATACATTAACTTACAAGACCAAACAACTCAAAACTTTAACATCCAGTCACATTTCCAGTGTTTATTTTCTAACTTGTTTTTTCTTTGTAAATGAAAAGTATCTGTACAACCCTTCAAATCGTTCTGTTGAGTTTTACTCAGACAACAGACGCCTCTTGTGACTCCTGAATCCTGGTTTATGGATCCAGAAACATCTCGAGTGTTGTGGTCAGGACAGTTTTCATTATGTTTATCTAGTGTGAACCGACCTCTTGCAAAAAGATGCTGAGAATCTTCTGGAGCCTGTTTACAGAAGGAGCAGAGTTGTAAATAAATTGGAAGGGTAGATGCGATGGATGAGTTTAAGGGATACTTCTTTGACTTTATATTTACAGGGGAGGGACCATATATTTTTCGAGCTCAGATTTGGGAATAAATGATTCCAGTATGAAACAGCGTTGGGAGTACTGACGTTTTCTTTTTGGAATAATGCACGTACAGTACGGTTATTTTTGGCTGAGAAGCAGATTCGACCAGTTTCAGTCTGTACAGGCTCCAGAGGTAAAGGGTCAGATTCAGGTAGCAGAACATTTTTAAATAACATAATCACTCCAGAAGGTATGGCATCAAATACTATTGCATATTCTTTCGGTGGAATAGGGAGTGTATATTTATTTAAAAATTCTGAGTACGATAAGAGTGTGCCGTTAGAATTAAAAAGCTGACTGACCAAAATAATGCCGTGGGTGAACCAGTTCTCTAGAGAGAGTGATTTGTGTTTATATAATATGTCCCTGTTATTCCAAATATAATATCTATGGGGTGTCCCTGGTAAAGAGGCTCCGTTCACCGCGGACAGCGACGCCGCAAAGATCATAGATACATCTCAATAAAGTAGAATATGATGGAGGTCATGAACCAGACTGACCAAGTGTTTTCTCTCTCTTCTCTGTCCTGTCTGAATAAAAGCAGAAATCATGAGTTCAAGTTCATTTGGCAGCATTTTGTTACGTTCACACAGTTAAAGTTCTGTTGTTGACGAGCTGAGACGTGACTTCCTGCTGCTGCAAACAGGAGAGTTCACCACAACACCTGCACTATACAAATATAATATATAACACACATGATGTAACTAACACCTTCATGAGAGTCCACAGAGTTTCAGTGTTATTCTGGTTCATGTTGCCGTGACAACATGTAAATATTGACAGACGTGAACTTTGTTTCAGTTGAAACTTTTATTTTGACAGTCAGAACGACACGGCGCTCTTCATGTAGCTCAGGCCGGCTTTTCAAAATAAGAGTCTGCAGTGAAACCACCTTCGTCCTGAAAGTGTAGACGACCATTTTATCATAACATCGAAATCATTCAGAGAAACAATAACAGTCAGCAACAGCAGAATAATACGTGATTTTTCTGTTACCATGACGCTGAGTTCATCATTAAACTGTATTCATCTCTGTCCTGGGACAACGTGAGTGAGAGACAGAGACAGACGTGTAGAGACTGAACTGTCTGTTCAACAGAGAGAAGGTTTCTGTGACAGGAGGAGACTCTGCTTCACTCAACACAGAGACACTGAGGAACCAGGACTGAGGAGTCTAAACCCAGGATACAGAGTTTGAGTGAAGGAGGTGTTGAAGGTGTAGATGTGGATCAGTGAGTCAGAGGAGACTCTGTAGAAGGACAGAGAGCCAGCAGGACAGTCCACATACACTGCTACTCTGGTAGAGACGGAGGAGGAGGAGGAAGAGGAGGAGAGGAAGGAGGAGGAGGAGGTGATGTCTGTCGGTATCTTATTGTGCCAGACTCTGTAACGACCATCAGAGCAGTTCAGACTCCAGGACTGATCGTTCATTCCAAACCAACAGTCATCACTGTCTCCTTTCCTGCTGATTCCTCTGTAACTCACTGATATAAAACCGTTTCCTCTGCACTCGACCTCCCAGTAGCAGCGACCAGTCAGACCAGTTGAACACAGCAGCTGACAATAGACGTCAAATCTGTCTGGATGATCAGGATATGACTGACGCTCCTTCACACGTGTCATCTCCCTGTTGTCGTCAGACAGTTTGATGTTTGTGTTCACTGTGTTTGTGTCGATTGTGAGTGGACAGGAATCTGATGGAGAGAACAAGACACAGCTGCAGTTATTGATCATTGATCAGTTATTGACAGTTTGATGAAGACTCATGAGGTCAGTGATGTGACAGTGTGAAGATGGTTGAATGTGCTGCTTTGTTTCCATTAGAGATGATAACCGACGCTCGTTAACCGATTATTAACCGTTAACCGATAAGATTACGACGCTGGCGGCGTGCGCTGTGACAGCTGATCAGCGCCACATCCACTCTGCTCTGTCTCCGTCAATTCATGAATTCAAACGTTTGTTTAAGTTTAATGTATTTGAAAAATACGAGGGATCCAGTAGCTGACACTATTATGGAATTATGTTTGGGATTGTGTAAACAATATGATTTTTTGGATGATTTTTTGGATGTTGTGATCTGAATTAGGGATGGGCATGATTAATCGATGATCGATTACTGATCGTTAAGAATTTCATCGAGCACGGAAATTTTTTATCGATTTATTATAAGGGATCATGTCGAGGGCAGAGGTTGTCATGGAGAAATACATTCCGGTTATATTTTTTCATAACAAGTTAACAACCAATAAACTCTATATAAGTATTGTTATACAGGCCTATTATTATTATTATTGCATGGTTTAAGAGTGAATTAATTCATAAATATGACAAGACGGGCTTGTGCTGCGGACTCGGTGCAACAGAAACGTGAGCTGCGACACCGCGGCTCCGCCCGCTCTGATCAGCAGCAGCGGTGTGGAAGGAACCTCCACTCTCTCTGTAAGTTACCAGCTGCAAGTCATGTATCTAACATTATAATTAGTCCAAAGATGTTTGACGACGGTTAAAATGAAACCTAAGGGAGGCCTAAATATCCCGCAGAGTTTCTTTCTCTTCTCTGTGCTCAGCTGATCAGAGCGCCGCTTCGCGGTGTGTTGGCTACAGAAATAATAATAAAACACATGCTTTCACATTTTGAAAGTGCTTGTGATTTTTTTTCGTACAAGTGCAGCCAAACACGAGGCTGAAGAGAGAGACAGCAGAGCTGCTCTGACAGCACAGCTGCAGGTGAGCCAGGTAGCGCAACGATCCTTTTTTCTTTTCTTTTCTTTTTTTTTTTGAATGCCGTCACCGGCGCTATTCTAACAGTGAAGCACAAGCACACAGACGTCCGTGTACATGGTTGTCTGACCTTCTTCCTTCACGGGGAATGCCCTGGATTAGAACACATATGCACCATTTTGTTTTTAATTATGAATATGAATATTAACGATTAAATCGATAATTGATCGTTAATTCTTCCCGACGATCGATGAAAAAGATTTCTTCAAATGCCCATCCCTAATCTGAATAAGTTGATCATGTGAGAAGGGTAGGCGTAAATAAGCAATAGCTTCAGCCTATGCCTTTTCGGTTCGTTTTTAAAAAAATGTGAAATAATGTTTTCTGTTGGTCTTTTAATTCTGAATGATCCGGCCGAAATAAACACATTTCATTCATTCATTCATTCATTCAGCTGATCGCTCATATGGAGGTCGTCCAGTGTAGAACTGTTGTAGTTACAAAGTGCAGCCAAACACCAGGCTGAAGGAACAGCAGAGCTGCTGTGGAGCTGCAGGAGAGCTGCAGCAGTGTCCTTTTATTTATTTTATTCATTTTTTTCAGTGCTGTAGTTACAGGATCTATGTCCTGTAGCTACATGTATGGTCTGACCTTCCTTCACCTGCTGCACACTGTCAGTCCTCCTGTGGAACTTTTTACCACAAGGTATGACTGAAGGCACGTGGAAATCTACACATGTTGACACCCCCATGAGTTGATGACAAGGAGCTAATTAAAAAAAACTGATAGTATTAATCGGTCAAAGTTCTTGTTATCGGTTAACGGTGAAACGTGCATCCCTCGTTTCCATGAATCAAAGTAAAACAGACTTACACTTCCTCAGACCTGGGGTCAGCCACTGGACTCCAGCAGGCTCCACCCTGAAAGGAGGAGGGGGGTCAGAGCAGCATCACACATGGACATTACATGGCTCTCACACAGACACACACTGTTGTATCACTGTGTTGACATGGAGGCTGGTATGTATGGATGAAGACTGAGCAGAGAAGAAGGAGCTGGAGTCTTGATCTAGTGATGATACAGAGCAGGAGGAGACACTTCATCAGGTCTTTGCTCCATGTGATGTCACTGCAGTGTCAGACACACACAAGCTGCACAAACACACGTCACAGCAAAGAAGATGAAGACACAACAGGTGGAGCTGGAGCCCAGATCTCCCACAATGCACCAGGAAAGAAGAAGAAGAGTGCAGATGTGAACAGTGTTTGATGAGGAAGGAAACACTCAACAGGTTTGTTAGAGCTCAGTGAAACAGTGAGTTTAGTGAGAAACACTGAGTGTGAACACAACTTGTGTTTGTCTGAAGAACGAGGGTGTGAGCAGGTTTCACCAGGAGCCACAGCAGCAGTGAGAGGATGAAGGAGCTCTGATAGAAACATCTGACCACAGGGACAGGACGGATCAGGATCAGGACCAGGACCAGGACCAGGATGGAAGCTGTATAACCTGTGTTGGGACGAGTCAGACTGAGACAGAGGACGTCGTGGAGTGGGCGGAGCTTCACTACACCACCTCTGGATATGGTCTAAGAGACTCTAAGTCATGGGATCAATGTCATCAATGCATGGATCACCTGAGACAGATGTTAATACCAGGTGTGACCAGATGTTCCAGCTCCTCCTCCTCTATCAGACAGTGTGTGTGGCTGCAGCAGCCTCTCCATACCTGAGTGTCTCCAGTCTCCAGTCTGGATCCTCCAGTCCAGCAGACAGCAGCTTCACTCCTGAGGCTCCTGGATGGTTGTAGCTCAGGTCCAGCTCTCTCAGATGGGAGGGGTTGGAGCTCAGAGCTGAGGCCAGAGAAGCACAGCCTTCCTCTGTGACCAGACATCCTGACAGACTGAACACACACAACAACACACAGGAACCCTCTGTCAACACCTGCTGCTGTGTTCAAGTGGCATCAGATAAACAGCTGGATGGATCCTCACCTGAGAGTCTCCAGTCTACAGTGTGGACTCTCCAGTCCAGCAGACAGCAGCTTCACTCCTGAGTCCTGCAGGTTGTTGTTACTCAGGTCCAGGTGTCTCAGACTAGAGGACTGGGAGCTGAGGACTGAGGACAGAGCTTCACAGCTTCTCTCTGAGAGGTTACAGCTGCTCAATCTGAAGAGATGATCATGAGGAATTAAAGAAGAAAGGAGTTTATTATCTGTCCTGTTGAATAGATATGAGTGTATTTATATAATGATGAATAAATCCAACTATCTCTACACTTACAGAGCTTTGGTGGAGGCTTTGACCACTGGCAGCAGCCTCAGAAGAGCCTCCTCTGAAGCAGAGTATTTCTTCAGGTCAAACTCGTCCAGATCTTCTTCTGATGACAGTAAGAAGAAGACCAGAGCCGACCATTCAGCAGGAGACAGTTTATCTGTGGAGAGACGTCCTAAGCTCAGGTACAGTTGGATCCCCTCCACTAGAGAACGATCATTCAGTTCATTCAGACAGTGGAACAGGTTGATGCTTTTCTCTGCAGAGGGAGTCTCTTCAATCTTCTTCTTGATGTACTGGGCTGTTTCCTGATTGGTCTCTGAGTCACTTCCTGTCTGTGACATCAGACCTCGTAGGAGATTCTGATTGGTCTTCAGTGAAAGACCCAGGAGGAAGCGGAGGAACAAGTCCAGGTGTCCATTTGGACTCTGTAAGGCCTCGTCCACAGCGCTCTGGTAGAAGATTGTCTTCTTCTTGGAGGTTGTTTGTTGTTGTGACATCAGGTTGAGTCCAGAGTTGATGAAGGTCAGATGGACATGAAGAGCAGCCAGAAACTCCTGAACACTCAGATGGACGAAGCAGAACACCTTGTCCTGGTACAGGCCTCTCTCCTCTTTAAAGATCTGTGTGAACACTCCTGAGTACACTGAGGCTGCTCTGATATCAATGCCACACTCTGTCAGGTCTGATTCATAGAAGATCAGGTTTCCTTTCTGCAGCTGCTCAAAAGCCAGGTTTCCCAGAGACTCAATCATCTTCCTGCTCTCTGGACTCCAGTGTGGATCTGTCTCAGCTCCTCCATCATACTTGACCTTCTTCAGTTTTAGATGAACCACCAGGAAGTGGATGTACATCTCAGTCAGGGTCTTGGGCAGCTCTCCTCTCCTTCTGGTCATCAACATCTCAGTCAGGGTCTTGGGCAGCTCTCCTCTCCTTCTGGTCTTCAACAGCTTCTTTAGAACTGTAGCAGTGATCCAGCAGAAGACTGGGATGTGGCACATGATGTGGAGGCTTCGTGAGGTCTTGATGTGGGAGATGATCTCTCTGGCCTGCTGCTCATCTCTGAACCTCTTCCTGAAGTACTCCTCCTTCTGTGGGTCAGTGAACCCTCTGACCTCTGTCACCATGTCAACACAGTAAGGAGGGATCTGATTGGCTGCTGCAGGTCGTGTGGTTATCCAGAGGCGAGCAGAGGGAAGCAGGTACCCCTGGATGAGGTTGGTCAGCAGCACGTTGACTGAGGTGGACTCTGTCACATCAGTCAGGATCTCAGTGTTGTGGAAGTCCAGAGGAAGTCGACACTCGTCCAGACCGTCAAAGATGAAGACCACCTGGAACTCATCAAATATGGTCGTTCCTGCTGCTTTGGTTTCAGAGAAGAAGTGATGAACAAGTTCCACCAAGCTGAACTTTCTCTCTTTCAGCACATTCAGCTCTCTGAAGGTGAAGGGAAATGTGAAGTGTATATCCTGGTTGGTTTTGTCTTCAGCCCAGTCCAGAGTGAACTTCTGTGTTAAGACTGTTTTCCCAATGCCAGCCACTCCCTTTGTCATCACTGCTCTGATTGGTCGGTCTCTTCCAGGTGGGGCTTTAAAGATGTCTTCTTGTCTGATGGTTGTTTCTGGTCTGTCTGGTTTCCATGACGCTGTTTCAATCTGTCTGACCTCATGTTCATCATTGACCCCTCCAGCCCCTCCCTCTGTGATGTAGAGCTCTGTGTAGATCTGGTTCAGAAGGGTTGAGTTTCCTGCTTTAGCGATGCCTTCAAACACACACTGGAACTTCTCCTTCAGCCTGTTTTTGAGTTTAGGCTGGCATTTGTTAAGAGCTTCTGAATGAATAAACAACAGATAATAGGACAGTAAGGTAAAGGTCCTCGTAACAACAGGTCATAGTAAATGAATGTAAACACAGAAATATCTGAATCTAAATTCATGTAGTCATGAGGAGTAGCAGGACCAATCCAGTTGACTTTGTCCTCTGAGTGGAAATAGTTACAAAGCCAAGAGATTTAACAAAGGTAAAACCCTGGCTGCACTTCCATGACTGACCTTCATTATTTCTCATCTTCTCCAGAATGAACCTCGCCACCTGCAGAACTTTCTCAGTAGTGTACATGCTGACCATCAAGTCCACCGTTTTCTCTATTCTTGCATCCTCCAGCTTACACTGTGGGATGGCAGGGAAACCACCCAGTAAGACAGCATTCTGCAGGTACCACTGGAAGCGATGCAGCTTTTCTTTCCCCAAATCCTCCAACATGTGCAGCAGCTGCTCCTTCACAGGCGTCGCCATCTTTGTTGCCTGACAGAATCAGATCAGTGACACTGTTTCATTAAGACTGATACCACAATTGATCATCGTAAGGGATGTGACTCTATTATTATGTTTTGTGCTTTTTAACAGTCAAACCAGTTGGGGTCATTTTCTGTTTTGTGAAACTCTGAAAATAGGTATTATTTCATATGAATAAGGTGTCTATTAATAGGTTGGTCTGAAGTTGAATAAAAAGATGAAACACAGCTTGTGTGATAATGTTATGTTTTGTGCCTTTTTGTCCTATGGGGACCCATAATTCAGCCAAAATGCTTCACATTTATTTTAACTGTTAATGCCATAGTATTAAACAACCTCCGTTAATTTCAGGCCGTTTGATAAAAACAAACAAACAAAAAAACAAACAAGAAAATTATGAAGGAAAGAATTTTGGTTTGGGGTGAAAATGAGCCAAAGACAACATGAGGGCGAATGACAGACACTGAGTCCACATCCAGTAGCGGAACGAATCAGAGCCGGGCCGGGGGCGGGGCTCATGACCGGGCCCTTTAAACCCAAATAATCATAACATCATTTTACAACATAGCCTACACATGCCCGCAACAGCGCGGCTTACACACGTCAGCACCACTGAGAGCAACTAGCCTATGTCATTTTGAAGTCCATCAAACGAACACGAAGTAGCTATAACAAACCAAGAGAACAACAAAAAACACAAAAGCAGTTCAGCACCACTGATTAAAAAGAAAAAAGAAAGCAACAGTTCAGCACCACGGATAGCGATCACATCATTTTGACACCCACTATTTCAACTAAATGAGAGCACAGTAGGCTATATCAATAGATATGGGCTAAAGTTTAGTAAAACTGGTGTACAAACACAATTTCAATAGCCTACTCACCACTTGAAGAGCATACGAGAGCCTTGCCCACACACACCAACAGCCGACTACCGGGTCGCACTGCGCTTGAATCGCGTCTGTTTAATCATCACACTGGTCATCTCTGACACGACTCTGTCAACATTTAATCCCATGTTTGAGTTTGAATACAGCGGGGGACTTCTTCTTCTGTTGAATTTCAGCGGGGACTTCCCGTCTTCTTCTCTGTGCAGCGCTGCAGCGCCACATACGCCACACACACCTGCAGTGTGTAGCGTTTTGGGTCGTTTACACTGGCTCCATGTGGACGCAGATATTTCTGGAAACGATGCCGTGTTCACAGAGATTTTTTCAAAACAATTAAGAAAAAGATCTGATTCGGTGAAGCCTTGTATTCTCCTCAGTCTCTCCTGTCCTACTGTGCTCCTCAAGTGGTTTTTAATTATTTAATTAATAATTTTAACTTGGAGAATGAGCAACCGTGACATGAAGCGATAAAAGGAGGGCGACGCAAACCTCACTGAATGTAGAAGTTACTGCTGGGTGGTTGACAAAGGGCATTTTTGCCAGATCCTCCACAGACTTTTGCAATATCAAGACAAGCATTGAAAATGTTCACCCGGAAGTTGCTCTCTGCGTCAGTGAAGCGATTAACCAAAATACACTTGGAGACAATATCAGCGATCCACTTGTTAATTTGCACGTCGTAAATAAAATGTGAGAGTGGGGGAAAAAACAGTCATAGCACAACTTTTTATTCAATATTTTTACACTAGCCTACTAGTAGGCCTTCTACACTTATATCAATCTTGAAAAGTTTTTAACAACCATAACTCATTCTGACTGGGGCAACCTATAACCTCACATATGCGTACATTCGCCCTGGAAGTTGAGATAAATAGAAAAAATGTCCGCATGGCCGCAGCTCATCTGGCCCAATCCTCCCAGCCCCCCCTGAAGCCCCGCCCCTGTCCACATCAGCCCAGGAGTGTTAATCTAATGACAGACACTGAGTCCACATCAGTCCTGTAGTGTTAATCTAATGACAGACCACTCACCACAGGCAAAGTCCCAGCTGTCCTCCAGCGGCTGTCCGGACGAGCTCAGGCGGCGTTTAGTGGCTCAGACAGCGGGAAAGCAGCGGCTCATCTCCGCCTCCTCCACAGGCTTATTCAGGCGGTAAAGCTGCCTCCAGTCACCAGGAAGTGGAGCTGCACACAAAGAACCACTCTGTGTTCAACTACTGACCATCCACTAACTCTGCTTCTGCTCGTATTCCCGCGCTTCTCCCGGCAACAACCACGCGGTTCTGTCGGTCCAGACTTTACAGTTAACTTACAGCTCTGACTCGTAACGTTATATACTAACATTATACTAACACAACAACAAGTTGAAGGGCAGAGAACTCTGGTAACAATAGGTGTTAACGAGGAAAATATTCAGACTGTTCACCTTACCTTCACACAACGAGATGAACTGCCACACAAGCGGGTCAAAGTAAAAGCAAACTTTAAACAGGAAGTGGAGGAGGAGGGGTGTAATCTGAGTAGACTGACTGACCACATCCATGGTATGCGCCAGGCGAGCAACTTCCATTGAAATGAACGGCGGCCATTTTCCGGTCCGGTATCCACTTAATATAATACATCCATGCTGACCACACTCAAACCGAAGCAACAATAATGTTAACTGTACTCAACAAGCTATTATTACAAGGTTTACAACAGATATGACAGCTAGACACTGGGTGTTTACAGGTCAGCCATTATTAAAACAATGTGTAAATAGAGGGAGGAGAGATATTGAACTGCTACCGTCACAAGCTCAGCCGTTGGTCTTCGTCAGGTAAAAGCTGCTAACTGTTAGCTCCCGTAGCTCAGCCGTTGGTCTCCGTCAGGTAAAAGCTGCGAACTGTTAGCTACCGCTACCGTAGCTCAGCCGTTGGTCTCCGTCAGGTAAAAGCTGCTAACTGTTAGCTCCCGTAGCTCAGCCGTTGGTCTCCGTCAGGTAAAAGCTGCTAACTGTTAGCTACTGTTACCATAGCTCAGCCGTTGGTCTCCGTCAGGTAAAAGCTGCTAACTGTTAGCTACCGTAGCTCAGCCGTTGGTCTCCGTCAGGTAAAATCTGCTAACTGTTAGCTACCATAGCTCGGCCGTTGGTCTCCCATCAGATAAAAGCTGCTAACTGTTAGCTCCCGTTACCATAGGTCAGCCGTTGGTCACGGCCAGGTAAAAGCTGCCGTTTATTCCTCAAATGAAGCTCATTAAGTTGTTGATCCTCTCCGGTATCATCACTGCTGTTGTTAAACTGCTGAACGTTAAAACCGCGGAGGCGACGGTTTGTTTACAATTCATGAACGCAACGTGAATATACCTGCTGCTCACACTCAGTACAGTTACGCAATGAAGCAGCGTAATGTGCGTAGCCTCCGCCACACCGTACGGCAGAAGAGGCAGGTGCTCCGTCTGTGATCACCTCTGAAATACAACTAGACGGAGTGGCTTCTGGCCGCTCTGTGAACTGTGGTTGATTTTAAAAATGTTAAATAATCAGCCAAGTAATTTCCGTTTTTATCAAATGTACCGGTAATCTGATTACGTGATTGTTTTTCTGAACTTGTATAGCTAATGAATGGTCGTCAAGTGTGACGCACCGTTGCTAGGGACGCCGCTCTGACCAGCGCAGCACAGACAAGAGACGATGCAGGTCAGGACCTTCATGTTTACCTTCAGGAAAGAGCTTCGGGCTAATAGTGATTAGATAAATGATTTGTAATCTGTTACAGGGAGAGTGGAGGCTCCGTCCACATCCTGGCTAAAAACCTGCTCTGCTGATCAGAGCCTGTAGTCCGCGATACAAACACCCCATAAACCTCTCTTGTTTATGACAGTACAACAACACTAACGTTACACAAATAGCAACACACTTAGTAACATACATGTGATAATCATTCGATCCAGTGATTGATTATGAAACGCTTTGTTGAAAACGGGAGGAGGCTCAGCAACAGAGCTGAGAAGAGACCAGACATGCAGATGTGCTCAATTATAAAATACATTATAAATCGATGAAAGTAGTATTTTGATCAGCATTATGTTTCACATTAATTATTTCACTCGTACGCTGCGCAATAGGCGGGATAATGTTCAGTAAGTTAACCGTTGAAAGGACGTTTAAAAAACGTTTATCAATGCTCTGACACTAGTGAAACTATCTATTGCACCTACCAAACACATGCACTGAGTGGAGCTGGAGACCGGTTCAAGATGGCGGCCCCGATGCGGCGTCTACTCTTTATATGTCTATGCCCGCACACACACTCTGAGGGGGGTGAAATATTTTTTTTTTACGCTACCGTCTTACTGTTATTAGGATAAGATTCTGGCCAATCAGGGCGCAGAAACGTTCAGCTGTGTTCTCACTAATTCAAACCTAAATCTATCAACTAAGCAGCAAATTAAAAGCATGACAGTTGTGTCTCAGGTTCAGGTGTTAACAATGACATCACCGTCCTCTCCTTTTGCAGCAGCTGGACCCAGGCGCCCCCCCCACCCCCACCCCCCCCGGCCTCTGGCGCCCTCTGCTGCTCAGTCTGCGCTACAACACCAGCTCACTCGCCACACGTCGTAGAAACCTTGATTTTATTTCTTTTTTTTATGTCAGTCAAAAGTACATAATCCCCTAGAACACGCAGTAAAAATGGCCAAAGTCATTCACATTTAAGGCCGTGACTCTCTCAGAGGATGAAGGGGGGGTAGAGTTACCATAGAAACAGAGAGGAGGGAAAATCTTTAAAAGCAGGTTTTCATTAGAAACTGAACCGGCCAGAGAGTCGACGCTGCCTCGTCCCTTTGAGTCAGAGAGCGATGTTGTTGTTGGAGGAAGTGTAGAGCACCGTCCCTTCAAAATAAAACGTCACCGTTGGATTGATTCAAGAGCTCAACTCTCAAATCCTGGAGGAGGAAGAGGAGGAGGAGGAGGGAAGAGGAAAGAGGCGGAGGAGCTTGTGCATCGAGGACAGACGAATAAGAACCAACATAAATTAGAAAAACTGAAACACAACAAACAGATGAGCTTTGTTCTTCCTATTTACAAAGTCAAAGTCTTATTGGACAGGTGGAGCTGGTACATTCATAAACTCTGCATCTTCTTCCAGTTTGTCGGTAGCTGCAGCTGAGTGAGTGTCGTGCCCCCCCCCCCAAAACAGGTGAATTAGTCTTTTTAAAAATAAACCTCAGGCCTCATTACAACATAAAGTGGAGGAACAAAAGGAAGTACAACAAAAAACAATTTGTACACTTTCAAAATAAAACGTAACGTCTGCTAATCTGGCAACGAGCTGCAGAACTTTAAAACATAAAATAAAATCCATAATTGGGTTTCAAGCCGTCGTCCTGAGAACAATCTGTAAATAATAAATACACCCTGGCCAGAATTACGGAGCTCGCTCCTGTTGATTGAAGGTGTGTAACTGTGTGTGTGTGTCTGTGTGTGTGTAATAACTCAGTCCAGTGTGTGTGTGTGTGTGTGTGTGTTAGTATCCTTGTAGTCCATTGTAAACCTTCTGTACAGATCCCTGCTTCAGAAGATTCCTGATGCCTGCAACAACAACAACAACAACAACAACATTAACTCAGTGACGTCTCTAATAATAAATTAATATTTTATATTTAATTCAGTTTATAAAATGTAATGAACAGAGCTGATATTTGGTGATTTCCAAAATGTAACATTAATTTATATATCATGTACTAACCCTGATGTAAACAAACTGTTCTAAGACATAAAGCTGGAATTAAAAAAAAAAAAAATATAAATAAAAAAAAAAAAAAATATATATATATATATATATATATATATTTTAACCTCTTCTCATGAAATAATTGTGACGTGTGGTAACACTTTATAAATATACATTATTAGTTAAGCATTAATAAATACTTAATTCATCATATAAACACAGATAGTGCTTATAAATCATGAGTAAAACATACTAATGAGTATTCATGTGTTATAAATGATGAATTCAGTATTTATTAATGCTTAACTAATAATGTATATTTATAAAGTGTTACCACACGTCACAATTATATTGTGAAAAATATTAACTAATGCTTAATAATGTGTACTTATTGTAAAGTTAAATTATTCCAACTTTATAGGCAACAGTGTGTAATAATAATCATTATTTTATATTATTCATGTCATGATTACTTTTTAAATACAAGTATATTACACACCTCTAACATTTTAAATATGAAAAACATAGAGAGAAACATCATGAAATTCAACATTATTGACTATCAGCTCACATCTAGAACCAGATGGAAATGTTTTATTATCTATTGATAATCATGGAAAAAAGATTTGTAATAAAATCTAATAAAATGTAAACACTGAGTATTGTTGATGACATCACCACATTATAGTGATGTCACTGCCCCGCCACTAAAACCTCATTTTATTATCTCACAGTTTTACTATTTTAACTCTTTTATCCCATCTTTTCTTATCTTATCATATCTCATCTTATCTCCTTTTATCATGTACACTCCATTTTTTATTTATTTTATCTGATAAACTGCATTTTAATCTGACTCCTCCTGGCCTCAGTTTGCTGTTGGGGTCTTGTGTTGCCCGTGTTGTTTGGGCGCTCCATCTGTATACAACTTGTCTTCTCTGGTCGTTATACATTGTTCTTGTGTTTTTAAAGGTGCTGTACAAATAAAGTTTTATTCTCACCGTCTTTCTGCTGGTCGTCCAGCTGCGTCTGAGGGAACTCCACGTCGAAGGTGATGATGAGGGAACCTCTGATGTTGATGTTGTCGAAGTTGGGCAGACCTTCTCCTTTCTTCCACATGCGAGCGCCGGGTTTGGTGATCTTGTCCCTCACGATGTGGACCTGTCAATCAAACACAGACACAACCGTCCAATCACAAGCTGCTCTCTGTTGTAATACTACAGTATGGTAGGAGGGGGGTCGGGGGTGGTGGGGGGGGGGGCAGAGCAGTCGTGGTGTGAACCTTGTGTCCGTCCAGATGAACGACGTCCATCTCGAAGCCGACCAGCGCCTCCACCAGGGAGATGGTGACGTTGGTGTACAGGTCGTCTCCTCGCCGCTCGAACACCGGGTGTCTGCAGAGAGAAGCCCCGCCCACACGTGATGTCACAGCAGCAGCTCAACACCGATAGGAAGATATACAGCTCTGAGACCACTCGCAGAATCATCAGTTTCTCTGGTTTTACTATTTATAGCGACGTGTTTGAGTAAAATTAAATTTAAAAAATGTGTTTTATTCCATCAACTACAACATTTCTCCCAAAATTGAAATAAAAATATTGTCATTTAGAGCTTTTATTGGCTGAAAATGACTAAACTAGTCTAAATAACAGAAATATTAAGTCTTTTCAGACTTTGAATAATAATAACAATGCAAAGAGAACATGTTGATATTTATTCCTAAAGAATAGAGCAAGAATATTTGAATATTTGAAGAGTTTATAAATCAGTTTGTGGGATAATGTCAATGTTTAATCCCAGCAGTGGTTTTTATTTATAATCTTCCTAGAAAACCAGATGTGGACCTCATCAGGTGATGACCTCATCAGTGTCTCATTAAATAGAATGAGTTGTGTTTAAAGAAGAAAAGAAAAGAATGACTGTCACACATGTAGAGATGCTTTTAAGTGGTCTCTCTCTCTTTTTTTCCAGAGCTGTAAATAATTATCTCACTGATCTGAAACTAATGGAAATAATAATAAATATAATGTTCTCACTTCAAGACTTTGATGCGGAAACGCAGATCTCCAGGCTCTCCATCGATGTGCGGCTCACCTGCGGTCGCACAACAGGGAACGACAACTGAGTTCATGTGTTTGAAGCGTGTGACAACAACAAGTTCAGCCACCAGGGGGGGCTGTGAGGCTTCTGCACCGACGCTGCATCAATCTATGGCTGCTCAACATGGAAGAAAATATGATATAATATAATATAATATAATATAATATAATATAATATAATATAATATAATATAATATAATATAATATAATATAATATAATATAATATAATATAATATAATATAATCATACATTACAGCTGGTCATAAATGAAAACTCAACAGTATCATTTAAAAACCAGCTGAAAACATGGCTTGGTGATGACCAGCTGTGTAAACATCAAGGGTAGTTCTCCATGCACTTTATGACAGACGCACTTTAATGAATCTTAACAGCACTTTACGACACTTCTGTTGATTAAAAGCATTTTCTTTTTGTATCACTCCTCGCTCCGTCTGACTGCAGCTGCTGTGTGATAGAGTCCCGTTACAAATAAGCACATGAATGAAAATGGAAATCAACTCACCCTCTCCAATGAAAGGATATTCCATCTCATCCCTCACTCCCTGCTCGATCTCCACCTCCAGCGTCCTCTCTTCATTCACCAGCCTGAGGACGACAGATTTGTACATTTTAGAGTATTGTTTAATAATCTGGAGTTGGGATTTAGTTCATTTTTTATCTTTATTTCAGTTTATTCAGTTGTATTTAGTGATATTTAGTGAACAACGGAGCTGAGGCCAGACAGGAAGCAGCTTCTCACACATGACAGACTGTGTCACAGCTTTAGTCTCTGTAGCTGAAACTAATAACGTGACACGTGGGGGTAAACGAGTGTTACTGATTAGAGTCAGGGACACAGAGCAGAGTTTGTAAAACCAGCTTTTTACTGTGAAAAACAAATAACTCCAGAGTGGAGATTAGATTCCCTCTCATCAATCATTACCTCAGGTTTCCACTCAGAACGACTCTGTGTGTTCGTGGTGTTTTCAATGTTAAGAACAAGTTCAGTTCAAACATTATCTTAGTTTCTAATGTCTAAAAACAGCCTAGAAATAACATCAGTCTCATATTAATGTCATGTTTTTCATAAATAAAAGATTACACATGCTTTTCATGCTTCGACTCTTTTGGGAAAGGATTTTTCCTCCACCAACTCCTTGCAGTTAACCGTTATTTCTGCGCTATTTCTAGACATTATGATGCAATTTATTGATATTTCTTGGCATTATCACGTAATTAAATGGTGTAAATGTAAATTAAAGGGTGTTGTTCGTCCACCGTGGTCGCTGACTGACTTACTTAACGTTGGGACACTCGTCACACACCGTCTCCTGCGTCATCTGGAAGCGTCCCGGTCCGAGCTGCGTGGTCCTCATCTCCTGTCTGCAGTTACACTTCCTCTTCCCAGGAGCTTCTTTGGCTATCGGCTTGTTACGCACGACCTGCGGCCGCAACAAGGCAGAGCGGTGTGAGTGAAGCAGAGACAGACGAGCAGATGTTGGACCAGAACGAGACTTCCTCCTCCTCCTCCTCCTCCTCCTCCTCACCTCTACAAAGTTCCCAGAGTACACCTCTTCCAGCGTGACCTCCAGGTCCAGGATGATGTCGTTTCCTCGGGGGATGTTCCGGTCCTGCTGCTGCCGGTTTCCTCCAAACATGAACCCAAAGTCTCCGAAGAAGCTGCAGAGGGACGGAGGACAGAGGAGAGACGGCATCCGTCAACATGACGTCCTGCAGGTTGATCTTACAGTAGATATTTAACCATTAGGGCTGCAACTAACGTAGCCTTGAGCAGCTCACGGCTCTGCTCTGCCGTTCTAAAAACAGCTTGCATCCACAATTAAAGGTAACAAACCAACTATTATGACTATAGGGATTATAGCAATGGGCCAATTTGCTAAAATGTTGAACTAGCCCTTTAATAATCGATTAATCTGTGGATTTTTTCCACCCGATTAATCAAATTTAAGGTGAGGTGTTAAAGTCATAAGAAAGAAACAACTAAATGTTGATGCCAAACAGCTTTAACAACCGGCCGTGGACTAACTCAAAACTAACTTTTAATTTAACATGATTTGTTTCAACATTAAAACTAATTCTCTGCACGAATATAGAGTGAAACGCTTCCCACGCTGTAGAAGATTTCCCTCCAGTCGTAGCGCTCTGCTCAACGTGAAGCAGCTCCGCCACATAGTGACTGAGTGACATACTGTACCAATCGCTTCATGCAACTAATCCATAATGAAATCCGCTGCCAATGCTTTTAATAATCGATTTGTTGTTGCCGCCCTACTGACCACTACAGTAAAGAGACATTAGGATCATGAAGGGAAAACAAAACAAAAGAACACCCGATGTGATGAAAGTAACCGACCTGGAGAAGATGTCGTTGTGCGAGCCTTGGTGACCTTCTTTGAGTCCGTCCTCTCCGTACATGTCGTACTGTTTCCTCTTCTCCTCGTCCGACAGCACCTGCAAGAAAACACCAGCCAGTCACACAACACAACTACTAATGCAACGTCACTGTTTATGTAAATCTATCTTTAATTATATGTCATAATAATACAGATTTAAGTTAATAAAGTATGTAAAGGAGGATTCCAGGCAGGGGAACAACAAGAAAATCTAGAAAATAGAGGCCCAGGTTGAATTTGACTGGAATCGTCCTTTAAAAAGTTAATAAACAGGAATAAATAGATACAATAAATAGGAGACTTAAAGGGTTTAGATTTATGAATAATTTGATTGAAACATAGTAAATTATTTCAGTTGTGAATTAAAAACCTTGATGGGAGGACATTTTATTTTGAAAGTGCGTGGTCACATGACCCCGGTCTGTGTTCAGGAGGCACACAGGTAGTTTTGTTTCATCTGTATTTCATTTTTTGGATTGGTTTCCTGTTTATTTATTAACATTGTGTTAGCATAAACCTCAACGGACTGATGTGCACGACTGTCCCAACAGCTCGTACACAGGCTCAGCATAAATGATATGACATTAAACCAACATGGAGGTTTCTCTGTTGCACATTCCTGACTGACTGAGAACATCTGCATCCAGAAGCTGCTGATGTTTAGGAGTAAATTCACTCGTCCCATCTGTCCCTGCAGTGTTTCCTGTGCCGCTGCGCTGCCGCTACGGTAAACAACCAGAGAGGATAACGTTTCCATCCCTCAGGCTCACAGCTGGAGAACGGTACCTGAACATCAACATCCGACACTCGCCATGTCGTGCATCAACAGGTGGAAGCTGTTTGGGGAGCGGACGATCTGGCAAAACTTTAGCTTTAACTGACATACAGCATTTTATACAACTACATATTTATACACCATTAATGCTGTGTATATAAAACACAGTTGTTCACAACAATCACAGATGTGATGTATGCAAAGTACTACGCAACTAAGTGGTAGGTTGGGTACTTTATTAATCCCATAGGGAAACTACAGAGCTGCAACGGGCACTTCACAAATCAAAAAAAGAGGAAGGAAAATAAAAATCATTGTGATTTGTATTAAATTATAATTAAATGGACAAAACCAAGTATGACATTAAAATTAAGGAATAAGAATAATAGAAAAAAGAGGTTTCAGAAACCCTGCAGCTGAATACATACAGAATAATGGTGGAAATATAACCTGCTATAACACAAATTAATAAACATGTAGTTTCAAATCAGACTTTAAATGAAAAAAATATATATATTTTCATTATATTTTAACCACATTTTCTAGATTTTTGCCACCTTTTTTTTTTTTTTTTTTAAAGAAATTTGACCATTGTTTTGTGTATTTCTGGTGTTTGCTTCAAAATGTTGTCCAGTGGGGTCCGTGGTTTAATCTGTGTCAATTTAGGGAATTTGATGTAAAAAAGGTTTGAGAGCCGCTGGTTTATTAGACGGTGACATAATAATGCTGATAAGAGTCTTTATATTTAGTGTCAGTGTGACATCTGACTCCACTCCCACTGACTGATGATCCACGTCGGGCTTTACGCTGTGCCAGCGTGTGCAGCGTGACAGCCAATCAGAAGCAGCCACACGGTCTAGTCGACCAATCACAGCAGCTGTTCAGTTTCTAACAACAACCAAATAGCTAACAGCACAGTACAAAAGACTTTTGTTTCCTGCTGTTTCATACAAACAAATAAACTACAACCAAACCAAATGTTTCTGTTTCCTGACTGTTAAACAACAAAACACAGAGATACGTCTGAGTGTAAACAACATGTTTAACAGGAAGCTCCATCACCATCACCACCACTCACCTCATAAGCTGCTCCCAGGTCTGCAAACTTGTCCTGGGCTTTGGGGTCGTCCGGGTTTCGGTCCGGGTGCAGCTGCAGGGCCAGTTTCCTGTAGGCCTTCTTGATGTCCCGGACTGACGCGGACTTGCTCACCCCCAGGATCTGGTAGAAATCCCGCCTGCATGAATGAAACATGGAGGATAAACATGGAGGGTGACACATTATTACACAGGAGCTAACCGGCTGCTAGCTGCTAGATTTCCATCTCTTTTAGCATCAGTTTGTTTCCATTTTAGGGAGAAAAAACGACGCCGAATTGATCTTTAGCACTTCCTGGTTGCTATATATCATTTAATGACCAGCTAACTATCAATAAGTCACTTTGACATGGAGGAAAACGTAAAAATGTGCCGGTTCTCAGGTGAGATCTGGAAGGAGGAGCACAGCTAACTCCAGCTGCTTTAGTTTGACTGCTTAGAAAACCAGCTTATCATCTAAATTAAACCAAACAGTACATCAGATAACAACACAATTAGTATTTTTTTTTTTAAGTATTTTTGTGTACCGGTGTGTGTGTGTAGCAGCTCTACACATGTAGAACCGGTTTGGACCAATCACAGTGGAACATGTGTACGTTACCACCACCAGCAGCTGGTTTCGCCGGAACCCTTTCTCCTGTTTTCTACTCACCCCGCCAGCACCGCCGTGACCACGTAGAGCAGCAGGCAGCACACACGGCACAGGGTCATCCCTTTGGCAGCCATGAGTCTCAGATTAGATCCAACAGAAGCAGCGAAACAAACACAACACAGCCCCGGCGTTTTGAAGGTTGGATCCCGGCTGCCTGCCAGTCACAAGCACCGAAGCCTCTTCCTTCCGCCTGTCAGGGACATAAGCCCCTCCCCCTCTGGATGACGTAGAGCCCGCCTCTCCGCCATAGGCCACGCCCACGTTTAAAGAGACACGCCACTCGCCTCTTGAATAATGGCATGAAGACTAATGTCGCCTTCATGACATATCGATTACATCGTAATTATGAGCACCCGAGTGGAGAAAAACAACAACATTTAGGTCAGCCTCAGGGTGAAACAGGAGTTTCAGACAAACTGCAGAATCAGAAATGTTTGTATTGGCAAGACAGAGCAGTAAAAATCACAAAGTACAAAAATAGTAATTACATTAAATACAATAATAAAAATATAGTGGTGTAAAAAACATATATATACTGTACAATTTTGGATTTAATAAAATGATATGATGATATATGATAAAATATTTTAATAATCCCTCAATGATGGCAATGATTTACCATAGACAAACTGTTCACATCAAAAATAATGATGTTAATAGCAAAAGTGTTCCACTCAAAATCCACAATGTTAACTAATTAAATGAAGTCTAATTCTTAGAGTTTGAACGGAACAAGCTGTGTCTGTTCCCATTTCACCTGAACGCAGCAGAAAGCGCGCCCCCGAGACCAGCGCTGCCTGCGCGCAACAGATGTCAGATCAGTCTGAGCTCAGAGGAGGCGCCAAATAGGAAGCTCCGATCTACAGATGTGAGTCTCTCCGGTGTCTGTGTGAACCACCGCGGACCGCAGACAGAACCGGACACCGGACACCGGACCCGGCTGCTGCTTCTCCCCCGATGTGGGACTCGAACCTCGGATCCAGCTCGTGGCGGGAAGAGGACAAAGGCTGAAAGTAAGACCCGAGCAGCAGCAGCCTGAGCTAGCCTCGGTGGCTAACGGCTGCTAAGTTACCGCTGGAGGGAGGGGAGGAGGAGGAGGAGGAGGGGGGGGGGGGGGTAGAGAGGTAAAGTTAACTTTGACAGGAAACACTGAACTAACTAACCAACTACTGTATTAGTTTATCACAGGCTGGTTTGTGAACTTAGCTTGAGCCAAACTTCTTTATTATGATGTCAGGACAGGTGCTGATGACGCTGTTGTCATGGGAGCGTCACAGCGTCACGTCACCCACTGTACTGTTGTTACAGGAAGTTAGACAATGGAGACGTAAACAAGAGTTTATAATGTGTTTTCAGTCTGTTACACTTGATATCGACATCTGTATTATGTGTTTGACCAATGTTGTAGTCAAGACCACCTGACCTGAGACCTGGACCCAGACCCAGACCCAGACCCAGACCCAGACCCAGACCCAGACCCAGACCAAGATCCAGACTAGACCAGAGCATTTGGCAGACCTGTGGACTGTGACTGATCATTAAATATGAACAATGTTGCAACCTTTACTACCAACCATTGCTGTTTTTAATTTAATTTAATTACTTGTATTTATTTATTTTTTACTATTATTATTTATCATCCTATTCACTTACTTTATCTTGTTCTATTTCTTCTTTTCTCTTGGGCGGTGGGGGAGGGAATGGGGGGATTCATTGTGTACATTTACTCAATTTTTTTAGAACGGCGGAGCAGAGCCGTGAGCTGCTCAGAGCTACGCTACAGAGGCTCATGGGATTTCTTGGTTTCCCTCATCAAACTCATCAAATACACAATCCAACAACTGCACAACGCCTTGGTGGACAAGTTGTGACCTGCACATTCACCACGCTATGAGATAATAACACAACGTTACCACACAGAGTTGTTTTAGAGGGAAATTCATGCAAAATCGCTGATGTGCGTTGCCTTCAGGGACAGTTTTTCAGCAAGCAGTCTCCGTATTTACCCTGTATTTACCTCGAAAATGGCTCCGTTTCGTATCATTCCATTATTATCTCATAGCGTGGTGAATGTGCAGGTCACAACTTGTAAAAACGTTTTGGAGTTTTGGGATTTTGTATTTGATGAGTTTGATGAGGGAAACCAAGAAATTCCATGAGCCTCCGTAGCGTAGCTCTGAGCAGCTCACGGCTCTGCTCCGCCGTTCTAAAAACAGCTTGCACCGACAATTAAAAGTAACGAACCTACTGCTATGACTATAGGGATTATGGTGATGGAACAATTTGCCAAAATGTTGAACTATCCCTTTAAGTAAAGACGCCCGTAGCCAGACTGAAGACGAGTGTCTCTCCAGTAACACAACAGCACGTGTGACTGTGTTTCCTCTGCAGACATGGAGGCCGACAGTGTGAGCGTGTGGCCGCGCATGGAGCCCTTCCTGCTGGGCGCCCTGCAGGTGGGTCTGCGTTAACTCGTACACGTCATCTCTACTGTTGTCCAGAGGATGTGTTTATGGAACTTAATGGAGCTGATGTTTTTTTTCCAGGTGGCCCCCTCCTCCAAACTCAGCCTGCACTACCTCCGCAAGATGGCGTCGTACGTGCGGACGCGTGACGGCTGCTTCCCCGTCCTGGCCTGGTCCATGTGGAGGCACATCGCCTGCGGGAAGCTGCAGCTCCACGAAGACCTGGCCTGGCTCTACTTCGAGACCTTCGACCTGCTGATAGGCCACGCCCCCGAGGAGAGGCTGGAGCGCGCCGAGTGCCTGTCCCAGTGCTCGTCCAAGAGCGAGCTGGACCAGCAGAGGAACAAGGTCAGGGGGGAGGGGGGGTAGAACAGCAGGTAGAACAGCAGCATGGAGACACTCTCAGTGGGTTGATCTGGAAATAATAGGCTTTTGGCCTTGCTTTCTGTTTCTTCAGTATCTTATAAACAACCAGACATCATCTGACCCACAAAAAGCAAATACACGTTACTCACATACAGTACATGGTGAATATCTTTAGTGTTTCAAATTCAAAATTCAAATTTCATTTAAATGTCCAGAAGTTGGGAAAAGTTTAATTTTATTTGCTTTATCACTGTAATGATTAAAAAATATAAATCAATAAATGTTTATATACTACGACGGAGTATTAGGGCCACATTGAGAATTTTTTTTATTTTTATTCATCAGTGTGGTCCTAATACTCCATCGTAATATACTACATGAATATTGTTTATTTGACCAGTTTGAATTAAATTTAAATCTCATTTTCTTCCTGAATCCAGTAAACTGCTGGGATCAGAATAATCCTGATGTTCTGGATCAAAGTTTTCCCGATCCGACTAAAAAGTTCTGAACAACACAAACTGAGGGTTTGATCCAGATTAAAACCAGGACTGGATCACGTGATCTGATCCTGATCCTGGTCTCAGGATCCGGTTTTAGTTTTGAAACAACTCATTTTTCACGATTTGACCCGCTCCATTATCAACATCTGATCAGATTACCTGAGAACAACTGTAATCTGACCCACTCCCAGGTGGGTGATGACCCTCTACCCCCCCCAGGCTGACGGTTCTCCCCCCCCCCCCTCCCTCCTGTCCTCCAGCTGTCTGTGGACACGCTGCAGTTCCTCCTCTTCCTCTACATCCAGCAGCTGAACCGCGTGTCTCTGCGCACCTCGCTGATCGGCGAGGAGTGGCCCAGCCTCCACCGCACCCGCTCCCCCTCGCCGTCGGACCGCGAGGCCAAGACCAGCTCCCAGAACAAGGTCCCGTCCCGAGTTATAATCACAATTATTTTATTAAATCATTTTTTTTAACCCTCCTGTTGTTCTCCTGGGTGAAGGAAGGAAGGAAGGAAGGAAGGAAGGAAGGATGAAGGGAAAGATGGGAGGAAAGAAGGAAAGGAAAAAGGAATGAAAGATAGAAGGAGGGAGGGAACAGATTGGGTCAAAAAGGAAGGAAGAAGTAAGGATGAAGGGAAGGAAAAAAGGAAGGAAGGGAGGACAAATGGGAAAGAAGGAAGGGAAAAATTAATTCCTTAAATTAGGTCAAAAAGGAAGGACGAAGGGAAAGAAGGGAGGAAACAATTTGTTCAAGGGAGGGAGGAAGGAAGGATAGATAGAAGGAGAAAACAGATTCCTTCAAGGAAGGATGAAGGGAGGAAAGAAGGAAGGATGGAGGAAGGGAACAGATTGGGTCAGTTTGACCCAGAAGGACAACGAAGGGTTAAACACTACGAATGTGTGAAATCAAATAAAGTCAAACTAGTGAAAAGCGTTGACGTCGCGCAGGTCGAAGCTCGGCTCACAGTTGTTGTGTTTGTTTGTGTTTGTTTGTGTTTGTGTTTGTTTGTGTTGTGCAGAACTGGGACGACCAGGCTCACCTGTCCTTCGTCCAGAGCCACCTGGCCGAGATCCTGGAGCTGCTGCTGGAGCCGGGACAGCTGTCCCAGTCCGGACAGGCGCTGAGAGACTGTCAGGTGGGAGGTCAACGTCTCTGTCTCCGTAATCTAACCGATTATTAGATTATCTAAATTCATTTAATAATCCATTAACTGCAGCTCCAACGGCTCCAAGACGCTGGATAAATACTTTACAATCTCTCATTACGTAACAGCTGCTGCATATTTTCCAGATGCAGTCACTTTTTTTTAAATATCTGCCCTGTATCTGATCCTGGTCCTGATCCTGGTCCTGGTCCTGGTCCTGATCCTGGTCCTGGTCCTGGTCCTGGTCCTGATCCTGATCCTGGTCCTGGTCCTGATCCTGATCCTGGTCCTGGTCCTGATCCTGGTCCTGTCTCCTGGTCCTGATCCTGGTCCTGTCTCCTGGTCCTGTCTCCTGGTCCTGGTCCTGGTCCTGGTCCTGGTCCTGGTCCTGGTCCTGGTCCTGAGTCCTGATCCTGGTCCTGTCTCCTGGTCCTGGTCCTGTCTCCTGGTCCTGGTCCTGGTCCTGGTCCTGGTCCTGGTCCTGTCTCCTGGTCCTGGTCCTGTCTCCTGGTCTGGGGTCAGATCTCCCTGGAGGCGGTGCGGAGCCTGGCTCTGCTGCTGGAGGGCTGGGCGTGTCCTGGTAAAGCGGTGCAGCCGGTCCACAGGCTGCTGAGCCGCAGCCCGCTGCAGACCCAGGCCGGGTTCTGCCCCCAGAGCCGCTGCTTCCCGCTGCACCAGCTGCTGTCCTGCCTGCAGCGCCGCCTCACCCTCAACCCCTTCGGCATCACCGCCTGCCTGCACTCCGGCAAGAAGCTCGCCTGGGCCCAGCAAGGTGTGTGTGTCTGTCTCTGTGTGTGTGTGTGTTGTCTCTACCTGCCTGTTGCAGCTCTGTGACAGCCTGTGTGTGTGTGTGTGTGTGTGTGTGTGTGTGTGTGTGTGTGTGTGTGTGTGTGTGTGTGTGTGTGTGTGTGTGTGTGTGTGTGTTGCAGTGGAGGGGGCCATGAAGAGGGCTAAGATCGCCAGGAACACCCACATGGCTCCGGCCGGCAGTAAGATGGTGCTGATGTCCCAGGTGTTGAGACAGACTCTGGCCAAGACCTCGGACCGGCTGACGGGCGCCAACATCAAGATCCACCGCTGCTCAGACGCCTTCATCTACCTGCTCTCCCCCCTCAGGTCAGATATAATATATAGATATGTAGATATATACATTCCAGGTCTGGAAAAGTATGGAAAATGGAAAATATTATATGGAAATATATTTATTTTAAAGGGATAGTTCAACATTTTGTCAAACTGGCCCATCACCATAACCCCTATAGTCATAGCAGTAGGTTCGTTACCTTTAATTGTCGGTGCAAGCTGTTTTTAGAACGGCGGAGCAGAGCCGTGAGCTGCTCAGAGCTACGCTACGGAGGCTCATGGGATTTCTTGGTTTCCCTCATCAAACTCATCAAATACACAATCCAACAACTCCACAACGCTCTGGTGGACAAGTTGTGACCTGCACATTCACCACGCTATGAGATAATAACACAACGTTACCACACAGAGTTGTTTTAGAGGGAAATACAGAGACTGTTGATGAAAAACTGTCCCTGAAGGCAACGTGCATCAGAGGTTTATCATGAGTTTCCCTCTAAATCTCTCGCTTCCCGTCTTCCCGTCTCCGTCCGTCTCCGTCCGTCTCCGTCCGTCCTCCAGGTCCGTCAGCGTGGACAAGTGTCGGGACAGCACGGTGGTTCTGGGTCCGGTGGAGACCAGCGTCCACGTCCACGGCTGCCAGAACGTGCGGTTGGTGTGCGTGGCGGGCCGGGTGGCGGTCGGGGCGTCGTCGCGCTGCACCCTCCACGTGTTGACCCCCACCCGCCCGCTGCTGTTGCCCGGCAACACGGACATCACCCTGGGGCCCTTCCACACCTTCTACCCCTCCCTGGAGGACCACATGGCGAGCGTGGGTCTGGCCGTGGTGCCCAACGCCTGGGACCGGCCGCTGCTGCTGGGCGCCGACGGCCTCCACGCCGCTGCCAACACGGACGCCGCCGCCGCCACCGGCTACCGCCTGCTGCCGCCGCAGGAGTTCCACGCGCTGGTCGTCCCCTTCAGCATGGAGGGGGACACCTGCGAGGTGCCGGGGGGGCTGCCCCCCCTCTACCAGGCGGCGCTGGACGACAAGCAGAAGAGGATCCAGAGCTGGCAGAGGACGGTGACGGAGGCGCGCCTCAACAAGTCAGTCACACAAACAACCACAACTTTATTTATACACTATACAAAAAACAACCAAAACTTTATTTATACACTATACAAAAAACAACCAAAACTTTATTTATACACTATACAAAAAACAACCACAACTTTATTTATACACTATACAAAAACAACCAAAACTTTATTTATACACTATACAAAAAACAACCACAACTTTATTTATACACTATACAAAAAACAACCACAACTTTATTTATACAGCTAGAATCTGCTCCTTAATCTGACTGAGCGCAAAAAAATAATCTTGAGAGATCTGAAGGGGGTTCCCAATTTATTTCTTGAAATTTTACCAATTTTTTCTAGAAGTTTTTTCTTTTTTTTAAATTTTACCACTTTTTCTAGATTTTCTTCTTTCTTTTTTCTTTTACAAATTTCATCACTTTTTTCTAGAAAATTTTTACTTTCTCATTTTGAACATCTTTCTGAGAAATTTTACCACTTTTTTCAAGTTTTTTTTTTACCACTTTTTCTAGATTTAAAAAAAACTTTTTTGTTTTAGAAAATTAACCACTTTTTTCTAGAAATTTTTTACTTTTTTATTTTTATTTTGAACATTTTTTAATGAGAAATTTTACCACTTTTTTTTTCTTAAATATTTTTGGAGAAATTGGACCACTTTTTTTCCAGAAATTTCTCTATAATATTTCCAAAAATTCATGCCAAAATTATAAAAAAGTAATGTTCTTCAGTCTCAGAACAAATATTTGTGTATTTCTAAATTTGGTCCAATGAGGGTCTGTGGTCTAATTTGTGTCAATAGGGTCCTTGATGTACAAAAGGTTGAGAACCACTGCTGTACACTATACAAAAAACAACCAAAACTTTATTTATACATCTAGAATCTGCCCCGTAATCTGACTGAGCTCAAAAAAATAATCTAAAATATTAATTAATAAGAATAAGAATGACTTTAGGCCTATTATTATTTAGTATTTTAGGGATCATTAGAAAAGTGTTTGTTTAGATCATATTCATTTATTTTATTGACATTTTATTTGCCATGAGTTCTCTAATAACAATAAGAATGACTTTATTAATCACCAAAGTGAAATTAATTTGCACCAATACAGATTTATTTAAAATGCTTGAACCATATTTTAGGGATCATTGTAAAATAGTTTATGTGAACATGAAGAATATCAGCCAACTGATGAGTACAGACCGTTAACACAGAATCAGAAACTATATCTTTACGTTTTTTTAGTTTGGTAAATGATGAGCATTAGACGGAGATGTAGACAAAACTGTAAAAACCTTCTGGAGAGGATTTTAGGGTGTTTCTAAGAAGTGTTCTGTGTTTATTTAGTGCAGCTTCCTGTGATGAAACCTGTTGTTGCTGCTCAGTGGAAAGTTCTGCACAGATCAATCGGCTGCAGATATGATGCGTTCATTAGTGTCAGAAAACTGGCTGCAGGCTCCGACTCCCCACCGCACATTGATTTCTATATCAGGATATGATCACACACACACACACGTCCGGCCTCGGCCTCGACCTCGACCCCCCCCCCCCCCAACCCCTCCCGCTCTGAGTTGTTTCTGTTTGTTTTGCTGAAGGGAGCAGAAGCGTCAGTTCCAGGAGTTGGTGGAGGTGAAGTTTCACGAGTGGCTCCTGGAGACGGGGAACAGAGCGGAGCTGGACAGCCTGATCCCCAACACCATCGCCTCCCTGAAGGACGCCGCCGCCGCCGCCAACGGCCCCGAGGCGGAGACGCAGGGAGACGGAGGGGACGGCAAACACATGAGGAACGGAGCGGCAGTGAGACAGTCGCCCATGGCCTGTTGAGTTTAAAGACATGAGAGTTTCTGTACGGTGCGTTTGAGGTCAATCAGAGTCTGGAGCGACAACAGCCCGAGTCCGTCTGGAGGCGAGGCAGCTGCTGTTTAAAGCCTGGGAGTGGATCGGCATGT
The DNA here is from genome assembly GCA_030347415.2 of Decapterus maruadsi. NCBI lineage: Eukaryota > Metazoa > Chordata > Actinopteri > Carangiformes > Carangidae > Decapterus > Decapterus maruadsi. The sequence continues at coordinate 27,741,080 of CM064902.1, forward strand.
TGAAAAACCACTCTGTGCAGGGAGGGGTTCAAAGACACAAACACATGCAAACACATGCATTCACAAACACAAAGAGGTCTGTGAATGCACCACCAGGTTAAAGGGACACGTTGAGAAAAAGCTCAGAGTCTGTCTGCTGTGATGTTTTTTAGAGACATAAAATCTAAAAATGAAGTGGAAACAGCAACTTGTCGCTGTCACGTCATCGGCCGAGAACATGAGCAGCTAAAGGGTTAATACGTATAGAGTGTAAATGAATAAATAAATGCAGCACTTTGGGTGTTCAGGTGGAGTCAGTGAACGCACCGTCACTGACTCTGGGTCTGTTGTTAGAATATAAAAACAACAGTGAGTCATTTTCCACTGTGGAGGAAAATGAAGGAATATTTAAAGGGATAGTTCAACATTTTGGCAAACTGTCCCATCACCATAACCCCTATAGTCACAGCAGTAGGTTCGTTACCTTTAATTGTCGGTGCATGCTATTTTTAGAACGGCGGAGCAGAGCCGTGAGCTGCTCAGGTTTGCAGGTCACAACTTGTCCACCAGAGCGTTGTGGAGTTGTTGGATTGTGTATTTGATGAGTTTGATGAGGGAAACCAAGAAATCCCATGAGCCTCCGTTGCGTAGCTCTGAGCAGCTCACGGCTCTGCTCCACCGTTCTAAAAATAGCTTGCACCGACAATTAAAGGTAACGAACCTACTGCTATGACTATAGGGGTTATGGTGATGGGACAATTTGACTAAATGTTGAACTATCCCTTTAACGTTACTGTTATTATTTTGGGTCTAACTGCTCCGTCCAGACGTGGAGGGGAAGTCGACCTCGTGTGTCTGGTGTTGTCGTGTGTTGTGTTGTGGCCACGCCCCCCTCAGGTGTCGGCGCCACAGGTACGAGGTGAACGTCTAACAAACAGAACAGTGTCATAAATATTCTACATTTATTTTTCTATGAATTCACTTTGTGTGTAAATATGTTTCAGCTTTATAGTGAGAGTATTTTTCATCGGTCTACTTACTGACGTCAGGACAGATTTCTAGTCTTTAACTTTACTAAACTTCACAGCAGTGTTTTATTATTAGTCACAGGAAGATGAACGGAGATGCACTCACTAAAGATATGTCCTTAAAATATTATTTTCGCATTAGAAACTTTACGGTAAAAAATAAATAAATAAATAAATCTAAATGCTGGAACGTGTTTCTTCACTTTCAGGACGAAGGTGGTTTCACTGCAGACTCTTATTTTGAAAAGTCGGCCTGCGCTACACGAAGAGCGCCGCGTCGTTCTGACTGTCAAAATAAATAAATAAATAAAGTTTCAACTGAAACAAAGTTCACGTCTGTGTCGTTATTTACATGTTGTCACGGCAACATGAACCAGAACAACACTGAAACTCGCTGTGGACTCTGTCATGAAGGTGTTAGTTACATCACGTGTGTTACTGTGTATATTATATTTCTATACATAGTGCAGGTGTTGTGGTGCACTCTCCTGTTTGTAGCAGCAGGAAGTCACGTCTCAGCTCGTCAACAACAAAACAAGATGTTCAGACTTTAACTGCTGCTAAACGAACAATCAATACGAATATCATGGAAAAGCTCATTTATGTCAGTTTAGTTCAATTCAGTGAAACATGTATTACCGGTATACAGATTAAAAACACACAGACTGAAATATTTCATATTCATGTGGAGATGAAACGATCTCCAAAAGTTAAACATGAAACACTCTTTAAATATTTTAATCAGTATCAGTGTATTATATACAGTTTTAGAGTGAAAACGTGTGAATGCAATCATCAGAATGAATAACAACTAAAAGTACATTACAGAACATGAACATTATAGAAACTATACACTGTAAAACATGTGAAAGACTGAAGACGTGTTTTCTTTTTAACACCGTGAGAACAGCTCAACACAATAAACAGACGTTTAGCTGCACAGTGACTGAGGACTGACATCCAGGTACAACTTCCTACATTTCTGTTGTTTTCTTCCTGGTTTAATGTGAAGCTCAACCTTGTTTCCAGGTGAACCAATGGCATCCTTCTCTGGTCCAAAAGTCCTATAGGATTCTAATAGAAATGTCCAATAAAGTCCTATTACTGTAAAGATTAGGTCTTACAAAAGTCCAAAGAACCTCTAGTTCCAAAACCTCATCCTCCTATTGATTTAGATCATTTATAATCCTACTGGATTGACTATAGATTATTAAATTCTATAGGATTACAGGTCTGTTTGTCTTATTCAATATCTTTTATGCAGAAATTTTGATTGACTTCACGTACCTTTCATTTCTCGATACAGCTTTTTTGTTTTGTAAGTACAGATGCACTCAACCAAGAAATCAGTTAACTTACTTTATTCATTCATTCCAGAAATATTACAAAAATAAGATTTATCATCCAAAGAAACAATGTTAAGCTCCAGAATTCATACTGAAAGTGTGTTTGTGTTGATTGCTGAGTTCAGTCTGCTGCATGGTAGAGTAAAAAACAGGCTGTTAAGGCTTCAAAATGGAGAAATAAGGTGTTTCTACAGGGATTATTCTGCTTGATAATTATAAATATATTATCTAAATGGCTGCGTTAGTTAGTACAGGTGTTCCTGATCAACTCTGACACGTAAACACGTCTCTGATAAAAGGAAACTGAAGGCTTTAACGGTGAAACGCTGCTTCTCACAGACGCACGACGCCGTGCATGTGAAACCACAGCCGGCTCTGATCCCTGCGGCCACAGAAGTCCTGAGCTGGCAGGTCGCGGCCAGGTGGGGGCAAGCGGCCGCAGCTGGCACCGGTGCCACGGTGCTGGAGCCGGAGCCAGGGAAGAGGGGGGGCTGGGGACCGAGCCAGGAGGGAAGGTGGGGGGTCGATGGCCGGCTGCTGCTAACCGTGGCCCGCCCGGCCATTATTCCGTAATCCTTCCTCGCTTTTCTAGAAAAACTGAATAGCACTAGAATCACTGACTCAATTTTTGGATCTCATTTTCATGACAAAGCGATTGTTGCCCTTTGGCCTCCACTGTTGCTGTTTATGAACGTGGGAACGCGGGGGGGTATAAATAGGCAGCGGCGAGGGAGGCAGGGGCAACATCGAGACCTCAGGGGAACACCAACACCACCACCACCACCACCACCCTTCACCAGAACCAGAACCAGAACCAGAACCAGAACCAGGGCTTCACACACCTCACATCCAACATGGGCAGGGTGAGTGTGGCGGCTTTTATTTTGAAGGAGCCATGAATGAAACACTGTCCAGCAGCAGTTCTACTGTCGCTCTTATTTCTTAATGTGTCTTATTCTATTTTACTGTTATTTATTGTACAATATTGTGTCTTCTCTCATATTTATGGTATTTGGGTCTTTAGGTATCTGTTATTTATGGTCTGTCTGTCTTTTAATGTGTCGACTACGGATGGAAAATAGCTCGGAGCTGAATCCGGCTTATTTGCATGATGTCATTTATTCATATCGATTGTTCATTAACGTGCATTGTCCTTGTCAAATAAACAATAGAGCTGCAACAATTAATCGATTAATCGCACAATAATCGATTCTTAAATCAATAGTCAACTATTTTGATAATCTAATAATCGGTTTCAGTAGTTATTTTAAGAAAAAAGAGTCCAGATTCTCTGATTCCAGCTTCTGGTTTCTTTGTTCCTTTATGAGAATAAAATTTTTGTGGACAAACCAAGACGTTTGAGGACGTCGTCTGGTGGTTTGAGAAACACTGACTGATGTTTTTCAACATTTTTTAGCATTTATTGACCAAACAACTAATCGATTAATGATTTAAATAATCCATAATGGAGACAATCCCTAACAAACAGTAAATGGAATGAAATGAAGTGTCCCGTGTCTTCTCCGTCCTCCAGATCGTCTTCTACGAGGACAAGAACTTCCAGGGCCGCAGCTACGAGTGCGACAGCGACTGCTCGGACTTCCACAGCTACCTGAGCCGCTGCAACTCGATCCGGGTGGAGAGCGGCGCCTGGGTGGTGTACGAGCGGCCCAACTACATGGGCTACCAGTACGTCCTGACCCGCGGCGAGTACCCCGAGTACCAGCGCTGGATGGGCCTCAACGACCGCCTCAGCTCCTGCAAGATGATCCACTTTGTAAGTCAGACCGGTGTGATACTCAGATATACTCAGTATACACTCTGACAATGCATAAATACTGCAGTATACCCAGTACAACGACACTAACTAGTAAATGTCAATGGCTCTCAAAGTGGGAGGGTTGACACGATTCAAGGGGGTCCACAACTTTTTCTTAATATTTTTTTAATCACTTTTTCTTAGAATTTTTTATTTCTATTTTTTCCCCAGAAATTTAAACTCTTTTTTTTCAGTAATGTTATTTACCACTTTTCCTAGATTTTTTAAAATTTGTTTTAGAAATTTTACTAGTTTCTTCTCAATTTTTACCCCTTTTTGTATTGTTTGCCCCTTTTTTTCAGAGAAATTTTGCCACCTTTTCCTAGAATTTTTTTAAACTCTTTTTTCAGTAATGTTATCACTTTTTTAAATTATTGTTCGACTTTTTTTTTTAAAGAAATTTGATCAATTTTCCTAAATTTTTTAAAGAAATTTTTACCAGTTTATTCTCAATTTTTCTTTTTTACTTATTATTTTTTTCAAGAAATTTTACCCCTTTTTGTATTATTGTTTAAACCCTTTTTTTGAGAGAGAGAAATTGTACCACATTTTTCTACAATTTTTTGTGAAATCTTACCACTTTTTCTAGAATTCTTTTGAGAATTTTTACAATTTTTTTTCTCAATTAAAAAAAAAAAACATCTAATTTTTTTTTTTGTGTGTGCAATTTTACCACTTTTTTCTGAAAAAAAATCTTTAACTTTTTTTTGTCAATCTTACCACTTTTTCCCAGAAATTTCTCTACAACAGTGATTGTATTTCTGGGATTTGCGTCAAAATTTTGTCCAACGGGGGTCCGTGGTCAAATTTGTGTCAATTTTGTGGTCCTAAAAAGTTTGAGAAGCACCAGTCTGTGTGATACGAGTACAGTTTACCCACTATAAAACATTAGACTACACCACAGAGTGAGACCGGGCACCAGCCACAGGACAGAGGAGGCTGCAGGCTGCGGGGGGTGGGGGGCGGAGCCAGAGTCAGAGTCAGTGGAGGCCGAGTCGACCCCCGGGTCACTGAGCGCTGCGACCCGACCCGCCCCGACTCGGCTCAGCTCGGCTCCAGCTGACCCACTGCTCCAGGCCTCACACCACTTCCATGCAGAAATCAATCAGATCACGGGTTCAGAGAGAGAGAGAGGGGGGGGGTTGATTGTGAATTTACCAAAAACGTTGAACTATCCCTTTAAACTTACAGAATATCCCTTTATCATTAGTTATTAACACGTTAATAAGCTGCTTGTTACGGTGAAATATTGACTTTTTTCCTTTGATGCAAATCTCATCTCCCTATATATCCCTCCTTCCCCTTTTCTCTCACCCCACATCCCCTTCCCCTTCCTCCCCTCCCCCCTGCACTAACTCACACCTCCTGTCCTCCATTTTAACCTGTCCTCCTGCCTCCCCCTCCTCTCTCCTCCCTCCTCCTCCTCCCCCTCCTCCCCCCTGCAGACCAGCGGGGCCCTGTATAAGATGCAGCTGTATGAGAAGGCGGACTTCGTGGGCCAGGCCTTCGAGGCGACCGAGGACTGCCCCTCGCTGCTGGAGAAGCTGCGCTGGCGGGAGGTGAACTCCTGCAAGGTGCTGGACGGCTGCTGGGTCTTCTACGAACACCCCAACTACCGCGGGCGCCAGTACTTCCTGCAGAAGGGCGAGTACCGCAAGCCCGGGGACTGGGGCGCCGTCAGCCCCTCGGTGCAGTCCTTCAGACGCATCACTGAATGAGCCCCTCCCTCCCCCTCCCTCCCCCTCCTCCTCCTCCTCCTCCTCCCTCCCCTTCCTCCTCCATCCAAACACAGTCTTTACTGGACTCTGATTGTCTGAGGTCTCAAATAAAAACATCTGTCCAGCAGCGCGGCATGGTTCACTGTCTCCTCCTCCTCCTCCTCCTCCTCCTCCTCCTCCTCCTCCTCACACCAACACATTTACTTCACTGCAAACTGTTCAAAGCATCAGCATTTATTCTGTTGGTTCTTATAGAGCTGTGTTAATTTTTACTTTTACTTTTCACACAGAACATGTTGCTGTGACTAAAATGACACAGGATTTCTCTAATGAAAG
>CM064902.1:27759805-27784805 GCA_030347415.2 Decapterus maruadsi
TTAGCAGCTTTTACCTGACGGAGACCAACGGCTGAGCTACGGTAGCTAACAGTTAGCAGCTTTTACCTGACGAAGACCAACGGCTGAGCTACGGTAGCTAACAGTTAGCAGCTTTTACCTGACGGAGACCAACGGCTGAGCTACGGTAACGGTAGCTAACCCACCCAGTGTCTAGCTGTCATATCTGTTGTAAACCTTGTAATAATCGCTTGTTGAGTACAGTTAACATTATTGTTGCTTCGGTTTGAGTGTGGATTAATTGTTAACGGTTTGTTGTGTAGCTAATGTGAGCGGTGGTTCAATATCACGTTTTAATAACAGCTGATCTAGCGCGGATTGTGATGAGGTGTTGCAATGCACACATTTTGAGACTTATATATCTGTGCAAAGTACAAACTATTGTGCAAAACCTGTTTGTTGTGACTTTCTTGCGTGATAAAATGTGCTACCCCTCCCCCAAGCTCGTTGTTTGTGCCGGAGGGTGTCGGACCGAAGATCGATATTATCATTAATATTTTAATGAATTATTCAGTAGTAGAAATAAACAGCAGTAAAAACACCAGTCAGTCTACTCAGATTACATGTCACCCCCTCAGTCCTCCTCCACTTCCTGTTTAAAGTTTACTTTCACTTTCACCCAGCGGTTGTGTGGCAGTTCATCTCGTCGTGTGAAGGTAAGGTGAACAGTCTGAATATTTTCCTCGTTAACACCTATTGTTACCTGAGTTCTCTGCCCTTCAACTTGTTGTTGTTGTTGTTGTGTTAGCATAATGTTAGTATATCCGAGTCAGAGCTGTAACTGTAAAGTCTGGACCGACAGAACCGCGTGGGTGTTGAGGGGAGAAACGCGAGAATACGAGCAGAAGCAGAGTTAGTGGATGGTCAGTAGTTGAACACGGAGTGGTTCTTTGTGTGCAGCTCCACTTCCTGGTGACTGGAGGCAGCTTTACCGCCTGAAGCAGCCTGTAGAGGAGGCGGAGATGAGCCGCTGCTTTCCCGCTGTCTGAGCCACTAAACGCCGCCTGAGCTCGTCCGGACAGCCGCTGGAGGACAGCTGGGACTTTGTCTGTGGTGAGTGGTCTGTCATTAGATTAACACTACAGGACTGATGTGGACAGGGGCGGGGCTTCAGGGGGGGCTGGGAGGATTGGGCCAGATGAGCTGCGGCCATGCGGACATTTTTTCTATTTATCTCAACTTCCAGGGCGAATGTACGTGTATGTGAGGTTATAGGTTGCCCCAGTCAGAATGAGTTATGGTTGTTAAAAACTTTTCAAGATTGATATAGGTGTAGAAGGCCTACTAGTAGGCTAGTGTAAAAGTATTGAATAAAAAGTTGTGCTATGACTGTTTTTTCCCCCACTCTCACATTTTATTTACGACGTGCAAATTAACAAGTGGATCGCTGATATTGTCTCCAAGTGTATTTTGGTTAATCGCTTCACTGACGCAGAGAGCAACTTCCGGGTGAACATTTTCAATACTTGTCTTGATATTGCAAAAGTCTGTGGAGGATCTGGCAAAAATGCTTCTTGTCAACCACCCAGCAGTAACTTCTACATTCAGTGCGGTTTGCATCGCCCTCCTTTTATCGCTGACTCTTCATGTCACGGTTGCTCATTCTCCAAGTTAAAATTATTAATTAAATAATTAAAAACCACTTGAGGAGCACAGTAGGACAGGAGAGACTGAGGCCAATACGAGGCTTCACCGAATCAGATCTTTTTCTTAATCGTTTTGAAAAAATCTCCGTGAACACGGCATCGTTTCCAGAAATATCTGCGTCCACATGGAGCCAGTGTAAACGACCCAAAACGCTACACGCTGCAGGTGTGTGTGGCGTATGTGGCGCTGCAGCGCTGCACAGAGAAGAAGACGGGAAGTCCCCGCTGAAATTCAACAGAAGAAGAAGTCCCCCCGCTGTATTCAAACTCAAACATGGGATTAAATGTTGACAGAGTCGTGTCAGAGATGACCAGTGTGATGATTAAACAGACGCGATTCAAGCGCAGTTGGTGTGTGTGGGCAAGGCTCTCCTATGCTCTTCAAGTGGTGAGTAGGCTATTGAAATTGTGTTTGTACACCAGTTTTACTAAACTTTAGCCCATATCTATTGATATAGCCTACTGTGCTCTCATTTAGTTGAAATAGTGGGTGTCAAAATGATGTGATCGCTATCCGTGGTGCTGAACTGTTGCTTTCTTTTTTCTTTTTCTTTTTTAATCAGTGGTGCTGAACTGCTTTTGTGTTTTTTGTTGTTCTCTTGGTTTGTTATAGCTACTTCGTGTTCGTTTGATGGACTTCAAAATGACATAGGCTAGTTGCTCTCAGTGGTGCTGACGTGTGTAAGCCGCGCTGTTGCGGGCATGTGTAGGCTATGTTGTAAAATGATGTTATGATTATTTGGGTTTAAAGGGCCCGGTCATGAGCCCCGCCCCCGGCCCGGCTCTGATTCGTTCCGCTACTGGATGTGGACTCAGTGTCTGTCATTCGCCTCATGTTGTCTTTGGCTCATTTTCACCCCAAACCAAAATTCTTTCCTTCATAATTTTCTTGTTTGTTTTTATCAAACGGCCTGAAATTAACAGAGGTTGTTTAATACTATGGCATTAACAGTTAAAATAAATGTGAAGCATTTTGGTTGAATTATGGGTCCCCATAGGACAAAAAAGCACAAAACATAACATTATCACACAAGCTGTGTTTCATCTTTTTATTCAACTTCAGACCAACCTATTAATAGACACCTTATTCATATGAAATAATACTGTAATGCTGTTAATGTTATTAGTATTTTATTATTATATTTAATATTACCAGGTTACTGTTATTGTGGTTTATTATCCTATTAAGCAGATTCGTCGTTGTGACATTTGACCTCTGCCGGAACTGTGGTTCCGTGTTGTTGTCAGGAAGTTCCGGTTTTCAGTCAGTTCTGTTCTGTGGATAGCTCGCCTGCTCTGGTGTGGATGGAAGTCCGTCTGCGCCGGGGCTAGAGCGTCCTGTGACTGTGAATGTAATCTACTGTACTCACCTGTTGCTACGATTCTTCAGTAAAGTGAGTCAGAGCGATACTCCTCTCAAGAGTGGTCCTTTCTCCTACGTTAGACACCGTATCCCCTGTTAGCCGCAGCTAACAATACCTATTTTCAGAGTTTCACAAAACAGAAAATGACCCCAACTGGTTTGACTGTTAAAAAGCACAAAACATAATAATAGAGTCACATCCCTTACGATGATCAATTGTGGTATCAGTCTTAGTGAAACAGTGTCACTGATCTGATTCTGTCAGGCAACAAAGATGGCGACGTCTGTGAAGGAGCAGCTGCTGCACATGTTGGAGAATTTGGGGAAAGAAAAGCTGCATCGCTTCCAGTGGTACCTGCAGAATGCTGTCTTACTGGGTGGTTTCCCTGCCATCCCAAAGTGTAAGCTGGAGGATGCAAGAATAGAGAAAACGGTGGACTTGATGGTCAGCATGTACACTACTGAGAAAGTTCTGCAGGTGGCGAGGTTGATTCTGAAGAAGATGGGAAATAATGAAGGTCAGTCATGGAAGTGCAGCCAGGGTTTTACCTTTGTTAAATCTCTTGGCTTTGTAACTATTTCCACACAGAAGACACAGTCAACTGGATTGGTCCTGCTACTCCTCATGACTACATGAATTTAGATTCAGATATTTCTGTGTTTACATTCATTTGCTATGACCTGTTGTTACGAGGACCATTACCTTACTGTCCTATTATCTGTTGTTTATTCATTCAGAAGCTCTTCACAAATGCCAGCCTAAACTCAAAAACAGGCTGAAGGAGAAGTTCCAGTGTGTGTTTGAGGGCATCGCTAAAGCAGGAAACTCAACCCTTCTGAACCAGATCTACACAGAGCTCTACATCACAGAGGGAGGGGCTGGAGGGGTCAATGATGAACATGAGGTCAGACAGATTGAAACAGCGTCCAGGAAACCAGACAGACCAGAAACAACCATCAGACTAGAAGACATCCTTAAAGCCCCACCTGGAAGAGACCGACCAATCAGAGCAGTGATGACAAAGGGAGTGGCTGGCATTGGGAAAACAGTCTTAACACAGAAGTTCACTCTGGACTGGGCTGAAGACAAAACCAACCAGGACATACACTTCACATTTCCCTTCACCTTCAGAGAGCTGAATGTGCTGAAAGAGAGAAAGTTCAGCTTGGTGGAACTTGTTCATCACTTCTTCTCTGAAACCAAAGCAGCAGGAACGACCATATTTGATGAGTTCCAGGTGGTCTTCATCTTTGACGGTCTGGACGAGTGTCGACTTCCTCTGGACTTCCACAACACTGAGATCCTGACTGATGTGACAGAGTCCACCTCAGTCAACGTGCTGCTGACCAACCTCATCAGGGGGAACCTGCTTCCCTCTGCTCGCCTCTGGATAACCACACGACCTGCAGCAGCCAATCAGATCCCTCCTCAGTGTGTTGACATGGTGACAGAGGTCAGAGGGTTCACTGACCCACAGAAGGAGGAGTACTTCAGGAAGAGGTTCAGAAAGAAGAAACAGGCCAGAAAGATCATCTCCCACATCAAGACCTCACGAAGCCTCCACATCATGTGCCACATCCCAGTCTTCTGCTGGATCACTGCTACAGTTCTGGAGGAGCTGTTGAAGACCAGAGAGGGAGGAAAGCTGCCCAAGACCCTGACTGAGATGTACATCCACTTCCTGGTGGTTCATCTAAAACTGAAGAAGGCCAAGTATGATGGAGGAGCTGAGACAGATCAACACTGGAGTCCAGAGAGCAGGAAGATGATTGAGTCTCTGGGAAAACTGGCTTTTGAGCAGCTGCAGAAAGGAAACCTGATCTTCTATGAATCAGACCTGACAGAGTGTGGCATCGATATCAGAGCAGCCTCAGTGTACTCAGGAGTGTTCACACAGATCTTTAAAGAGGAGAGCGGCCTGTACCAGGACAAGGTGTTCTGCTTCGTCCATCTGAGTGTTCAGGAGTTTCTGGCTGCTCTTCATGTCCATCTGACCTTCATCAACTCTGGACTCAACCTGATGTCACAACAACAAACAACCTCCAAGGAGAAGAAGAAGAGGAAGACTGAAACAACAGAGACAAACTTCTACCAGAGCGCTGTGGACGAGGCCTTACAGAGTCCAAATGGACACCTGGACTTGTTCCTCCGCTTCCTCCTGGGTCTTTCACTGGAGACCAATCAGAATCTCCTACGAGGTCTGATGTCACAGACAGGAAGTGACTCACGGTCCAATAAGAAAACAGTCTGGTACATCAAGGACAAGATAGAAGAGATTCCCTCTGCAGAGAAAAGCATCAACCTGTTCCACTGTCTGAATGAACTGAAAGATCGTTCTCTAGTGAAGGACATCCAACGGTCCCTGAGATCAGGACGTCTCTCCACAGATAAACTGTCCCCTGCTGAATGGTCGGCTCTGGTCTTCGTCTTACTGTCATCAGAAGAAGATCTGGACGAGTTTGACCTGAAGAAATACTCTGCTTCAGAGGAGGCTCTTCTGAGGCTGCTGCCAGTGGTCAAAGGCAAAGCCTCCAACAAAGCTCTGTAAGTGTAGAGATACTGTAGTTGGATTTATTCATTATTATATAAAAACACTTCTGTCTTTTCAACAGGTCAGATAATAAACTCCTTTCTTCTTTAATTCCTCATGTTCATCTCTTCAGACTGAGCAGCTGTAACCTCTCAGAGAGAAGCTGTGAAGCTCTGTCCTCAGTCCTCAGCTCTCAGTCCTCTAGTCTGAGACACCTGGACCTGAGTAACAACAACCTGCAGGACTCAGGAGTGAAGCTGCTGTGTGGTGGACTGGAGAGTCCACACTGTAGACTGGAGACTCTCAGGTGAGGATCCATCCAGCTGTTTATCTGATGCCACTTGAACACAGCAGCAGGTGTTGACAGATGTTCCTGTGTGTTGTTGTGTGTGTTCAGTCTGTCAGGATGTCTGGTCACAGAGGAAGGCTGTGCTTCATTGGACATGTTCATGTTTTTAGTGAACGTTGAACTTAATGAATCAGTCAATAAATGATGAACCTGATGATCATTCACCGTCATCAGTGAACGCTGCTCAGGTTTGATGACAGTTTTACATCATGTCTCATGACGTCTCCATGGAGACGGCTCAGCATCACTAGTATGTTGTCGTGGTACAGACGGTACAGACACATCTACTACTGCTGAAGACGGTTTGTTTTGAGTGTTTGAAGCAGTTTGATGAACAAACAAGTGAAAAAAGAAAAAGACCCTGATATTTCCACATACAGTTTAGTTTCACTTTCAGCAGAACATGACTCATTGTTTATGTGGGAAAATAATTTCTCAATCTCAACATTTTGTTTTTTAGTTGTAAATGTAACTCCTGTCTGTGATTCTTCTGGTTCATTAATTCATATAGTTTGTTAGTGGCAGTGATTAGAGGCTGGTGATGGAGGTAGAAGGAGGTTCTACTGAAAAACAACAGCTGATTATTTATTTAAATGAACAGAACAAACAACCATTTTCATCTGAATGAACTGAACTTGTAAGGAGTTGTTTTTAAGTGTGAACCGACACAAACACTGAGTGAAGAAACTAAACTGCATGTGGTGGAGGCTCACTGAACATCTGGAGTGGTGTGAACATTACAACACTGATTCCAGGAATCTGTCCCAATATTTTATTGTCTGGATAAAACAATATAGATGATAGCTGGTGTAGGTAGTGGATGATTTGTTCTGTACAATGAAATAATAAAGGAACATTACACATTATGACATCAAACAAATAATAAGACAAATTAAGTTATTTTTCTTAAACTTAAAGTGATAGTTCATCCGGCGAGGTTTGGCTCAGTTGGTAGAGCGCCCGCCACATATGTTGAGGCTATGGTCCTCGCTGCAGGCGGCCCCGGTTCGAGTCCCGCATCGGACGGCCCTATACTGCATGTCTTTCCCCCCCATCTCTGCCTTCCATTTCCTGTCTCCTCTCTACTATACTATCAATAAAGGCATGAAAAGCCAAAAAAAAAAAATAAAAAAAAAAAAAAAAAAAAAAAAAAAAAAAAAAAAAAAGTGATAGTTCATCCAAGATTGATATTTCACTCATTATCTCCTCCCCCTCATGTAGACTAAGGGCTAGAAGAAGTTTCAGATCCTCCGTCCCTTCTCTGAGTTACAGGGGGTCTCGGCGCAGCAGTGCATTTTAGGGATGTCACGATTACAGTTTTCCTTAGTACGATTATTGTGAGAGAATTTATCACAATATTACGATAATCACGATTATTACGCGTTGATTGATTTCACAACTCTATTCATATGTAAAATCACACAAACATTCCTTGAAAGTCTTAAAGTTTTCTTTATTGCTATCTCTTGATGCCAACATAAAGTGACAATTAAACAAAACTCATCACTGCTCTATAAAAAACAAACAATGAAACCAAACATGCTACATATTTCTCAGAGAAAACAGATGTGAAGAGCTACAGGAATCAGGACATTTATCTTTATGTAAAAATCACACAAAACACTTCTTTTGAAACTGAGTAGAAAATTATGACACACATGGGTAGGGCTGTTTTCGACTAAGGATTTTCATAGTCGAATCTGATTCGTCAGATTTTGCCGTAGTCGACTAATAGTCGAACCTTTATTATTTATTTTTTTTACATAGCAGCAAGATCGTATTTGCAACTTTTTCCCGTTTCACAGATAAACCGGGTAAAACCAATACATCCATGGGTAAAACAAAACAAACGGAGGTCACAAGGACTCAACAATCCGTACATTACGTTGTGTGTTTTAATCTTAATCAATATACACTGTGACCGCGACACCGGCAGAGAGACAGACAGGCTGCAGAGGGACGAGATCACAGCTGCGCTAATGGTGCGTTCATGACAACTCGGAAGTCGCAAAAAACGAGATCCTCTTCTGAAAAACTCTTGACATGTCAAACTTTAGGATGTGTTAGATAACTAATTATTCTGTCTAAACATCAGAACTACGACACATGAAACGGTAAACACAGCTGATCGATCGAAAAAACAATTACAGCTCGAGATTTCCAATTTCCGTGGTTGAAAGCAGGATCTTGAATGCAACCTGGTCAAAGTCCGCATCCTCCGTATGTAACCTGCATGCTGACAAAGTTAGATGTCAGACCGGTAGCCTGTGCTGTGGGCTCGGAGAAAATCGCCTTGATTATACTTGATTTTAAACTTTGGCGGCTCTGCCTCCTCTTTCTGCCGCTCAGTGAGCGTCTGCAGTGACTTCACCGTGACGTTGACGGTCCTGTGTGCAGAGCAGAGCGGTATCGCTCTGCCTGTGCGCTGCTCACCTCCGCGCATTTAATTACAACTGCAGTGGGTGATTTATTAACACATAGTAAGAAGCTAAAACTACCGTTTAAACGCACATTTCATTTTGAATGCTTTATTATTAACAGAAAGTAGTCGGATTTTGTATCAAAATAGGCTTTTTATAATGAAAAAAAAAAAAAAAACACATTCTGTGCAACAATTAATGCTCAGCAGCCGTGGGCACCCCCATATAGTCAGAATGGTATGATTCGACTACGAGGTTCATAGTCGAATCAGACCTCTCCGAATCGAATCGTCGAATCAGCGACTATTCGAGGTCAGCCCTACACATGGGACATAAACTTGCTTTTTTCTGATTTACAGCTTTCCTTTTTGACTCACAGCTGCCCTTTGAAACATTAATAATATTCTAATTACATGACCCAATATGTATTTGTATATTTAGTATCTCTTAATATAGGACCAGTCATTAATCCCCCAGGAGAATTGTTTAAATTATTGCAGTCATCAATTGTCATCTATACCAGATGTTTGATTTTTAATCATCATTTGTCTAATTTTATGCTGCCACATATAAAACTCCAGCCCACTACGTAGCTTGGTTTGTTACATCCGGCTCCCTGTGCGCGTTGAAAGTCAGGCTTGGTGCAGCAGGCGATCAGAACACCAGAACTAATGTAGGCTATTCACGGCCATAAGTGAAATTATTAACTTCACCAACTATCCATCTGATTATCTGTGCGGCTGCGAGCGGACAACTTCTTTCAGCGCTGACTAAAAGTGAAACGATCTCCTGTCTGATCTACAGCTGTGCAGCAGATCCCCTCAGCAAGTAAAGCTGACGCAGCGGTAAATGAGTTGAATAGTGAAAGAGCCGCGCTTTTACAGCCGATTTTAGGATGAAACTCTGAACATAACCTAAGCATAAATTACCATGAAGATCTAGCCGGGTTAAAAGAGCCACATTTGTAGTAGCTACAGGAGAGCCTGGCTGTAGACTCTACCTCGCTAAGCTCGCTTCACAGTAGCTGCACACCTCCGCCTCCTTCTCTCTCTCTCTACGCTCTGCACGCGGACCGTGCGTTTACATTCAGCACCACGTGTGCCCGGAGCGAAGCTCCACTGAGCCCCGCCCCGGCGGGCACACAAACAGCATGGGACATGCCGCGCATCAACGTCATCATGCGGCCCGGCGCGGAGTTAAAATCAAACACACTCCTCCTGCTGCTGTTGAGTTGAACAGGGTTGAAAACACTGAACACTGAACTTCCATGCCGTTAGATTCCAGCGTGGCGGCAGAGAATTTCAGCGAGGCGGCCGTCAGAGCAGCATAGTACTCTCTGACGATATTCAGGAGACGTTACGATCAATTAATCGTAGCGCTTATTATATGAATATATATGAATATATGAATATATGAATGAATGAATATATGAATTCGGGTAATCGTGACATCCCTAGTGCATTTCAATATAACGGTTGCAAGCGGACACCAGCGGTCTTCGTACCAAAAAAACACACCAAAAAACATCCAAACACCTCCATGCGGCTCGTATGTAATGTCTGTCTTGTACTGATGCTCGGAGATGCGGAATTGTCCCGAAAAAAAAAAGTCCATATTTTAAGCCTGTTTGTAGCATTAGCTCCCAGTGTGTTGTGCAGCTCTTCCGTTGCCAGTCCGCATGCGCAAGGCCCCCCCTCCCCTCCCCCCGTGAGACGTAACGGTCGCCGTCCATCGAGTCTCAGGGCAAAGCTTGCACATGCACACGAGCTAATGCTACAAACAAGCTTGAAATATGGACTTTTTTGGGGTGGGGGGCAATTCTGCATTTCCAGGCTTCAGTACAAGACGGACATTACATACGAGCAGCATGGAGGTATTTGTAAAAAAAACACACCAAAAAACATCCAAAGACCGCTGGTGTCACATGAACATGCACTGCTACGCCGAGACCCTGTAACTCAGAGAAGGAATGGAGGACTCTGAAACTTCTCCCAGCCCTTAGTCCACATGGGCGGGAGGAGATAATTAGTAGATAAAATAAATTTCATTCTAGGGTGAACTATCCCTTTAATTAACACATCTACAGTTTTGGTGATTGACATTAAAGTCAGACTCAGGTCTCTAGTATGAGATAAAAATCAATATAACATTCAAACAACATGAGTAACTTCAAAAATCAATAAACAAAGGAAGTGAGGTCAGTACAGTCACGCTGTCTTCAGGCAGATGTTTGGAGGGAAAGAGAGGGTCAAAGGTCAGAGGGTGGGGTTATATCACCTTAGGGGGTGTGGTTAGGTGTGACTGGTGATGCAGGCAGGTGGAGTCTGTGATTTTAACACTGTATTTATACAACACATATATGATAAAGATGAGTGAGAGAGAGAGAATATAAGAGGGAATATAATATATCTACAAATCTATTCATACAAACTGGAACATGTTGAGGAAGAAACACTATAAACTCTCAGGTTTGTGTTTAAATGTTGTGTATTTATGATTCTAACCTGTTATTTCCTTCATATGTGAGTGTTTTCCTTGAATTCCTCTTCAGACTGAGCGGCTGTAACCTCTCAGAGAGAAGCTGTGAAGCTCTGTCCTCAGTCCTCAGCTCCCAGTCCTCTAGTCTGAGACACCTGGACCTGAGTAACAACAACCTGCAGGACTCAGGAGTGAAGCTGCTGTCTGCTGGACTCAGGAGTCCACACTGTAGACTGGAGACTCTGGACCTGAGTAACAACAACCTGCAGGACTCAGGAGTGGAGCTGCTGTCTGGTGGACTGGAGAGTCCACACTGTAGACTGGAGACTCTGGACCTGAGTAACAACAACCTGCAGGACTCAGGAGTGAAGCTGCTGTCTGCTGGACTGGAGAGTCCACACTGTAGACTGGAGACTCTCAGGTGAGGATCCATCCAGCTGTTTATCTGATGCCACTTGAACACAGCAGCAGGTGTTGACAGAGGGTTCCTGTGTGTTGTTGTGTGTGTTCAGTCTGTCAGGATGTCTGGTCACAGAGGAAGGCTGTGCTTCTCTGGCCTCAGCTCTGAGCTCCAACCCCTCCCATCTGAGAGAGCTGGACCTGAGCTACAACCATCCAGGAGCCTCAGGAGAGAAGCTGCTGTCTGCTGGACTGGAGACACTCAGGTATGGAGAGGCTGCTGCAGCCACACACACTGTCTGATAGAGAAGGAGGAGCTGGAACATTCTCTATGGCCCCGTTCACATCTGGTCACACCTGGTGATCCATGCATTGATGACATCAGATCCCATCAGTCAGACCATATCCAGAGGTGGTGTAGGCCACAGTGAAGCTCCGCCCACTCCACTGACGTCCTCTGTCTCAGTCTGACTCGTCCCAACACAGGTTGTACAGCTTCCATCGTCACAGTGATGAACTACTGGGATCAGGAGTTTCTCCTCATGACTTCAGTGTCTCATCATGACTCACTGTGTCATATTCAGGAGAAGAGATGTCAGTGATGAAAGCAGCTGTTGGCAGCTGTGCTCTGAGTCTCTCCAGATGTTTTGATCAGACTTTATTTCAGAGTGTATCAGGAAACATTTCAGCTGCAGCTGGTTGAACTGCTCCTGAACCAACAGAGTGTTGGACCTGAACAGTCCCAGAGACTGGAGACACCTGTTGAGTGTGGACACACTAATAACAACACAGTAACAAGAATCAAAGCATGTCCACTGCTCAGAGACATTGGTCTCCCAGCGTCTCCAACCAAGGAGGAAATAAGAGACAGAAACCAGGCGGCTCCATCAGGTCTCTGTCTGCTCAGATATTGATGATCAATAATCAGCTCAGTCTCTCTGAGATCCTGGTCTGGTCCTGATGAGATCTGTTGAGGAGACATCCAGATGTCCTCACTGTCCAGAGGCTGGAGCTGTCCATCAGAAGACAGGGAGTGTAGTGAACAATGTAATAATCGGTGTTTGGCTGAATGTGTGTGTGATCAAACAGCTGTTGTCAGACTGTGTGTGCTGCTCCAACACGTCTGACTCAGCTGGAGCTTCACTTCCTGTCATGTGCTCTGAGCTGAGCCTGGTTCTCTCTGCTTCCTCTGGACTCTGACTTCAATCCAGTCAAGATGTGTGGACAGGTTCTGGTCCTGAGGTCTGGTCCCGAGGTCTGGTCCTGGTCCTGAGGACGGCTGCTTTGTTCCACATGATGTGACTGATCTCAGTGAGTCAGGGCCTGATCTACTAAGATCCCAGATAAGGGATCCTCTGCTCCTGGTAAAAATTTGCGTGTCTGGTTAGCGCATGAAAAACAGGTGATCTACTAAGAGTAACACGCTAAATGACAGCACACGCAGTCCGCAGTATTTAAATGAGGGTTTGTGCGTGGTAATGGTTTCCGCGGTGGACAGAGAGCTGGATGGACACATAGAATTTGATCCGATGGATTAATAGAGAACTCAGGTGGGACACTCAGGAGTCAGGACACACTGACCAGAGTGATCAAAGTCGGGCTGAAGACAGAGGTGACGTCTTTCAGTCCCGGTACCAGTCCTGCAGCTGGGCAGCCACACACTCCAGAGGGAGGAGAGGAAAGGAGAGGAGCGCACAGGAGGAGAGACGTGCAGCGTGCATAACGCCGCTTAAATGACTTTAAACATGTGAAAAAAAACTGCTGCAGTTCGCTGGAATGACCGGGAGGTATTGAATCAATAAAATAAAAAAAGCTGTGTCAGATAACACTTGCCTTTCAAACGTACTAAATAAAGACGCAAAAACTTCCACCGCAATCTGTTTCAGGTTTGATAAATCATGCTGCGTGTGCTAAATGAATCTATTTGCATCTTCTCCTCCCAATATTTTCTGGCAGAAACGCCCATATTTGCATATTCATCAAGGCAAACGCGCTAAATGCATCACGCATGCTTTTTTGCCCGTTTGAGAGACGCAATCCTCAGTGCACCGGGTTGGTAGATCAGCCTGCACATTTTATTGCGGGTGGCACCATGTTTGCACACGTTTTAATACAAGCAAACCTTTAGTAGATCAGGCCCTCAGTGTGTTGCAGCTGATCTGTGTGAAGAGCAGAGAAGAACAGAGTCATTGGTCCTGATCCTGGTCCTGGTCCCGACCAGGTCCTGGTCCCGACCAGGTTATGTTCAGAGTTTAATCATAAAACCGGCGATACAAGCGCCGCTGTTTCACTGCGTCACCTTTACTTTGAAAGTCCATGGATCTGGACGGAGCGTTTGTACGGAGGAGAGATCAGCTGATCGCTGCTGTTTACTTCTCTGTTTACTTCTCTCTGAGCTGTCCCCGCCTACAGATGTTCTCCTCAACCGTAGCCTAGACTATAGCGTATATACTTTATTGTAGGCTGTACAGTCAGTCACTGCAGCAGGACAGACAAACAGATGATAATCGGCAAAGTTAATAATTTCACTTAATGTGGCCATGAATAAATTAATTCCAATGTGATAGCCTATCAGTGTTGCCCACACGCAAATCTTGAATACGTTTCCACTGTTTTCACATTTAAAAAGCTCTTTGTTGTCTTTGTACAGAGACGATATGAAATTTAAAAAACCCCACTGTAACCTATTCAGACTCGCTTCCAATAAAAACCCACTCGCGTTATAATTGCGATATTAACTTTGCCGATTATCATCTGTTTGTCTGTCCTGCTGCCAGCAGTGACTGACTGTACAGCCTACAATAAAGTATATACGCTATAGTCTAGGCTACGGTTGAGGAGAACATCTGTAGGCGGAGACAGCTCAGAGAGAAGTAAACAGAGAAGTAAACAGCAGCGATCAGCTGATCTCTCCTCCGTACAAACGCTCCGTCCAGATCCATGGACTTTCAAAGTAAAGGTGACGCAGTGAAACAGCGGCGCTTGTATCGCCGGTTTTATGATTAAACTCTGAACATAACCTGGTCGGGACCAGGTTATGAGCTAAGCATAAGTTACCACCGGAGCCAAACCGGAGCCGGCTTAAACGAGAGCCACGTTTGCAGTACAGCCGAGCCTGGCTGTAGGCTCAACATTGCTCGCTAACGCACTAAACTGGCTTCCAACCCGGAAGTTGTCTGACGTCACTGTAAAAAGGGCCAATCAGAGACTAGACATGTCGCCCGATGGTACCTACCTTTTCCGTTTTGGTTAATTTCGTTGTGTTTTCTCTTAATGTTGTTGTGTTTTGTCTTAATGTTGTTGTGTTTTCTCTTAATGTTGTTGTGTTTTGTCTTAATGTTGTTGTGTTTTCTCTTAATGTTGTTGTGTTTTGTCTTAATTTCGTTGTGTTTTGTCTTAATGTTGTTGTGTTTTCTCTTAATGTTGTTGTGTTTTCTCTTAATGTTGTTGTGTTTTGTCTTAATTTCGTTGTGTTTTGTCTTAATTTCGTTGTGTTTTCTCTTAATGTTGTTGTGTTTTCTCTTAATGTTGTTGTGTTTTGTCTTAATTTCGTTGTGTTTTCTCTTAATGTTGTTGTGTTTTCTCTTAATGTTGTTGTGTTTTCTCTTAATGTTGTTGTGTTTTCTCTTTTTGTGTGGTTTTCTCTTTTGCCGTTGTGTTTTCTTTTTTCGTGTTGTGTTTTCTGTTTTGCTGTTGTTGTCTGATTTGCCGTTGTGTTTTGCACTTCAGGGCCACCGTACTTTTGCCCTGGCAGGGATTAAAGCAATAAAAGAAAAAAAGCTGTGCCAGATAACACTTGCCTTTCAAACGTACTAAACAAAGACGCCAAAACTTCCACCGCAATCGGCTTCAGGTTTGATAAATCAGGCTGCGTGTGCTAAATGAATCTATTTGCATCTTCTCCTCCCAATATTTTGCACCTTCTGGCAGAAACGCCCATATTTGCATATTCATCAAGACAAACGCGCTAAATGCATCACACATGCTTTTTTGCTCGTTTGAGAGACGCAATCCTCAGTGCACCGGGTTAGTGGATCAGCCTGCACATTTTTTTGTGGGTGACATCATGTTTGCACACGTTTTAGTACAAGCAAACCTTTAGTAGATCAGGCCCTCAGTGTGTTGCAGCTGATCTGTGTGAAGAGCAGAGAAGAACAGAGTCATTGGTCCTGATCCTGGTCCTGATCCTGGTCCTGGTCCTGATCCTGATCCTGATCCGCCCTGTCCCTGTGATCAGATGTTTCTATCAGAGCTCCTTCATCCTCTCACTGCTGCTGTGGCTCCTGGTGAAACCTGCTCACAGCCTCGTTCTGTTCACACTCAGTGTTTCTCACTAAACTCACTGTTTCACTGAGCTCTAACAAACCTGTTGAGTGTTTCCTTCCTCATCAAACACTGCTCACAGCTGCACTCTTCTTCTTCTTTCCTGGTGCATTGTGGGATATCTGGGCTCCAGCTCCACCTGTTGTGTCTTCATCTTCTTTGCTGTGACGTGTGTTTGTGCAGCTTGTGTGTGTCTGACGCTGCAGTGACATCACATGGAGCAAAGACCTGATGAAGTGTCTCCTCCTGCTCTGTATCATCACTAGATCAAGACTCCAGCTCCTTCTTCTCTGCTCAGTCTTCATCCATACATACCAGCCTCCATGTCAACACAGTGATACAACAGTGTGTGTGAGAGCCATGTAATGTCCATGTGTGATGCTGCTCTGACCCCCCTCCTCCTTTCAGGGTGGAGCCTGCTGGAGTCCAGTGGCTGACCCCAGGTCTGAGGAAGTGTAAGTCTGTTTTACTTTGATTCATGGAAACGAGGGATGCACATGTTTCACCGTTAACCGATAACAAGAACTTTGACCGATTAATACTATGTTTTTTATTATTTTATTATTATTGTTTTGTACAACAGTTCTACACTGGACGACCTCCATATGAGCGATCAGCTGAATGAATGAATGAATGAATGAATGAAATGTGTTTATTTCGGCCGGATCATTCAGAATTAAAAGACCAACAGAAAACATTATTGCACATTAAAAAAAAAAAACGAACCGAAAAGGCATAGGCTGAAGCTATTGCTTATTTACGCCTACCCTTCTCACATGATCAACTTATTCAGATCACAACATCCAAAAAATCATACAAAAAAATCATATTGTTTACACAATCCCAAACATAATTCCATAATAGTGTCAGCTACTGGATCCCTCGTATTTTTCAAATACATTAAACTTAAACAAACGTTTGAATTCATGAATTGACGGAGACAGAGCAGAGTGGATGTGGCGCTGATCAGCTGTCACAGCGCACGCCGCCAGCGTCATAATCATCGGTTAATAATCGGTTAACAAGCATCGGTTATCATCTCTAATGGAAATAAAGCAGCACATTCAACCATCTTCACACTGTCACATCACTGACCTCATGAGTCTTCATCAAACTGTCAATAACTGATCAATGATCAATAACTGCAGCTGTGTCTTGTTCTCTCCATCAGATTCCTGTCCACTCACAATCGACACAAACACAGTGAGCACAAAGATCAAACTGTCTGACGACAACAGGAAGGCAACAGGTGTGGAGGAGGATCAGTCATATCCTGATCATCCAGACAGATTTGACCGGTGTCCTCAGCTGCTGTGTTCAACTGGTCTGACTGGTCGCTGCTACTGGGAGGTCGAGTGGAGAGGAAGGGTTGATATATCAGTGAGTTACAGAGGAATCAGCAGGAAAGGAAACAGTGATGACTGTTGGTTTGGAGACAACGATCAGTCCTGGTGTCTGTTCTGCTCTGATGATGGTTACCACGTCAGGCACAATAAGATACAGACAGACATCTCCTCCTCCCCCTCTGACTCTGGCAGAGTAGCAGTGTATGTGGACTGTCCTGCTGGCTCTCTGTCCTTCTACAGAGTCTCCTCTGACTCACTGATCCACCTCTACACCTTCAACACCTCCTTCACTCAAACTCTGTATCCTGGGTTTGGATTCCCCTGGTCCAGGTCTGGTTCCTCATTGAGTCTGTGTTGAATGAATCAGAGTCTCCTCCTGTCACAGAAACCTTCTCTCTGTTGAACAGACAGTTCAGTCTCTACACGTCTGTCTCTATGAATACAGTTTAATGATGAACTCAGCGTCATGGTAACAGAAAAATCACGTATTATTCTGCTGTTGCTGACTGTTATTGTTTCTCTGAATGATTTCGATGTTATGATAAAATGGTCGTCTACACTTTCAGGACGAAGGTGGTTTCACTGCAGACTCTTATTTTGAAAAGCCGGCCTGAGCTACATGAAGAGCGTCGCGTCGTTCTGACTGTCAAAATAAAAGTTTCAACTGAAACAAAGTTCACGTCTGTTAATATTTACACGTTGTCACGGCAACATGAACCAGAATACCACTGAAACTCTGTGGACTCTCATGAAGGTGTTAGTTACATCATGTGTGTTATATATTATATGTGTATTTGATTTGATTTTGATTTTTATTTGTCTCAAACAAGCACATCAATATACAGACAGTGTAAAAAAGACAAATAAGCAACAAAAGAAACAAAGACATGATACTGTGCAAGTTTGAGAAGGGGCTGAAAGAAGCAAAGCTTATCAAGTTCAGCCCCCCCTTACAATGTGATTCATGTCATACATCTATAGTTCCATACAATCTAAGATTAAAAACATATTACTTTATGAAAAAAAAAAGGCATGACTATAAAATTGAATAAAAAGAGTAAAATTAGCTGTCCAGTGATTTATAGCTGACCAATAGTGTGTGTTTGTATTTACTTTTAAATTGTTTTAAGTTTTTGCACATTTTTATATCCTCATTAAGTCTATTCCACATTTTTACACCACATGAAGAGATGCTAAAGCTTTTCAGGGTAGAATGGATAGTACATTGTTTAAAGTTACAGTTTCCTCTTAAATCATATGTGCTTTCTCTGACCGTAAACATTTTTTGGATGTTTATCGGTAGCAACCTATTCCAGGCTTTAAACAATATCTGACCTGTTTTGTATTTGACTATGTCCTCAAATTTTAAAATACCTGATTTTAAAAACAATGGATTTGTATGAGCAAGGAACCCAGCATGATGAATCATCCTTATGGCTCTTTTTTGTAATATGCAAATCCTTTGTAAAGTGCTTTTATATGTGTTTCCCCATACCTCAACACAGTAGCCTAAGTATGGGTCGATGAGTGCATAGTACAGCATTTGAAGTGACTTCTGATCTAAAACATGTCTAGTTTTACCCAGAATTCCAATACTTCTGGATACTTTGGTGCACAAATATTTCACATGAGATTTCCAGCAGAGCTTGTGATCAATTAAGACACCAAGAAACTTACTTTCATAGACTCTTTCAATTTCCATATTTTCAATTTTCAAACATACCTCTTGTTTAATTGGTCCGTTTCCGAATATCATGAATTTTGTTTTGTTTGGGTTTAATGATAATTTGTTTTCATCAAACCACCACTTTAATTTTAGCAATTCGCTTTTGACCATCAATAATAGCTGCTGCAAATCTCCCCCTGAGCAGAAAATATTTGTGTCATCCGCAAAAACCACCATTTTTAAAATATTTGACACTTTCCATACATCATTAATATACATTATAAATAGTTTGGGCCCTAAGACTGACCCCTGTGGGACACCACAGGTAATGCTCAAGCACTTTGACTTATGATTACCCAGCTGGACAAACTGTTTCCTGTTGCTAATATAACTTTGTAGCCAGGTGAGTGCAACCCCTCTGACTCCATACCTCTCCATTTTTCTGAGCAATATCCCATGGTCAATCGTGTCAAAAGCTTTCTTTAGGTCAATGAACACACCCACTGTATATTTTCTTTTATCAATATTTTCTGTTATCTCTTCCACCAGCTCTATCAGTGCCATGGAAGTAGATCTAGATGATCTAAAACCATACTGACTATCATTTAGTAGGTTATGTTTATCAATAAAATCATCCAGTCAAATATTTTTTCCAGTACCTTTGAGAACTGTGACAATAGGGAAACTGGTCTGTAATTTGTAAATAGATGTTTATTGCCTGCTTTGTATAATGGAATCACTTTAGCCAGTTTCATTTTATCTGGGAAGATGCCTGTTTTAAACGACAAGTTACATATATGAGTTAGTGGATCGGCTATTCCCTCAATTATTTTCTTTACTAGTGACATATCAATGTCATTACAATCTGTAGAAGTTTTGCTGGTACATTTATTTACAATAGCAATAATTTCCGTTTTGTCAACAGTTCCCAAAGACATTGAATCTGTATTTCTCTCACCCCATTCTATTTCAGCGGGTTTCTTTCCAGGATTTTTTATTTCTTTAGCCAGATTGGGCCCAACCTCAACAAAAAAGCTATTGAATCCATCAACCACATCCTTCATTGTAGTAATTTCCATTCCCTTATCTGTAAAGTGATCAGGAAATGTTTGGTTTACTTGTTTTTTTCTAATAATACTATTTAATATATTCCATATGCCTTTAATGTTATTTTTGTTCTTATTTAATAATTTGGTATAGTATTCCTTCTTGCATACTCTCATAACAGTTATTAATTTGTTTTTATATTTTTTATACCTTGACTCTGCCTCTTTCGTTTTATTTTTTATGAACAGTCTATACAGGTTATTCTTTTTTTTACATAGTGCAGGTGTTGTGGTGAACTCTCCTGTTTGCAGCAGCAGGAAGTCACGTCTCAGCTCGTCAACAACAGAACTTTAACTGTGTGAACGTAACAAACTGCTGCTAAATGAACTTGAACTCATGATTTCTGCTTTTATTCAGTCAGGACAGAGAAGAGAGAGAAAACACTTGGTCAGTCTGGTTCATGACCTCCATCATATTCTACTTTATTGATATAGCCTATATCTATGATCTTTGAAACTCATGAGGATGTTTGTTATTTGTTTATTATTTGTGTATGAACTATGAAAGATAAAGAGTGGAAATTTCACGCCGGTTGGATTCAAACCCACGGCTGCTGCAGCAAAGTCTGAGCCTGTAGCTGCAGTGGCGTCATGCAACGATCTCCAAGACATAACGTTAAACATGAAACACTCTTTATCAATAGTTTAATAAATATCAGTGTATTATTTCAGTTTTCTACAGTTTTTAAGTGAAAAAATATAAATTCACTATACATAATATGCATTTTAGTTATGTTTTTACTTCTTAAAGAAATTTTGATTGACTTAACGTATCTTGATGCACTCAACCGCTGTTTGCGGGCATCATGTCGGTGACGCGGCGTCGCTGTCCGCGGTGAACGGAGCCTCTTTACCAGGGACAGCCCATAGATATTATATTTGGAATAACAGGGACATATTATATAAACACAAATCACTCTTTCTAGAGAACTGGTTCACCCACGGCATTATTTTGGTCAGTCAGCTTTTTAATTCTAACGGCACACTCTTATCGTACTCAGAATTTTTATATACACTCCCTATTCCACCGAAAGAATATGCAATAGTATCTGATGCACTACCTCTGGAGTGATTATGTTATTTAAAAATGTTCTGCTACCTGAATCTGACCCTTTACCTCTGGAGCCTGTACAGACTGAAACTGGTCCAATCTGCTTCTCAGCCAAAAATAACCGTACTGTACGTGCATTATTCCAAAAAGAAAACGTCAGTACTCCCAACGCTGTTTCATACTGGAATCATTTATTCCCAAATCTGAGCTCGAAAAATATATGGTCCCTCCCCTGTAAATATTTTATCACAAATAAAGTCAAAGAAGTATCCCTTAAACTCATCCATGGCATCTACCCTTCATTCTGTAAACAGGCTCCAGAAGATTCTCAGCATCTTTTTGCAAGAGGTCGGTTCACACAGATAAACATAATGAAAACTGTCCTGACCACAACACTCGAGATGTTTCTGGATCCATAAACCAGGATTCAGGAGTCACAAGAGGCGTCTGTTGTCTGAGTAAAACTCAACAGAACGATTTGAAGGGTTGTACAGATACTTTTCATTTACAAAGAAAAAACAAGTTAGAAAATAAACACTGGAAATGTGACTGAATGTTAAAGTTTTGAGTTGTTTGGTCTTGTAAGTTAATTAATGTATATGGGTTGTTTTGTTTTTTGAGGTAGTTTTTTGTTGGGCTCTCTAAAGCCAGACCCAAACACTGTTTATTTTATAGTGATTATACAAATATTTTCATGGGTAGGATATTCAGATTTTCCCGCTCCTTTCCCATCATAAAATATATTTACTATTAAACATTTTGTTTTGTTCTCTACACCTTCATCAAATGAAGAATGACAGTCAACTTCCAGGTGTAGTAACAGTTCTTTTTTCTTTTTTTTATTTCAACATATATACACACATACAAAGTACAAACAATAAACATACAATGAACACAAAACAAACACAAACAAACAAACGAAAAAATATATACATATATACATAGAAAGGGGTAATTATACTATAGGTACTATTAAATCATATAGTTTTCTGTAATAATCTATAATATTCCAATGTCTTTATAGCTTTTCTGTCTTTCATATTTTGTAGTAATAGCATGTAATATCTTATTCTATTTTAAACTCATGAAAATTAGTTTTTTTGGAAGACCATTTACATTTATGAAGATAATATCTTCCTTGTAAAATAAAAAGATTCAACCAAAAAAAATCCTTTCCCTTGATATTTTTTCCATCATAAATGAGAATTATATCTTTTTTCTTAAGTTTAATCTTCAAACCTGTCAGAATTTTAAACATGTCTTCAAGTTCTGTCCAAAACAAATGAGTCATTCGACATTCAAATAAAAGAAGACAAATCGTTTCCTCCTCCTGTTCACAGAAGGTGCAGAGGGTGTTTACATATTTACATCTAGATTAACCTGATTAACCGCGTAGATTGAATGCATGATTTTAAAAGAACCTTCTTTAATTTTGTTTGTGACACAGTAACTATTGCTTCACGTCCATACTGAGTTCCAGTTTATGTCCATGTCCACAAATCTTGAATTCCATAACGGCCTTTGGAAAGTTTTCTCAAATATCCATTGTTACATTTTTTATCTGTTAAAGCAGATATCAGCGGTTCGGCTGTTTTCGCTAATGCTGCGTTCAAGGCAGGCTTTTGAAACAGTAAGTTACAGCTTCAAGTCACAACTACAACTCTGTAGCGTTCCAGGTAACCTAGGTAACCCGTAACTGGTGTTTTTACCGTCCTGTTGCCTGTGAAAGTCACTATAACGGCCTCTCGTAACTTCCGACCCGTGAACTCGTACCAGATGGAACTGGTACGACTTCACAGGAAGGAAAAACACAAGTTAGGAGTTTCCTTGAACGCACCATGAGTTAGCAGCCCCCGCCCTCGTCAGGCATCTATTGGTCCTCGTGCTACGTCACCACATTCACGCGCACCCCTTGGCTGCACACACAGCCCTTCATGCCGTTCTCTCTCCTCATTGGATAACACTTGTATCCCACAAGGAAAGTTTTCTCCTGGTTTACAGCAGAGCAGAGTGACAGAGAGACTCGTGTTACGGCTGAAACACTCCATGTAAGTGATTGCTGACGGAAAATAGGACTATTTAGGACTTATATTAACAAAAACATTCCACTGATATCTGCTTTAAGCGTACACCATCCAGCATCAAATTTGCTTCAAAAAGTACATCGAGCTGTGGTCCATCAATTCCTCTCAACAACATCAATAGTCCAGCTGTGTCACAAACATAATATTTTGATCAAACCTTACAAAACAAAGATTTGTTCTTATATCAAATATCTTGATTATTCCAGATCAAACACTTGTGTGGTGAAAAATTGTGTTTATAAATTAACTTCCATGAAAGTAAGGCTTGTTTGTGAAAATTTGCGAGGTTGACAGGAAGTCTATCAACAACATAGTTACAGTACACTTTAAAAGAAATTCAATTCCCCCGACCTTTATTGAAAATAAGCTGTGGTATAATGAACCATATTTTACTTACTCCTTGCAAATATCTCCTTAGCCAGTTTATTTTAAAGATTGTATTAGAAGTATTGAAATCCAATGCATTTAAACCACCTGAGGAAGAAGTGGTTAGAAGGAGGAGGACGATGACATCACCGTGTCACTGATGATGTCACCGTCTCACTGATGACGTCACCGTCTCACTGATGATGTCACCGTCTCTGCTGCTCACCCAGATCAGCTGACGTCTCCACGCTGTCTGAGACGGAGACGGAGCCTCGAGACGCCGTCAGGATGAAGTAGTGAGAACATTTCTGATGCCACTCCTGAAGACACACACACACACACACACAACAGACTGTAACACATCAACACTGGGTCTGATGTCAGGATTTAAAGGGATAGTTCAGCATTTAGTCAAACTGTCCCATCACCATAATCCCTATAGTCATAGCAGTAGGTTTGTTACCTTTACAGTTTTTCTCAATTGCTAAAACACTAAACCCTGTTCTCTGAACCAAATTCTCAGTTGTCAGAACCCACTGATTGAATCAGTCACTCTTTTGGCAAAACCATAAACACTTTTCACCTGTTTAGACTCACCTTACCAACACATTTTCATTGTGATGCACCTGTGCTGCAGAATGCTGAGCACAGGAGGCAAAAGTCAAACACAACGAAAGCACAAGTTTCACCGGTTGAACACAACAACTCAAAATTGATAACACTTGTGTCTAATGATGTGAGGGAACATATATAAGCCAGTACAGGTCAGGATGAAGTCCTGGAGCCTGATCCAGTACGGAGAAATACTGTAATGCTGTGGCTGAGTTATGCACTTGTCATTTGTAGATTTTTGTACTTTATTTTTTACGTGGGATTACAGTATACAAGTGCTAAATGCACAATACTTCTTTACTGTACAGTACAGGTGCTACGTGTACAGTATGTACAAAATGCACAGGATTTCTACTTTTTTGTACTTTTTTTTTTTTTTACAGTTTTTCTCGATTGCTAAGACACATTTATTCTGTGCTAAATGCACAGGTTTTTTTGTTTTTCAAGAGAAGAAGATGAAAGGAAACGGGGTGAAGGAAGAGAGGATGAGGGAGGGAGGGATGAACTGGGAAGAAAAAAGAAGAAGGGAGGAAAATGGGATGAAATGGATGTGGGAAGGGGGGGGTGAAAGAAAGGGAATTACAGTAAGGAGACTAGTGCTAAATGCACAGGTGTTTTGTTTTGCAACATGCATTTAGCCTGTAGTGAACAATAAACATGTATTTCCACAGCTTCATGTCCTGAGCGTTGTGTTTTCTATTTTTCTAGGTAGTGTTTAGTGACTGCTCGGTAGTGTTTTTAATTTTGACTGACTCGGGGCATGATTTGACAACAAAGTTCAGTTTTGGGCACAGATTGAACAGTTTTGAGGTGAAAGTTTGGTTTTGCAAGAGGAGTCTGAGGTTTTGTGGATGTAGCTTGAAAATTGGGGTTTGTGTTCACAGTTGAGAGAAAAGGACAGAAGCTTTAGAGAAATGTGTCTTAGCAATCGAGAAAAACTGTAATTGTCAGTGCAAGCTATTTTTTAGAACGGCGGAGCAGAGCCGTGAGCTGCTCAGAGCTACGCTACGGAGGCTCATGGGATTTCTTGGTTTCCCTCATCAAACTCATCAAATACACAATCCAACAACTCCACAACGCTCTGGTGGACAAGTTGTGACCTGCACATTCACCACGCTATGAGATAATAACACAACGTTACCACACAGAGTTGTTTTAGAGGGAAATTCATGCAAAACCGCTGATGCACGTTGGTTTTATTTTTTATTTTTTTGTGCCGGAATTTTTTTTATTTAATTTTTT
>CM064902.1:27789805-27792305 GCA_030347415.2 Decapterus maruadsi
CAAATACTGTAGTAGTAGTAATAGTAATATTTATTACAGGTAGAAAGAGGAAGTAGCATTAATCTGTTTCATTCATGATCATGGTGATAAAGAACTAATTACAACTGCTACATCATCTAAAACTCATCATGTTATCATCACATTCAATGAAAAAAAAATTAAAAAGAGAATCTCAATATGGAAAAACACTTTTTAACGTTTTCTCTTAGAAAGAAAAAAGACCTGATTCATTCTCTTGGAAACCAACTTAATCCAGAAATAGTATTTTCATTATAATTCTACTGTTTTTTATTCTACTGTTATTGTTTCTCTGAATGATTTCTTTGATGAAACAATAAAACACACTATGTTGTTTGATATGTTTTAATTGAGTCATGTTTGTCAGATGAATGAAGGAAAAAGTCCCAGTGAATTATTGTGACACAAAAACATTAAGTGGTTTATATGGAAATAAGATAAGAGTAAATACTGAACTGCTGCTACATACTGGATATTAGAGAGTTAAGGTTTAAATGTGTTCACTGGTCATTTCATCTGTAAAATAAATGTTCCTCTTAACTGTAACGTTAGTAGAGTAGCTACAGCAGTCATGGAGATACTCTAGTCGCTACTTAGTGCAGTACTTAGTAACGGAGTACTTAGTTCCTCAGTACAGTAGCCTACAGTAACAGTAGCTAAATGACGTGTTTTTACCGCGGTGTCTCGTCGCTGCTGCTGCCGCTTCTTCGCGCTGTTCGCGGGCATCGTGTCCGCGGTGGAGGAGCCTCTTAACGGAGCCGGTTCACCGGGAGTCTCTCCGGTCTCTCTCCAAAAACATCCACCACGGACACGGAGCTCCGGTCCACACGGGTCATAACAATTCAAACATCCGTCACGTGGAGGTCGCGTCACTTCCGCATTGGACTTCCGCCGCGTCGCGCTCTGCCGCCCCCCGCCGCCCGGAGGACGAAACTCCCGCCGCTCAGAGCAGACTGCTGAGATCAGTGGGTTTTACCTGGAATATTCATTTTACAGGTTACATTTATTATTTTATTTTCAGGTTGGTTTATGTTCAGCTGCAGGTTGATTATCACCATAGATACGCTGGAAAGTATTATAGGATAGAATAATGTTCAGGATCCATTGTATCCATTGTATCAATACAGCTGTGTGAAGTCCCTCCATCTTCCAAGGCCTCTCCCATCTTCTCTTCGAACCTTTATTAGAAAGATGGATTCCTTATCATCTGGCAACGTTTATTTTATCTTTTTTCCTTTTTTGAAATTATCATTATTTTTATTGTCATTGTCATTTTTGTATCCTTTCACCCCCCTGTCTGCTTTGTCCACCTTTATCTTTCTGTATAATGCATAATGTCAACATACGTATGTGCTTAGATAATGCTGTTATGCTTATCTCACCTCAATAAAGCACAAAAAAAGCTAACAGTCCTGACAACATCACAACAAATAGAGTTGGGGAGTAACGGACTACATGTAAATTAGGATACAAAAAAAGGTAACTGTAGTCCGTTACAAGTTCAGAAAAACAATCACATAATCAGATTACCGGTACATTTGATAAAAACGGAAATTACTTGGCTGATTATTTAACATTTTTAAAATCAACCACAGGCCATAGAGCGGCCATCACTGACCAGCATCCATTAGCAAAATGCTAGCGTTTCATGGCCAACAACAGCCCAACCTGTAGGAAATCGAAACGACAAAACTTCTCAACGATTTCACTTTTAACCTATAATCCATGTCGAACTTTCCGAAAATACAACAATATTTGAGGTTTTTTGACTATGGTGAAAGGGACAAATTTAGCCTTCTAGCCCCATAGGGCTCCATTCATTCTGCACTCGCCCGCGAGCGCTCCTAGTGGAATTCTGGTGGAACTGCAACCAAGTTCGATACAATGGGGCTTATGGAGAGTGGCAAGGCTCGTCGTAGACCGGCTCTGGTCACGGTCATTGTTGCCAGTGGGCCGAGGGTCACATGTTGCCAGGTCAGAGACATGTTGCCAGGTCAGAGATGGTTAGACAAATGATTGAGCAAAGAGTATGGGGCCCCCTAGTGGCTGGAGGGCCCTAAGCAGCTGCTTAGTCCGCTTACAGGGAAGGCCGGCTCTGGTGTGTGTGTGTGTGTGTGTGTGTGTGTGTGTGTGTGTGTGGGCGGGGCCGGAGATGTCCTCACATATTCATGGTGGTTGGTTTAAAGTGTGGTGACTGGGGAACACATCTGCCCACCACTGTGTGTGTGTGTGTCTCTCTCTCTCTGTGTGTCTGTGTATCACATGTGTGTGTGTAGCTATTGTACATTATGTGCTTATGAATGAATGAATGTGTGTGTGTGTTCATGTGTGTGGCCAGTGTGTGTGTGTATAATGAACTCCCACAGTGATGGCAGCTCTGTGGTGAAGGGAGTTTCCTCTCAGTCCACCACACGTCCCTCAATCGCTCTCACACTGAGGACTGTCTGTCTGTCTGTCTGTCTGTCTCTCTGTCTGTCTGTCT
>CM064902.1:27794805-27849805 GCA_030347415.2 Decapterus maruadsi
TTATTATTATCATTATTATTATGATTATTATTATTATCTGTTTTACCTCGTCTCACTCTAATCATTTGTATTTTCAACAGTCAGAGAAACGATTCCAAAAACTTACATTTGTAGCCTATTTATAATTAAAGATCCAAATCTGTCGTCACAATATTAGTTTCAGTTTAGTTTATTTAAAAAGGGACAATGCACATTAATCAGCATTGTATAAAAAACACATGTAAATGCACCTGAATTATCTTAAAAAGCTAGTTTTCATGGACTGTCCCTCTAGGGCAGCCGTCCATGGGTTGCTGCAAATGTCACCATGCATTGTATGATGACAATAAAGTCTATTCTATTCTATACAAAGAACAACAATGGAATAAATATTGTACCACAGAGGGTGGAACACATCCTCATACTAACTGTCCATAAATACATATAAATACACAGTTGGGCGACAACAACAACAACATCAGACTTATTACCACACAGAGTATCAGGATGGTTTTATTTCCTTCCTGTTTTGACCATTAATCCCATAATATTCTCCTTTGTGCGTCTCAAAACAAACAAACAAACAAACAAAAATCGTGGTGAAGTTGTGAAGAATCTGTGTTGAATTGTTGGAGTCAAACAGGACAGTTAAACAGTGTGTGTGTGGTTATCGATGCAGCCGAGCACCAACATGTGATGCCCAGGCCGGGGAGGAGGAGAGCAGGGGGGGGGAGGAGGGGGGGTTCTCAGCCCCAAAATAAGAAATGTTGATGGACAAAGCCTACAATTTGTGGGATCTGAGCATAAAGCAAACAAAGGGCAGCTTTTGTAAGGAATAATGCATGTCAGCCGTGTCCCGGTCGCCGCCACGGCTTTGAACGCTGCTGGGGACGGCCATTGCTCCAACTGTGTGTATGTCGTGTTGCTATATTAAAGCCAGTCACCTCAAAGGGGGAAAAAGCCTCAACTATTCAACAATCGACCGGTCGGGGCTCTCATTATGGCCGGTGTGGGCAGGAAAAAGTGGCTTTGGGGGTTTTTTAGTTGAGCGACTTAAAGCCCTCCTGTTCGCTGGGACGAGCTGCTGTTTATCCCAGCGCCTTTCTGGAGGCTAAACATAGTCAGCTGTCATTACGGATCGCACTCTCTCTCTGCTCTGTCTGTCTGCCTCGCTCTCGCTCACTAACATTTATTTATTTCTCTCCCAATTTTGTCGTCTAATGACCCGTGTTGTGTTGTTGTTTGAAGGGGCCGACGGCTCCGCTCGCCCACATCCTGAGGAGGAGGAGGAGGAGGAGGAAGAGGAGGAGGAGGAAGAAGAGGAGGAGGCTGCAGGACAGGACCACCTATATGGATGAAAGACACCGTCTCCATGTCACACAGCTGACTGTATATGAGCTGTATGTGTCCTCCACTCCTTCCTTCCCTTCCTTCCTTCCCTTCCTTCAGCTTCACAGTCGTCCTGCTGCTCTCAGCCAATCAGAGCTGGACGTTTGGCACGGACACTTCAGACACTGTCAGCTCTTGTGCAAATTCCTTCAGTGCAATAATCCATGTTTGATGCCATTTTTAAAATAGTGCAATAACTCCTGTCCATGTTTGTACTTGTAACATATATTTTTTACATATACACTGTAAAAACTCTACATCTTTCCAAGAATATTTGTCTTATTTCTTGTCAAAATGTCTCATTTCTAGTCAAAACGTATCTCTTTTTACTTTAAATAAGACTCATCACCTAAAAACTAACTTAGAATTAACTAATAAGGTAGAAAAACTTGCTCCACTATCAAATTTTTCTACTTATTTCAAATGAAAATAGGCTTGAAAGTAAAAAGTGTCTAAAAACAAGTGTTGTTTTTTTATGTATGTATGTATGTATATATATGAATATACATATTTTAGGTAGAATGAGATTAGTTTTGACTAGAAATTACATTTTGACTAGAAATAAGACAAATATTCATGGTAAGATATTGAGTTTTTGCAGTGTGTTTATATTTATTTGTCTATTACCACTCGACTACTTTGCTCTTTTAACTTGTGCACTTTGAGTTGGAGATGTTGTTGTTGTTGTAACAAAACAAAAAGCAGCTTCCCCTTGGGGATCAATAAAGTATTCTGGTTCTGGTTCTGGTTCTGGTTCTGGTTCTGGTCCTGGTCCTGGTCCTGGTTCTGGTTCTGGTTCTGGTCCTGGTCCTGGTTCTGCTTCTGGTTCTGGTCCTGGTTCTGGTTCTGGTTCTGGTCCTGGTCCTGGTCCTGGTTCTGGTTCTGGTCCTGGTTCTGGTTCTGGTTCTGGTCCTGGTCCTGGTCCTGGTTCCCAGCAGCGCCACATGAATGGGTTGCATTAGAAAAACTGTATGCACAGAATATGAACTGATGTAAATATGTATTAGTGGTGTATGTGTATGTGTGGTGGAGCGCAGAGGGAGGGGTGAGGGGGGGGGGGGGTGAGGTGAAAGCGGTCTTTGTGTTTAGAGCAGAGCCCTCTGCTGGACCCTCCCCTCGCCGCGGCGCTGCCCGGCCCTGTGGTGGTGGATCACAGTTAATAACTGTGCAGCGGCCTGTCACAGGCACTTAGCCTGACGCTGGGCAGACCGGGCCAGAGCCGGGCCGGAGTACACAACACAACCAGCCTCACAGCGCACACCGCCGCACACCGCCGCACACTGCTGCACACTGCTGCTGCTGCTGCTGAGGCCTGATCCTGATCCTGATCCTGATCCTGATCCTGGTCTGGGTCTGGGTCTGGGTCTGGGTCTGGGTCTGGGTCTGGGTCTGGGTCTGGGCCGGAGCTGAGACAGAGGGAGGAGAGGGAGCGGATGGGCATGAATGAAACAAAACAAACAGGAATATGACACACAAACACTCAGTGTGCGTGTTTGTGTGTGTGTATCCTTTTTAATGTCAAACAGGATGAGGAGTAAATAAGTGAGACGAGGCTGAACTCAGTCCAGGATCCACATTAAAGGACCAATCCACATTTTCTTAAAGTCTTGAAGCTAAACTCCCTCGGTGCGTTTACGGTCGCAGCTCGACTTGAGCGTCTCGGTTCACGTGCAACAGAGAGAGAGAGGTTCCTCCTCAACACCAGGGGGCGACATGCGTTGTTCCAGCAGGTTTACTTTTCTATCATCTAGTAAATAACTGGATATAATAACTCTCTCAACTATGCACCGGTTCAGGCTGGAAATCTATGACTCGGGTTGGGCTGGTCCACTGGCTTCCGTTAAAAAACAAACAAAAAACAAACTCAACAGCTTCTCTACTCCTGGGGCCAAATGTATAAAACTCTGTGTATATTTAGGTGTAGAAATCTGTGTGCGCACAAAACAGGAAACATGCATACGCAGTCTTCTCGTCAGATGTATAAAACCCCACGTACGTATATTCCCACGTGTTTTTTTCTCATACATCTCAATCATGCTGAAATTGTGCGCACGTGCACGAGTCCTTAGACCAAACCCACGATTCACCATAAATGGCTCCCGACACACCCCCAGTTGCCTGTTTTGCATACAAAAGGCCGGGATTTCATTTGAAGAGAAATAGCGCAGAAGCAAGAAAGAAACAGTTGAACAAGAAGCGTCATATCACTGATTGTGAAATAGAAGTAGTGGTTGAAGAAAATTATCAAAGAAAATATATATTATTTAGCTTAAGCTCTGGCATGCCAAATAAAACCAAGGTGAATTTCTGGGTGCAGTAAATTCGCTGGGTTCTGAGCCACAGACACTAGACTCGAGATTTAAAAAGAAGAAAAAAACGCTCTGACTAAAAACGGTCCTCGCTGTCCTTATTGCGCGCACCGCGTCTGTCCTGATCCAAACTGCCGTCAGTGGCAATGTGCCAGATGAATCAGGAGACACAGATTCAGTTTCAGACTCAGTTTAAATTGCAGTCGGACATGCAATGAAAACTACGTTTTGTTACAACATTATCAAGACCCTGGTACCTCCGGTGCCATTGCGCACAGCTGGACGCACACACATGTCCTTATTGACTGTGCCCGACTCACACAATGAGATTATTATAAAGTGTATTGATGGAAGTGAGGGAACTTAAAGTGATACTGCGGGAATCATCATAAGAAATAAACTAATTTTATTTTTCATTTCCTATTGTTTCATTACACTTACACTGTTCACTATGCTTACTGTCGCTGCATCACATCAAGACGTATTTGGTCAGCTGCTGCAGCTCGCTGATTATTGACACAATGTATTGAAAAAAATATCTAAATGAAACATCTCTCAAATTCACATATTTATTATCCTTTTTTGCAAACTCGCAACACCACAATAATCTGAAACGACATGAGGATGGGAGGCTACGCATGGTCTGAAGCATGCGTACCAGTACGCACATTCTCACCGTCCGTGGATTTTTATACATGAGGAAAAATACGTGGAAAGTGGCGGTGTGAAACATGCGTACCAGTACGCACATTCTCACCGCCCGTAGTTTTTTATACATTTGGAAAAGTACGTGGAAAGTGGCGTGCACACAGTTTTCATGTGTACGCATGGTTTATACATTTGGCCCCTTGTTGTGAAGCTTGTGCACATGCATCGTCCAGGTTCTAAGGTGAACACATTTCCGATCACATCATCTGGGTGTTTCAGTCCAGTCTGAGTGCACTACAATAATTCAGTTTTTTCAGCTCTCGTGTAAACAGACTGAGATGTTGTTCCATGTTTACATCGTACATCCAATGGTTTACAACGATGAACCAACATCTCGCAGCCAATCTCGTGCATCCCATCTGGGAGCTATTGCTACAACAAGGATAAAAACATGATCAAATTAATTTTTTCGGAACAACTTTTCCATGTCTCGGCTTCAGGACACTTGTGTGAGTACAGACGAGCAGTATGGAGCTATCTGGATGTTTCAAAGTGAACTCTATCCTCCGCCGTTATCCTGGATCTCCTAAAGAGTTTTGATGACTCTGAACGTTCTCCAAACCCTTCCTTGGTGTGACGATGATTGGTGAATTACTGATTTTGGGTGAAGTATACCTTTAACGCTCAACTCGTCAGTGCTGTAAATGTGAATCCCGCTCCCCACCTGCAGGGGGAGCCAGAGAGGAGAACGACATCTTTTCCTCCACAGTGGAGACTCCCCAGCAAACACCAGGATCTGCAGGCTTTGAAGTGTTGTGTTCAGGACCAGCTGAACATGTTCTGGTGCAGATTAAAGTAAAAGACTGTGATCTAATCAAAGAGGAGGAGACTAGTCTTCCTCTTCCTCCTCCTCCTCCTCCTCCTCCTCCTCATCAGCACCAGACGTTATCTGACCCTCAGCACCGACTCTTATCTGATCGGCCGCTCGTAAAGCTGGTGCTAGTTCAAACCCTGCAGGACTGTCTGTCGTGGGAATCGACCAATGAAGACCCGTCTGGTGTTGAGTGGCGTTTTATTCCCTCGTGCCAAACAATAGTTGTGGACAAACTGCCTTGTTTCCCCGTGAACTCCAAAGTCCAGCTCATCCCTGTTGACTAGATTAGATAACCTGGTTTTAAAGGCGGGGGGGGACTGTTTGCTCAGCGACTCGTCCCGGCCCTAATAGCGTCTGATCTAATGGGAGATTGCAGGCTGCTTGTTGACAGTGCAGAGCTGCACAGCGTCATGGCAATGGCCAAACAACAGAGGGAAACAAAGCCGAGGCCGAGCTTTAGTACCTGTAATTACTGGATAAATATCAGCTCCTCTGCTTCATACCTGCAATAAATATTACACACTGCCCTAATTACACCTCGTATATTGTCTTGTATCGCCGGGCTGAGGTGGGTCGCTATCTCAGCTTACGTAGGTTCATCCATTCATCAGTTATGCGTCATTATTACACAGAATAAAACACCATTAGCCTACTACGCCTACACACTGCTGCACAAAGCACAACTACAACACCTGCACACGGCTCATGAAGAAGACTTAATAAAACAGACTCTGAGTGGTTGAAGTGGAGAAACTCATTTTGTTCTTGCAGGACGTTAACGGAGACGTTTGTGTTTTGTTGTCGTCGTCAGGTGGTGATGAGCGTCGGCCATCTTTGAGTTATTGCTTATTGTTTATTGCATTTGTAAACCGTAAAATGACCTTAGGTTCTTTGAAAGGCGCTGTATAAGTTAGTATAGTCTCTCTATAGGACCAGAGGTTATAGCTAACACTGAGGTGATGAGACAGGCTAGTTAGCAAGCTAAGCTAGCATGCTAGGAGACAAGATTTAACATCCT
Organism: Decapterus maruadsi; assembly: GCA_030347415.2. NCBI lineage: Eukaryota > Metazoa > Chordata > Actinopteri > Carangiformes > Carangidae > Decapterus > Decapterus maruadsi. Next base: position 27,801,023 of record CM064902.1, read on the forward strand.
CGTTTTACTCCAGATATTTTACAACTTTTGACATTTCTGTTTGTTCCCACATCTGGAGACAGATGTTGGAGAGTAGCCTCGCTAGGCTAAAGGAATAAAGTTTGATGATGAACCCACAATGTTTGCTGCAGGCTAGCTGCTAAACAGCTAATGCTAATGTTAGCAGCAGTAGCAAAACTTAACTTGTGTTTTCAGACTCGAATCAAGTTTTAAAGGAAAAGTATGAAAACAAATAAGATACAGAAAAATCATATTGTGATTATTTTAGCAGTAGGCTATTTTCACCATCATGGGCCGTGTCTCTGTAGCGCCACAACACTGACGATGCTAACGATGCTGAAAAATGTTGTGACCTTGATATTGAACTTGGGCAAATTGAGATTTTTTTCAATTATATTTTCGTTAATTGTGCAGCTTTAGCGACTAAACAAGAGCTGGTTAGCTAAAGCTTTGCTCAACTTGAAAATAAAATGTATATAAAAGTAAAATAGGCTACATTGTGCAGGGAGTACTGTGTGTGTGTGTGAGTTGAGCCCTCAGGGCCACCGTAGTTTACAGACTATTATCAGTTGCATCACATTTACAGCTCATTTCATATCTTCCTGTGCTAGAAGAAAACAAGCAGCTAAAACATTTCACTGAGCAGTGTTGGCAGGAGTTTAGTTAAAGAGTCTTTGAGCTCTGAGTTTGGTCTCAACTCCTGAGACTGAAACCTGAACTCTGACTCCTGAGCTGCGCTGAGCTGAGTTTGACCAAGTTAGAAAGAACGAGTCAAAGTGGAGAAAAAAAAAACCAAAGTGAGGACGTGAAAGAAAGAGAAGAAAATCTCCTCCGACTGACGACTCTCTGTAGACTCATCACAGCGCAGGAGGATTTTCACCTACGAGCAGCAGAGACGCATCGATCACACAGAAGAAGGAGGAGGAGGTGCACTGCAAAAACTCAATATCTTACCAAGAATATTCGTCTTATTTCTAGTCAAAATGTCATTTCTAGTCAAAACTATCTCATTCTACGTAAAATCACATAAAAAGGAGCTGGTTTTTACACATTTTTTACTTATTTCAAGCATATTTTCGCGTTCACTGGCAGATTTTTCTACTTATTTCAAGTGAAAATGAGTTTGAAACAAGTGAAATGATCTAAAAACCAGTTCATTTTTAGGTGATGAGTCTGATTTAAAGTGGCCAGAGTCTAGTTTTGACAAGAAATAAGACAAATATTCTTGTAGAGATGTAGAGTTTTTGCAGTGTGCGAGGCTCTGCTGCTGCTGCTGCTGGCGTCTCTGTTTAAATCATCACTTCCTGTTCTCAATCCCCACGTCTGCTTATCCATCATTTCATAAGCATGCATGTGTGTGCGTAACTATGTGTGTGTGTGTGTGTTTGTGTGTGTGTGTTGATACACGCGGGGTCCTATTGCACCTCTACCCCAGCAGCCTCCATCCCCTGGGTGGCGGCTGCAGCGGCGGCGGCGGCGGCGGGCTGCTCCTTCAAGACACCCCTCAAATTATGGTCTAATCAGTTAGACCCAGGAGCAGCAGCCCCCCCCCCCTCCTAACAGACAGACAGACCCCCCCCCTCCTCCAGAAGCAGCTCTAAACCCCGGCCTTGTCCCTGCATAGACCTCTCTCTCCCTCCACTGAGATAAAACAGGTCTGACTGCAGTTTAAAGAAAGTGTCGACGTTAAAGGTCCAGTCCGTCATAATTAACAAGGTTTATTGTTAAAATCTCAACATGCGACCCATGAATATATTTCTACGAGTGTGTTTTCGCTATAAAATAAAACCTGTTTGGTTTCCGTAGCCTCATAATTCTTCTTTTATAGAAGGAATCTCCTCGTTGTTTACAACTAGAAAACCAGCACCAGAACAATGTGACGAACCAGAGTTTCACTAATTTCTCATGTCACTATATCACCGTTTAGACTAATCTGATGTTTGTAAAGTTTAGAAAACCAATGATTGGACAAACATTACTATTTATGTGTGCACATTTTTGTTAGCTGTTTGCACATTAGCTGTTTAACTTTAATAACTCAATAGACAGTCCATGAGATGAGTCACAGCTGAGGAGTAGCCTATAGGAGACTTTTCATATTCATGTCACACAGGTATTTTAGATTTAATGAAAGTTAATGAGTTAACTTAAGTTCAGCAGCAGGGCCGCGCCTCCACCACTGGTCAAGCCTATAAATACCCGGTCAACCACTTCCTTCCTCGTCCCCTCGTCCATCCTCACTCTCATCCCTCACTCTCATCCCTCCATCTCATCCCTCCATCTCATCCCTCCATCCTCCCAGACCAGACGCGCTGACATCACCCTTCATTCACCTTTACCGCTCTGTACAATATCATTCATTCATCTCATTGAATCATCTCATGGCACATTGTGGTCCTTATAGTGAATGTTCATTTATGATGTTAATAGAGATACTTGGTGTTTTCTATTGTTCCTTCCTTCTCTGCTGCAGCTAAATGTCACTATTATGGGATAAAGCATGAAGACTTATCTTGATAAATGGTGACGATGGTGGCTATTTGATTTTATTTTCCAGACTAAACTGTTCAGATATTGATTTACTGTAACAGACGTGATGAAGGAGAAAAGACAGAGTGATCTTGTGTAGTTTATATTGTAGTTTTGGGTGATTGTGGTTTGTATATTGTGATATTCTTTATTCATGTCAATATATTAGTGCAGTCACTGTGGTCGTCAGCTGGTTTCTGATCAGCTGTTGTCTCAGGCAGAAGTTTGTACGGAGTGAGAAGATAATATTATATTTTATTGATCATCCTCAAACCAGTGTCAGTCTGAGTCCTGTTGGATCACTGTTTGACAGGAAACGATTCTTTTTAAAAATCTAATAAATGACATACTTCATGTTAACAGGCCTATTAATAAAGGTTATTGAAGAGCCATCAGTCTAAACAAGCTGCTGCTCTCTCAAAGTTTACACGAGCCAGAGGGAGAGAAGCAGAGCTGCAGGAGAAAAATATCTCCGTGAGAAATAAAACAATGCCATGATATCACTTTGGCACCTTCGTTTATGTCAACAAGTATCTGGCTGATCCCTGGATCATTAATCTGCACACACACACACACACACACACACACACACACACACACACACACACACACACACACACACACACACACAGACACACACACTTGGAGCTCTAATGCGATGCTTTGTCAACTGAATCAGTGCAGCTCGAGCCGGTTAATCAATGACACATGGCAGCTTCTGGCAGCTCAGACCTTCTTCTCTCTGACTCCATCCCACCATCCATCCATCCAGCCCTCATCATCTGCCTCCTCCTCCTCCCATTCCTCTATTACCCCCCCCCCCCCCACCACCACCCCCCCCCTCCCTCATGCCAAACCAGACCACTCACTACACACACTAATGCTTCTGTTCCCTCTGAGCAGCTCCATCAGTCATGTTCACCTCGCTTAGCATCCTCATTTGTTTTCATTTCACTGCAACACACACACATGCACATGCACACATGCACACGCACGCACACACCTATCTGCATAAGCACGTGCACAACAACAATAACAGTCAGACTGTGAGTCTCTACCTGTTTGTCTGTGACGTCAGAGAGGAAACAGGCAGGTGCTGCTTCACCTGAGGAAACCACAGGAACTCTGGGAAACACGAGGGAAATGAGACGTGAACTCACCATGAGGGGGGGGGGGGAGGGCAGTGATCTATACCTGGTGTGTCTGATTATTGATTATTTGAACAGAGGTTCTGCTCCACATGTTAATGTTAACGTGACAATATGTCATTTTTACTTTCCAATTTTCCCGTTTCCATGTTCCTTACGCTCTGATTTCCAGTGATTATTCCTAAATTCTTCTGAAAACCACTAGTTTGAATGAATCCGCTCAGTCTCTGCTACACCGTCTGAAGTCACTGTGTTTTAAGTTGTTTTTGGTTAATAAAGTTAGATTTGAACAAAGCTTTAAAACATCAACTAATGCAGTGAAACTCTGATGTTAAAGGAGGAATGGAGCGTTACACTGATGCTGCATTCAGGTGCAGTCGGGCAGACGGAATTCCTACATAATGCACCTTTAATAGATCGTTTGTGTTTTGTTGTTGTCAGGTAGTGTGATGAGTGTCGGCCATCTTTGAGTTATTATTGTTTATTGCATTTTTTGTTTATTTTTTCCACTGTAAATCGACCTTGGGTTTTTTGAAAGGCGCTTGAATTTTAAAAAACTTTTTCTTTAGAAATTTTACCACTTTTTTCTACAACTTTTTTTTTTTAATTTGACCACTTTTGCTAGATTTTTTTTTTCAAATTTTTACCACTTCTTCCTAGAAATGTTTTTGGAGAAATTTGAGCACTTTTTTCTAGAATTTTTTTCCCCACTTTTTCTAGATTTAAAAAAAAAACTTTTTTGTTTTAGAAATTTTACCACTTTTTTCTAGAAAATTTTTACTTTGAACATTTTTTACTAGAAATTTTACCACATTTTACAGAAAAATGTGACTTTTTTTTTGAGAATTGTTACCACGTCTTCTAGAAATGTTTAAATGTTTTTGGAGAAATTGGACCACTTTTTTCCAGAAATCTCTCTCTAATATTTCCAAAAATTCATAAATTTCATAAATTCATAAAATCATCCAAAGATTCATAAATTTGGTCCAATGGGGGTCCGTGGTCTAATTTGTGTCAAAAGGTTGAGAACCACTGATCTACGCAATGTACCTTTAACCTTCAACTTAACTGATAAATCTCCACATCAGTGTCTCGACCTGCAGAGCTGCAGCTGGAACGTGCAGCGGCGGCGGCGGCGGCGGCGGCGGCGGCGTGGTGGCTCAGTGGGTCAGTGAGAGGCAGAATCACATTTCACCAGTTTAGATTAGTTCACTCAGGGCCCATCAACACGTGTGTGTGTGTGTGTGTGTGTGTGTGTGTGTGTGTGTGTGTGTGTCAAAGGAAGTGCGCGGCCCAGCTGATGCAGTGTGTGCTATGTTAACCCGTCCAAGGGCAGCATAGCAATAACAAACACAAGATCACAGCAGTGAGCTCACCTCTGACCCCGCAGCCTCCACACACACACACACAGCCCCAGAGATCACTATCAGACACACACACACACAGACAGACACACACGCTGGGTGTCCCCCCTCGCTGCATGTTTTCAATCATTGACTCCGTCAGAAAGGATCTACAGACAAAAGCTTCCTCATTGGTGTCTGACAGTAAATGATTGACAGCTACTTTGACTGCGTTGGCTCCGCCCACTCAGGGTGGGTGGGGGTGGGGGTGGGGGGGTGTAGAGGGGGGCATGCATGCAAAGTGAAACCATCCAACTGTCCCCCAGCCAGCCACAGGTTGGAGAGCTGCTCTGAGCCCCAGAGGAGCTGCAGCTCTGGGAGCGACGGCGACGGCCCAGCATGCTTCACGGTAGGACCTGTGTGTGTGTGTGTCTGTGTCTGTGTGTGTGTCTGTGTGTGTAGCTCTTATATTTCCTCTCTGTGGCCTCGGCTGCTGGTGACGGCATCACCTGCATGCGACCTCCCTGCATGAGAACATTAAACCTCCGTCACGTTTGACACTTTCAAACCCGGATCAGTTTCTATTTCCTGCCGCCGGCCTGAGAGGAGGACAGGTTGACAGGAGGAGGAGGAGGAGGAGGAGGAGGAGGAGGAGGTGTCAGGACACAGAGAGAGTGGGAGCCAGAGGAGCGTTCAGATGTTAAAGGGACAGTTCAACATTTAGTCAGATCCTCCTCTCACCATAATCCCTGGTTCATCAAATTTAATTATGGGTGCATGTTGTTTTGAGATGGGTGGGGCAGAGACGTGAGCTGCTCAGTGAACACAATGGAGGTGAACGGTACAAAAACTCATCAAATACACAATCCAACAACTCCAAGTCGTGACCTGCACATTCACCACGCTATGAGATCACCTTTATCCGTGCGAGTGAAGCTGAACTTTAGGAATTGACTGGGAATCATTAATGTGAACTGAGTCTAGAACCGACATGTTGGACCAGGTAGCTACCGAAAAAGAAACGTAACCGCATCACAACCCCACACGAAGCAAATACTCTGAACTACTTTCTCTTCTGAAATCCCTCCGCCCAGCTGCCGTGTGTGGAATGTAGATGAATTTCCCTCTAAAACAACTCTGTGTGGTAACGTTGTGTTATTATCTCATAGCGTGGTGAATGTGCAGGTCACAACTTGTCCACCAGAGCGTTGTGGAGTTGTTGGATTGTGTATTTGATGAGTTTGATTCACCATTGTGTTCACTGAGCAGCTCACGTCTCTGCCCCGCCGATCTCAAAACAACATGCACCGATGATTAAAGGTAATAATGAACCCTGACTTGAATGTTGAACTGTCCCTTTAACAGCAGCAGTCTGATGCTGTGGTGGCTGCACTGAAAGGTCAAAGGTGAAGCTGCTTCAGGAGGAAACAGACTCACCTCTGTGTGATGAGTCCTGGCTCCGTCCGGCTGCGTTTGGAAGACAATACCTCCAAACCTCCGGCCCCCAGAAAACACTGAGCACACTCACTTCACTTTCCAAAGCTCATTACAACACAGACCTCCGCTGTTTAACCCCCCACCTCCCCCACCTCCCCCCACCTCCCCCACCTCCTCCTCCTCCTCCCTCCAATTCTTTTCCAATGAGAATTGAATTTCTCTCCTTGTTTACGTTATCATTTGTAAATCTGAGCAGAAGTGGACCATGAGCGCGGGACGGGAACTCATACACACTTTAACCAAGTATTTACAGATAATTCCAACTGTCAAATACTTGTGCCCGATGACATAGTGCAGAGTGCTGACGCTCACAACTGCCCTAACCCCCCCGACCCCCCCCCCCCGACACACACACACACACACTCGTTAAGCAGCCGGATTTGATTTCAGGTAAGAACTTATTGAGAGCGCGGTGTGTGTGTGTGTGTGTGTGTGTGTGTGTGTGTGTGTGTGTGTGTGTGTGTGTGTGTGTGTGTGTGTGTGTGTGTGTGTGTGTGTGTGCGTATGGGGGCCGGGGGAAAACAAGCCTGAGACGTTAGAGCTGATCGACACGACCAGAATGAAAAACCTCTGGAGTTTGTGTGAGACGTTCAAGGTCGGACTGTTGTTGCCAAGTGTTTTAACTGTTTTTCACTGGACTTCCTCCTCCTCTTCACTGTGTGTGTCTGTGTGTGTGTGTGTGTGTGTGTGTGTGTGTGTGTGTGTGTGTCTGTGTGTGTGAAGAGTCGTACGTAGATTCACTCTTCTGCTGATCTCTCTTTAATCCGACAGCTCAGGAACAAACGGCCTCAGAGAAACATTTTAAATCCTCCTGTAGGAAGAAAAACCTGCGTCTCTATTTGGAAACAACACAGTTCTAGATGTTTGTAAAGAAATGCTCAGTAAAAGTTGTAATTTAGGGGATTTCACTTCATAAACTCAGTCATATTTATTCATAGATCTGATCTGTACTCAATCAATTATGTATAAAAATAGAATAACGTTAATTTACAACTTTTAAACCTTTTATAAACTGTGTTTTTCTTTGTTAAATAAAAAGGCAGCTAGAAAAATTAAACATGAGCCTGACTTTTAACACAAAAATGTTCTATATAGGTTCAATATTTATTGATCAGATTATTATTATTATTGTTAATCTATCAGTTTATTTATCTGTATGACATCTAGCACATACAGTATATGTAGTTTATATATTATTAGCCTGTTCACTAATGTACATTAACGCACCAACAGTGACACAAACAGGCCCAACTATACATTAATATAATTGCTATGATTGTTGTCATTATTGTTATTATTATAATTATCATTATTTAATTGTGTGTGTGAGTCGTGACCTGTGTGGAAGTCATCTATAAAACGGCCTGAAAGTGGCGGAGAGACAAATGAGAACACATTAACAACTGGACCCTGAACGCAGCACCAACCGGACCAGACCGGATCAAAGAATTTCATCCAATTCATCGATAATAAATAAATAAATAAAGGCTGTGACGTCCTGCTCGGCTCTGATTGGCTCCAATCAAACTCAGACGTTTTGCAGAAATATGGATTTATTTTATTTATTTGTGTTTGATCCGTCTGTTGTGTGTCACGCGCCCACGCTGCTCGTTACCGCTTCGTTACTTTCGTTTCCAATTAGACGTGATCGGAACCACGAGCCCGTTTCACAGCGCGGGAAACTGACGCTGCTGCAATTAAAACCCGTTTGTCCCGCTCACCGTGAAATAGCCTAGCCCATAATAATAATAATAACAATAATAATAATAATAATAATAATAATGTGGGTGATATAAATGATTTACCTGATAAATTATTACAGATAATTATAAATATATTATATTATCTATTTCAGTTTACAAAATAAAAAAGTAAACATATACACTAATAGGCCTAGATAAATAAATAGGCCTATCAATACATTATTATTATTATTATTATTATTATTAGTGTCATCACCATAATGTTTATAATGATAATTATTATTATCATTAAAGGTGCAGCTCTATATTTACTTATTTAGTTTTTTTGTGTTTTTATTTATCTTATTAATTTAACCTCATTATTAAAATGTTACATTTAAAATCTGCTCCAGTTCTGAAAATGTTTCCAGTGTTTTGTCCCTCAGTGTTTGTGGTAGTTTGTGTTTTTTGTGTTTTTCTCGACTTGAGTCACTCGTCATGAGCGGTTCACACACACACTCACACACACAAACACACACACACACACACGTTTAACATCAGGGTGAAATAGTTCCCACTGGTTCAAGGTCGCAGTAAAAAAAGAAGAAAGAAAGAAAGAACATTTGTAGCTTCTAGTGGATCAATAACTGTGATCGGATCTGATCAATAATCAACATCAGGATCGATCAGCTGCGGCTCCGACTGTCAAACAGTTTGGATCAGACTCAAGTGTCACGGCCTCGCACGCGCTCTCTCTCTCTCTCTCTCTCTCTCTCATGCACACGCACATCGCCGCACGCGCCCTGTCAGTCGTGGATGAGGAGCAGAGTTGATGCTGATCTGAGACCAGTTTTCTCTCTGAGTCACTGAGACAGAAAAATAAAATGAATTAAATGAAATCAAATGAATCCACCGTCATGACGCGTCTCTTCTCCTGATGCTCAGTTATTGATTATTGACCGATTAGTGGCCTGATCCAATCAGCTGGTTCTGCACTGTGTGTGTCCGTCCAATCACTATCACGGTGTTGAACGGATCCAGATCTATTATTCAGTCCGTTTCTGTTTCACGGATCAATATTTCATCTGACGTCACGGCACCGCGCGGCATTTTACGCTTGTTTGGACTCGTTCCTAGATCCACAGCCCCCCCCCCCTTTAGCCCCCTCACCTCCTCCTCCTCTTCCTCCTCCAAGAACCGGAGAACCAGAGGCAGAGAGCCGCAGCGGACAGGACTCGGACTCGAACCCGGAGGCCGACGCTTCCTGCCGCGCGGGTTTCAATAATTCAGGGCCTCGCGCTGCAGGAGGAACGGTTTGTTCATCCCCCCTCAGACAAAACTCTGAATTCCGTTTAGCACGCTCACTGTGACGTCATTGTCATTATTATAATTATTAGCCTATTATTAATATTATTGTTATTATTATTAGCTATTATCGGGCCTATTCTATTATTATTATTACTTTAATTGATAAACGATCTGACGTCACCTCTACACTGATGAATATTATTTCATCATTTCACTGGAACCAGTTCAAGGTGAGCTCGCGCGCACAAGCAGTCACTGTGACTCTGAAATGAAAAAAAAAATTAAACTTAAAATGAAATTAAACAACACCAAAAAACTCAACCAAATTTTCCCGCCCGCAGGAGTTTATCAGGTTCACGCGCCGCTGTTTAATTTCAGATGAAATAATAAGCTGCGGGTTCAGTTTGGCCTCGCGCTCAAACCGCAGTTTAACGGGCTTCACGCGGAGAAATAACTCACAGCGTTTTATTCTCTAGAACGACCGCGCGCGCGCTCACACACACACACACACACACACACACACACACACACACACACACACACACACACACACACACACACACACACACACACACACACACACACACACACACACACCACTGCAGCTCTTCATCAGTGTGACCTGTTGGACCGGTTCTCTCTGGTTCTCGGTCTGATCCAGCTGCAGGTCCAGCTGTGACCCAGGTGAGGCAGGTCCAGGTTCGGGTCCGGTGTTGGTGACGATGTGACGTAGTTACTGCGTCATAACCCCTCACAACAAGGTGAGAAGAAGAAGAAGAGCAGGACCAGGACCAGAGCTCCAGAGAGACAGCGGGGCCTGAGGTCAGCTCTCCCCGGCCTGCAGCGCTCTTCTCCGGGCTGTTTTCCCTCCAACCCTCCGGCGGCTCTGGAGGCCACAGATCTGTCCTCATAGCAACACACTACACTACACACACTGACACACACACAGGACACAGTTTTACGCGCAGCCACAGTCTCTCTCTCTCTATGTGTGTGTGTGTGTGTGTGTGTGTGTGTGTGTGTGTGTGTGTGTGTGTGTGTGTGTGTGTGTGTGTGTGGCCGATGTTGCAAACCTGTGGCTTCGCTCTTCGTGTTGCTCAACAACTGCTCTCGTTAAACTGTGGATGTGACTGTAACTGTACAAACTGGTGCTAAGAGCCTCTAAGAAATAGAAACTAACACAACAATACACACACACACACACACACACACACACACACACACACACACACACACACACACACACACACACACACACACACACACACACACACACACACACACACACAGATTCCTGCTATAGTCAATTATTCAGTTTTTCCTGCAGCAGCTTCACATGAACTGAGCTGCAGTTTATTATAGAGAAACATCAGCTGATCAGTCTCTTTTAAAAAAGCCCTGCGCACATGCACGCGCACACATGCACGCGCACACAGTGGTGTCAATGTCAAAAAAAGAAGAAAAAAATCCATGTGAGTGATTTGACCCTCGCTGGCTTCCTTCCTTATCTGACTGGGAGACGGAGTGACATCTGTCTGTCAAGTCTCAGGCTGATCATTAACAGAGAGGAAGAGGAGAAGGGGGGGGGGGGGGTTATTATTATTAGGCTACTTATTAACGTGATGATACCGAGCTGTCAGAGGCTGCAGGGTGTCAAAGTCTAGAGCTGAAGAAGAAGAAGAAGAAGAAGAAGAAGAAGAAGAAGAAGAAGAAGAAGAAGAAGAAGAAGAAGAAGAGGATCGGACATGGTTCATGAAGGAACCACCTAAATCCTATTCCACAGCTGTTTATGGATGAAGTGAAGTGAGAACAGAGCGTTTAGTCGCATGTGGGAGCTGTTAAATCCCACGGGCCGTGAAGCCCTCTGCGTCTTTACTGTACAAAGAAAAAAAGGCTTAAAAAAAACAACAAAAAAACTACGAATTTACGCACAAAAAACTTGTATTTGTGCTTCTAAAACAGATCCGTCCGCGTCAGGAGCCATGGATCTGGATCTGGATCTGGATCTGGATCTGGATCTGGATCTGGATCTGGATCTGGAGGGTGAGATGAGTTTCCTCCCTCCCTCCCTCTCCTCCTCCCTCCCTCTCTTTGTCTCTCCTCCTCCTCTGTCTCTCCTCCCTCCCTCTATCAGTCCGCCCGTGCAGCGCAGCGCCCGTTTGGCACAGCGGAGATTGGAAGTGACACAGTGTGATTGGACTCGATCCTCGATCCTCGGCTCAGTCTCTCAGTCTCTTTCTGCTGCTGCTGCTGGTTGTTGTTGTTGTCGCTCCGCTCCGAGACCTCTCTCTCTCTCTCCGTGCTGTGTTCGATTCCCCGCGGGGTTTTTTTTTTTGTCTTTCTCGCCTAGTTTTTGTTTTTTTCGTCTTTGTGAGTTTTTATTCTGAGTGTTTTTTTTTTTTCCTTTACCGAGGATGAGGCGATGAGTCGAGAGGGAGGAGGACTGGACCAGGACCTGGACCTGCAGCTGGAGCTGGAGCTGGAGCTGGAGCTGTGAGGCGCGACAGGAAAACTCCAACTGTTTGTTTTTGTGTGTTTGGGAACGTGAACGACACGCTGGTGCGCGGCTGCAGGACACACAGGACACACACAGTCTGTCTCCCTCCGCGGCGCATCCCGACCCTCTCAGACCCACCAGTCCCAGTCCCAGTCCCGGTCCCAGTCCGCCTCAGCCTCAGCCTCAGTCCGGGATCCGGGAGCCGCCGCTCAGCTCAGCCCTGGAGTCACTACTGCTGATCAATGGACAGAGCCTCGTCAGCGGCCAGCAGCGCTACAGACACACCGTGAACAGTGAGTGGACTCACACACACACACACACTCACACTTACACACACTCTCATTCTTATTAAACTCACTGTGAAGTAAAAACTAAATGATTCACTCTGTGAGAAAATGAAACTTTTTTTCTGCAGCAAAATTCATATTTTTTCAGTCAATTTACAATTGATACAAATATAAACTGTTATTATTATTATTATTATTGTATGTATGCATTATTATTATTATTAATATAATTCTAATAAAAATATCTCAGAGCAGTAAAATAATTATGGTTAGAATAATTAAAATGAGCTGAAACTGATTTCTATAATAAACCTTATTAATAACTGTGATCGATAATTGAGATATTAATGTTCTCAGTGTGTTTCTGATATTAGTCAGCTGTTTTAAAGCTGTAATATATTCAACTGTAGTTGAGTCTGTTGGATATGAAATGTTTTTAAATATGATGAATTCAATCAGTTTTTATTTTAATCATCTGTATTTCTGTATATCTTTATTTGAATATTTAAATATTTTATTGAATCTTTGCAAAAACCCTTATGTTTAAAAACATTTCAGGAAAAAACAACTAAACTGTATCACTTAAAAACATAAACACACAAACATAATATCCTATAATATACTGGCTGCGTGTGTGTGTGTGTGTGTGAGAGAGAGAGAGCGAATAAATCCAGTTTTAATAAAAACCAGTGAACGCCTCTTCAGCACGCGCTGTCACTTTTTAACTTTAAAGAAAAATAATAATTAATGACCAATCACTGAGCGAGGTGTCGGTGACGTTACTAATTAACACCAATAATAGAGTCACTGTCACACAACCAGCACGAATAAAACACACACATATATAACAGCTTACATACACACACACAGTCACACACAGACACACACACGAACCTTCAGTGTGGATGTGGATGAAGCTCCGGGACTCGAGGCGGTGACGGAGCTCAGGTCTGGCCGGAGACGGTGCAGGATGTTCGGCCTCGGCCTCGGCTGAGTCCCGCTGATCCGGCCGGAGCTCCCGCTGCTCCATCCTGTCACTCATCATCACCTATAATCAATAATCAAAGTCTGAGCTCCTCGCATATGCACGAGCCCCAACAACAGGTTGCACCCAGAGGCACGAGACCCTTTTCGTCCCCACTGACACGTGAACGTCTCACGGTCACCGGAGCCTCCGTGACCTTGACGGAGCAGCAGCAGAGACACAAACACTATTATTATTATTATTATTATTGTTATTAACACTTGACAATAAGGCTCCTTCAATTAACATTAGTTAGTACATTATTAAGCATTAATTAACTGTTTACAGCTAATCATTATTATGTATTACTTAGGATTAGGAAACATTCATTATTGTAGCCTATTAGTAATGTTTCCTAGGATACTCAGAGTTAGTTAATAAATTAAAAGTTGAATAATAATTAGTTATCATTATGTATGCATTACTCAGCATTAATTAACACATTAGTTTATATATGAATGCTTAATAATGTAGAACTAATGTTAATTAAGAGACCCTTATTGTAAAGTGCTACCTTATTATTATTATTATTATAGGCTAACTATTATTATTATTATTATCTATCTCTGAGCAGGTAAACTGAGCAGAAATGTCTCTTTTTTTTTTACGCACATGCACAAACTGCAGCTGGATCATTATAATTAAAGGAGATCTGATAATTAATTATAATTAAAGGAAACGTTTTCAGCCTCTTCTCTTATTCAAATAAAATACATAAATAATTATAAGAGTTAATAATAATAATAATAATGATCTGGATTTTAAAGTAAAGCGCGACGCGAACAGTAAAAAGTTGACGGGCTGCGCAAAGTCTGACGGGACGTGGAAAAAGAGCGGGGGTGAGGAAGATGAGGGGGTGAGGAAGATGAGGGGGTGAGGAAGATGAGGGGGTGAGGAAGAGGAGTGGGTGAGGAAGATGAGGGGGTGAGGAGAGGTTTAAAGATGCAGGAAACTCCTATTTACACGGAGCTGAGTTTTAATGTTTAATGGAACAGCAGCTGCTCTGACGCACTGATTTACTGACGGTCCCTGAACTCATCACCTCAAAACAAGCTGGTTGTGTTAAAAATACACAACTGAAAATGAGATTTTATTACATTTTTATATTGAATGAAACTGAATTAACTCATTAATATCTGACCTGTGTGTGTGTTAGTGTGTGTGTGTGTGTGTGTGTTCATACATGGTCTGGGTGTGTCGGTGTTAAACAGCTGATTAGATAGAGCTTCACTAATGATGCTCTGCACACAACTGTCTCTCATTCAGCGTGTGTGTGTGTCTCAATGTATTGCATGCACGTACACATGCGTGCATGCAATACATTGAGACACACACACACACACATGCACACACACATGCACACACACATGCACACAAACCCCAGTCCATTCCCGCTGTGGTGAAGCTGCTGAGCTGTGGTGGAGCGGATTGGAATCAATGTGAGAGTGTGTGTGCATTTGTGTATTTGTGTGCGTGTGTTACAGTAAAGTTGAACTTCTGCTTGGTGGACGTACGTGTGTGTCTGTGTGTGTGTGTGTGTGTGTGTGTGCAGCGAGGTGGATGAAATAAGAGGAACCTTCTGATAACCTGCAGCAGCATCACACCGACAGTGTGTCATGTTGTGCACATGTGTGTGTCTGTGTGTGTGTGTGTCTGTGTGTGTGTGTGTGGTCCCTGGAGTGTTAAAGCAGAGTGTGTGTGTAGTGTGGTTTGTGTGGCTTGCGTGTCTGTCAGTGTGTGTGTGTGTGTGTGTGTGTGTGTGGAGCCATAAACTCTTTAACTCTTCATCATCACCGTGAGACCTTCACTGACACACGTCGACCACGTAAAACACAGCGCTCTCCTCCTCCTTCCTCTTCAACACCAACAACTGTTCTTTATACTTTTATACATTACATTTGATTTGATTACGTAGTTTGTTCTTTATATTCTTATACTATATGTTGTTATTGTTGCTGTCTATCTATCTATCTATCTATCTATCTATCTATCTATCTATCTATCTATCTATCTATCTATCTATCTATCTATCTATCTATCTACCCTCCAGATGAGTTGTAACTCTGCAGCAGCAGCAGCTTTTCACACGTGAACACTGTAGTTTCTTTGACAGCAGGGCTTTTAATATCTACCCCCCCCCCTCCTGCTCCTCCTCCTCCTCCTTTTATCTGCAGAGCTGCAGAGCCAAGCATTAACCAATAGCTTGATAACCTGCTATAAAAGTGGATGTGAGGCGGGAGCGCGGCGGCGGGAGCGCGGCCGTGGTATCTGTGGATATTATTTTCCTATAGGCGAGGCCTCTCCCTCCCTCTCTGCTGCTATCAGGGCTAATAATGCCCTCATAGGTCACTCTCCCTCTCACTATCTGTCTGTCTGTGAGGCTGGTTTGCATGTCAAAGGCACTCCCCCCCCCCCCCCCCCTCCCTCCTCCCCCCCCTCCCCCCTCCCTCCCTCCCTCCGTCAGCAGACAGACACGTAGCGTAACGGTAAAAAGAAGACACACAGAGACAGAGACAACGAGGCGTTCAGGGACTCAGGAGATGGAAGTTTTGTGTCTTTAGGCGTCGGCGTCAGGTCAGTGTTGTTTCCTTTCTGACCTTTCACACACTTGGAGGTTAAAAGTGTGTATGTGTGTGTTTATAACTCGTCCTCTGTGAGTCTTAGAACGTGGAGGGAAACGCTTTAGAACAACTACACAATGATACTGAACTCATCTCATTAGTGTGTAGTTTATAAACACAGTGTTTATTAATGATGAGTAAAGTGTTTGTAGACTACATAGTAATGAGTATTCATGTGTTATAAGGTCAGTATTTAATGCAGTACTAATACTTACAGTGTGTACTCTCCACTGGATCAACAGGTGAAGTTAATAGTGTGTACTTGTCGTGTGCAGATGTTGTTGTGAGTCCAGGTCTCGTTGCAGCTTCAGAGTTTCTAAAGTTCAGACGGAGAGAAGTTGAAAGATGTGAAGCTTTATCAACACTGACAACATGAACATGAACATGAAGACACTAGTGTGTAGTTCAACACAGCTAGTGCTTCTCAGTAAAACATGTTGAACTGAACTAGAGCTGTTACCATGGTGACTTCATGAGGTGTAGGTATGTGTTGTGTTATGGGATGTGCAGTGTGTTGTGGTGTGTTGTTGAGGTCCAGGACAAACGTCCCTGAACGGGACAATAAAGTTTATAAACGACACACTAACGAGTGTTCTTTGTTATAAATGAGTGTTTATTATTATTATTATTATTATTATTATTATTATTATTATTTATTAAAAGCCTTTAGTGTGAACTTGTTGTTGTAAAGTGTTGCCGTGTGCAGACGTTGTCGTGACTCCAGGTCTCGTTGCTTCATTTATAGTTTCTAAACTTCAGACGGAGAGAAAGAAACTAAATGCAGCACCGTGTGTGTTGGTGTGTGTGTGTGTGTGTGTATTGGTGTGTCTGTGTCTGTGTGTGTGTGTATGTGTGTGATGAGTTGGAGTTTAGTCTGACTCTGAATTACAGTTTGTGTGTGTTTACGTCTTTGTGCTGCACATGTTGTTTATAGGTGTGTTTGTTGTCGTGCATTTCTCTGGGTGTGTCTGCTCTTCTTCTTCTTCTTCTTCTTCTTCTTCTTCTTCTTCTTCTTCTTCTTCTTCTTCTTCTTCTTCTTCTTCTTCTTCTTCTTCTTCTTGTGTATTTGTTTAGTCTACAACAACAACAACGTGTAATAAAGTGGAACTCGATAGCGTTGTGGCGTCTTATCGTCGTGGCGACTCAGAGACACGATGCAGGACCAACAGAGCTGAGCTGCTCTCTCTCTCTCTCTCTCTCTCTCTCTCTCTCTTGATCGATCGATTGATTGATCGATTGATTGATCGATCGGCTCCACCGTGGGTTCAGGTTTAGTTTGTAGGTTTATTTATTTATTTATTTAGCACACATTTATATTCTATGGTGCAACGAGGGAATGAAGCTGATTGGCTCGTACATAAGCTCCACCCTGTCACTAATTACAACAAGATAAATTACTATGGCAACAAATAAACATGGAGGGAAAAAGGAGAAAACTGTGAAATAATCAACGTTAAATGAGCAAAAAGAGAAAGAACAGAGTGAGCAGTAACAAACAGAGACCATGGAAATGAGATGAACTGAAATCATAAAAAGACAGAGGAAGGATGTGGGATATGGAGAGGGAGGGGAATTCAAGAAAGGTTAAAGGGATAGTTCACCCAAAATTAGAGTAGATAATGAGTGAAATTTGAATTTTGGGTGAACTATCCCTTTAAGATGTATCCTACTTTTAGCTGCTTTTTGAAGAGCGAAGGCGGTCGTCCATTCCAGAACATAAAGTCTGTATCTATCGTCTCTATAGGGAACGTGTGTGTGTCATAATTAATAATTAATAAAGCGGTCGTCACCGTGGTGACGGTTCGACCAGCGGAGCCGTAAACTCCTTATCAACGACACGATGACAACGGCCTCAGCTCTTATCTGTCCTATTAACAGACGATGGGCCGAGGATGTGGCCATGAGGATCTGTGCTGAGAGTCTGTGTGTGTCTGTGTGTCAGTGTGTGTCTGTGTGTGTGTGTGTGTCTGTGTGTCAGTGTGTGTCTGTGTGTGTGTGTCTCACAACAAGAGCCTGTTGCTCAACGACACACCTGTAATAATGACATAAAACTGATCAGACTGGGATGTTGTTGTCACACACACACCTTCACAAGACACAGGAAGAATCAATCAATCAATCAATCAATCAATCAATCAATCAATCAATCAATCAATCAATCAATCAATCAATCAATCAATCAATCAATCAATCAATCAGCTGATCAATCAATCCCTTTTGTTTAAAACCAAACTGACAACTGTAGAGAAACATCTGTAACATCTGTAACGTTTCTCTCCAGCTCCTCATGTAGAACTAATAACAACTGGATCAATAACTAATGATCATATTGATTAACGCTGTATTAACCCCTGCACTGCTGGTTGGACTGTGTTTTATTTAGTTTTAATGTGAAAACAGGAAACTGAACCTCAATAAAAATCAATAAATATTGACTGGACTTTTCTCCATCATGTCGTTAAAAACAATTACTGGGAAACAAGTGTGAAAAGTTCAAAGTTAATTATTGAATTATTTGATATTGATCAGTTTCCATCACAGTTCGTTGACTGTCACAGAAAAACTAAATCCTCCATTTATCAATAATCTAATTAAAAAGTCACTGGTTCAGTTTCTGACTCCACTTCCTGTTTGGAAAAATGTCTTTATAAAACTTCCTGTTTGTGCTTTTCACTAAACTGTTGAAGAAAAAATAAAAACAAGATCTGATGTGAAATTATTAGAAAAACACAGAAATGAGTCTAGAGTTTTAGTTTTTTCTCAGATTTTGAGTCTTTGTCATGTTGAATGTTGAATGGTTTAGAGGGTTAGAGTGAGTTTATTGTTATTATCTTCACTGTGTTTTAATGTGAAAAACAATGTAAACACAGTGTTGATGTGCAGTAAAATATTAACACTGACTGTAATTATGATTATAATGAATCTGATGATGAATGAGTGTAAAACAGCTGATTCTGCAGCTCTGAACGTCTTGAAACGAGTTCTTGTTGGTTCCTCTGGTTACGGTGAAGTGATGGTGAGGTGATGGTGAAGTGGTGAGTGTGTTTGTGTGTTTGTGTGTGTGTGTGTTTGTGTTTGCTGTTGCGACGTGTTTATCAGAGACAGCGACGCAGCTCGATAACATCGTCCAGTAAATACCAAGAGAAACGTAATAGAAACAGGATGTGAAGAGATTAGAGGAAGAAGCTGCAACCTCTGTGTGTGTGTTACAGTGTGTGTTCCTCTCTGTGTGTGTGTGTTACAGTGTGTGTTATAGTGTGTGTTCCAGGTCAGATGGTGAGATGGCGGCGGACGGGGGGTGAGGAGGGGTGAGGAGGGGGAGGGGGCAGGTCAGATAGGGATCAGGGACCAGGACCAGACTTGTTGGTGACAGAGACTTGATTCAGCTCACCTCCAGGTCACAGCCTGCTGTTAATGCTCACCTGGAGCTGCTTCTCCTCCTAGTCGGACTCCTCCTCTCCTCCTCTTCCTCTTCTCCGTCTCCTTCACTGAACTCAGGGACAGTTCATGTTTCTAATGTTTCTAATTTATTATTATTTGAAATCTTGCCTGAGCTCCTAATACGACTCAGACCGAGCTGTGGGCGACTTCAGCCTGTTGTTGTTGTGTAAGAACAGAGAGGAGGAAGAGGAGGAGGAGGAGGAAGAGGAGGAGGAGGAGGAGGAGGAGGAGGAGGAGGAGGAGGAGGAGGAGGAGGAGGAGGAGGAGGAGGAGGAGGAGGAGGAAGAGCTTCAGTGTCAACAACAGTTTCTCTGCTTCTTCCTTCATCGTCTAATCGAGGGATTCCCAGGAAGCTGCTGTGACAGGAAAAGGCTGATTTCACTTCTTAATAAACGAGTAAATAACTGATACATTACGTCCAGTGAGGTTTCACAGTGTAAACAGTAAAAGTCAAGAAATCACTGAATTAAAAACATTCTAATTTAATCAGAAAGACAATGTCTTTTTTGTTTTAAAGGGATAGTTCAACATTTTGGCATAACCCCTATAGTCATAGCAGTAGGTTCGTTACCTTTAATTGTCGGTGCAAGCTGTTTTTAGAACGGCGGAGCAGAGCCGTGAGCTGCTCAGAGCTACGCTACGGAGGCTCATTATGGGATTTCTTGGTTTCCCTCATCAAACTCATCAAATACACAATCCAACAACTCCACAACAATGAGCCTATGAGTTTGATGAGCCTCCGTAGCGTAGCTCTGAGCAGCTCACGGCTCTGCTCCACCGTTCTAAAAATAGCTTGCACTGACAATTAAAGGTAACGAACCTACTGCTATGACTATAGGGATTATGGTGATGGGACAATTTGACAAAATGTTGAACTAACCCTTTAATGTGTCGGGTGCACCGTGCACAGGCTTCACGCCAGTCGACGTGAGTCTTTTCCAGGTGTTATCGTGTCAACATCCCACTGAGATAAGACACTTATTTACCCAGAATGCAGCTGCGGTGTGTTCACTTGTCTTTCCAGAGAATCAGATTTTACAGATGTGTGTTTGATTGCGTGTGTCATGTGTCTGCGGTCGGAGACAGAGACAGACTGTCACCTCAACAGGTGTAAAAACAAGGGGGCGTGGGGGGGACTATTTCCAGCAGCGGATGAACACAACACACAATCTATCACCTATAATCGTGTCTAATCCCAGATATTGATCGGTATTGACCTGCTGTCCCTGCAGACTCCTTCTCTCTGGCTGGAGCTCCTCTGGGCGTCTGGAGGAGGATGGAGCGAGGAGGGGAGAGTCCCATCACCCAGGACAGTCCTGAGCGCAGAGGGGGGGGCAGCCCCGACCTCGGCCTCAGCCTCCCGCCGCCGGGGAAGAAGGGACGACTGGAGCTGAACGGGAGCCCGACGGGGCCACGCATACGCCACAACGGGGCGCCGCTGAGACCCCTGGGAGGTGAGAGACGCCGCCGACGGCCGTTAACGATGATGTCAGAGCGCCGAAGACGACGAGCTGAAACAAAACAAACAAGAAGAGAAATTAAAACATGTTCAGGTTCAGGCTGTTTAAAGTAGAACTGACTGATCAATCAGTTTGATCGATTAATCAGCGTCAACAGCACGTTTTATATCAACCTTTAAAGGGATAGTTCAACAGTTTGTCAAATTGTCCCATCACCATAACCCCTATAGTCATAGCAGTAGGTTCGTTACCTTTAATTGTCAGTGCAAGCTATTTTTAGAACGGCGGAGCAGAGCCGTGAGCTGCTCAGAGCTACGCTACGGATGCGTCTTGGTTGTTTTAGAGACAACTTGTCCACCAGAGCGTTGTGGAGTTGTTGGATTGTGTATTTGATGAGTTTGATGAGAGAAACCAAGAAATCCCATAATGAGCCTCCGTAGCGTAGCTCTGAGCAGCTCACGGCTCTGCTCCGCCGTTCTAAAAATAGCTTGCACCGACAATTAAAGGTAACAAACCTACTGCTATGACTATAGGGGTTATGGTGATGGGACAATTTGACAAAATGTTGAACTATCCCTTTAAAAATGAAATATGTCTAAAAACAAAATCTACAGTATCAAACCTAATAAATTAATAAAATAATAATAATAATCATTATTATTCAGTACAAACCCCTCAGACTCCTCCACATGTCAGAGGTTTGTCGAGCTCCCTCAGTGTTTGGCTGCTGTCACATCACAGCTGTGTGTGTTGGCTCAGTACACTGCCCCCCCCCCCCCCCCCCCAGCTGCTTCTACACTGTTAATCTATAAGTCTGAGGGGAACTGTATAATACAGGCTTACTAAATAAAGGAGATTGCTCCATATAAACAAGATTTATACAACTCACTCCGGGTTATCGATCCTGCATTCATTGTCAAAGTTACTGGTTTATGTGTGTGTGTGTGTGTGTGTGTGTGTTTATTCCTCTGAGGGTTGTGTTGCCATGTGTTTGCTAAATAAAATATCATAAATTCTATTTTCTCTTAATTCCCCTCAAATTTAAGGAAAAAAATAAATAAATGTTTGCTAATATTTTTACAGTTTCCATTTAATTAAAAGTTCAAATACAACTGAGTGTTTTCTAAAGTGACCCAATTAAAAACAGCAGATTTCAGAATAAAACCTAATCCTGCAAAGTTGTTGGATGGTGGGTCCATCTACCTTTATACCGTATGGAGCTTTAACACAAACATCTACCTTTATACCGTATGGAGCTTTAACACTAACATCTACCTTTATACCGTATGGAGCTTTAACACAAACATCTACCTTTATACCGTATGGAGCTTTAACACAAACATCTACCTTTATACCGTATGGAGCTTTAACGCAAACATCTACCTTTATACCGTATGGAGCTTTAACACAAACATCTACCTTTATACCGTATGGAGCTTTAACGCAAACATCTACCTTTATACCGTATGGAGCTTTAACGCAAACATCTACCTTTATACCGTATGGAGCTTTAACACAAACATCTACCTTTATACCGTATGGAGCTTTAACACAAACATCTACCTTTATTTTGAAGGAGCTTTAACACAAACATCTACCTTTATACCGTATGGAGCTTTAACGCAAACATCTACCTTTATGCCGTATGGAGCTTTAACGCAAACATCTACCTTTATGCCGTATGGAGCTTTAACGCAAACATCTACCTTTATGCCGTATGGAGCTTTAACGCAAACATCTACCTTTATGCCGTATGGAGCTTTAACACTAACATCTACCTTTATACCGTATGGAGCTTTAACACAAACATCTACCTTTATGCCGTATGGAGCTTTAACGCAAACATCTACCTTAATACCGTATGGAGCTTTAACACTAACATCTACCTTTATACCGTATGGAGCTTTAACACTAACATCTACCTTAATACCGTATGGAGCTTTAACACTAACATCTACCTTAATACCGTATGGAGCTATAACACAAACATCTACCTTTATACCGTATGGAGCTTTAACGCTAACATCTACCTTTATGCCGTATGGAGCTTTAACGCAAACATCTACCTTTATACTGTATGGAGCTTTAACACTAACATCTACCTTTATTTTGAAGGAGCTTTAACACAAACATCTACCTTTATTTTGAAGGAGCTTTAATGTTCAGTGAAAGAACAGATCAGAGCTCAGACTCGACCACAGAGAGAAGAGATGTGAGAGAATGAATGAACGTTTAAAATGTTAAAAAAAAAAAAAAAACTCTTGTGAGAAAAGTTTTCGGGGTAGAAGAGGAGGAGGAGGAGGAGGAGGAGGAGGAAGAGGAGGAGGAGGAAGAGGAGGAGGAGGAAGGGGTTTCCTGTGCTGAACGGATGGTCGGTCTGTAATAATGACGGGTTGTCTTTGAAGACAGGAAACTCGACGTGTCTCCTCCAAACCACACTGCTGCCACACACACACACACACACACACACACACACACACACACACACACACACACACACACACACACCATATGTCCACAGTCACAAACGCTGTGACACTCACACCCAAGAAACGCTGCCAAAACACACACCCACTTACACACACACACACACACACACACACACACACACACACACACACACACACACACACACACACACACACACACACACACACACACACACACGAACACACACAGCTTATTTTAATATCCCGTTGACTCGTCCCGATACATTAGAGGGATTAGAGGTTTGAGGCGCGCGGCTTCATCCAAACCAGATCACACAGCAGCAGCAGCAGCGGCGGCGCGAGGAGGAGGCGCGAGGAGGCGCAGGACGCCGCGCGCTGAGGAGAGACAGGAGGAGGTGGAGGAGACGCAGGGCGAGCGAGATAGAGTCTCACAGAGGAGATGGAGGGAGAGAGAGGAGCCGTGTGTGTGTGTGTGTGTGTGTGTGTTGACAGTTATATTTCCCTGTTGGGGGAAATTCACTTACTGGGATTGGCCGGCGCTCCAGTGTGTAATTCACTCCATGAGAGCCTGGAGGACTGGAGCACATGATTAATGAGGAGGAAATAGAAATATAGGAATTGACTGATTAAAACAACGGGTGGGATGGATCAGTGTGTGTGTGTGTGTGTGTGTGTGTGTGTGTGTGTGTGTGTGTGTGTTATTAGAGCTGGGACGCTGCCTAATGCTCCAGTCCATCATTTCTTCAGAGCTTTAATTAATTGGCCGTCGACACGTGGCCCAAAACCAAGAGCCTTTTAGGAAAAAGGACGATATTAGACAGAGGGGGGGGGGGGGAAGTGTTGGACCTGGACAAGAGAAGGTTTTAATAAAACACTTCTTCAAGGTGTCCTGAGGCAGACGGACAGGAAGTCTCTCTCATTTCTAGTCACAACTAATATATTTATACATAAACATAGTTATACATTAAAAAGTAGCTGGTTTTTAAACACGTTTGGTTTCAAATCAGTAGAAAAATCTGACAGTGGAGCAAGTTTTTCTTTCACTGGCAGATTTTTCTACTGATTTCAAGTGAAAATTAGTTTGAAACAAGTGAAAATGATCAAAAGACAAGTTAAAGGGACATTGCGTAGGAATTCTTCCCATCTAAGTGTTGTGGTTGTAGATCAGAAGCAACTCAACTGTATTTTTCATGCTGCGTTCAGGTGAAATTGGGCAGACGGACGACGGACGACGGCCGCTGCAGGTAACGGCGTAAACAAGTGTTCCGTCTTTCTCTGGACTTCTGTCTGGTTTGTTACTGACGGCCGTCTGCCCAACTGCACCTGAATGCAGCATCGCCTCCTCACTGCGTTACATTTAAACTAGTTTCTGACACACGATGACAAACAGTGACAACAGTGACCATTATACTGGCTGAACAGACACCACTGCTTTGTGATCAATGATAAAATGTAAGAAGAATTATAATTAATATATAATTAATAGAATAAACAGCTGGAGCAGCTGGAGCTGCAGCTCCTGCTCTGAAACAAACACCTTTAATTTCTCTGGATTCACTGGAAATTTGTTTCTGTTAATATTTAACTCAGTGGTTCAGAACGTGAAGAGTGTTTGAAGTGGTTCAGACATCCAGTGTGTGTGTGTGTGTGTGTGTGTGTGTGTGTGTGTGTGTGTGTGTGTGAGTGTGTGTGTGTGTGTGTGTGTGTGTGTATTTGCATACAGAGTCTCATGTAAATGAAGGATTGTCACTCGCTCTTTATCTCCGTCATAAACTTAAACGTTTTCTCACGTGCCTTCAGTTCACACTTTAAACACCTCACTCTCTCCCCCCCGCCCCCCCCCTCAGGTCTGATGATCCCTGTCTTCTGCGTGGTGGAGCAGTCGGATGGCGGGATGCCGGCGGACGGCGGCGAGGGCCGGGAGGAGCACGCCGAGTTCGTCCTGGTCAGGAAGGACATCCTCTTCTCTCAGCTGGTGGAGACGGCGCTGCTCGCCCTGGGATACTCCCACAGCTCCGCCGCCCAGGCCCACGGTACGTCACACCACACCGCCGCCACGGCCGCCACCGCCGCCACGACACCTCACTCTGTCCATGCTCTGGAGGAGGAAATATAGAGTCAGTCGTAGGTTTTCAAAATAAGACACGATTACAGTTTGGAGGCAGAAACCTCACTGTAAAAATATTTGTCTTATTTCTAGTCAGAACCTCATTCTACTTAAAATCAGACTCATCACATAAAAAGCAGCTTGTTTTTACACACTTTTTACTTTCAATCATATTTTCACTTGAAATAAGTAGAAAAATCTGACAGTGGAGAAAGTTTTTCTTTCTTAGCACAAAAAACTTTCTTTCACTGCAGATTTTTCTACTGATTTCAAGTGAAAATTAGTTTGAAACAAGTGAAAATGATCTAAAAACAAGTTAATTTTTAGATGATGAGTCTTATTTTAAGTGAAAAGAGATGAGTTTTGACTAGAAATGAGACAAATATTCTTGGTAAGATGTAGAGTTTTGCAGTGTGTTCGTCTGGTCAGTTTAAAAAACATTGTTTTTGTTTTAAACTGAAATCGTGGTGGTGTGGGCGGAGCCTCACGGGGTCGGTATGATTATAATTATCAATATGATTATTACCAGTCATGATTTTCTGGGCTCTGCTGCAGCTCGGCCTCCTCTGGGCGGCGGAGGACGGAGGTGGCGATGCGTTCAGGGGCGACGCCGGACTGTCAGAGCGGCAACAAGCACAGGAATGTCAGAAAAACACAACTGAGACTCAGACAGAGGCTGTAGAAGTCATTAGAGACACAACAAAGAGCCGGACAGGAATGTCCCCAAAGACCAAAATACACTGTGTGTCTCTGTTGTGTTGTGTGTGTTGTGTGTGTGCGTGTGTGAGTCCACAGTATGTGTGAGAATGTTTATGAAGCCGAGGGAAAGAAAAACTGTAATTTATTGCAGCGCAGCTGGAAGCGATCAGCGGCAGGACACTGTCGCTCTGACGGACGGAGACGCACATCTGGTTCAGAGCGCCGGTGTGTGTCGTCCCCGTCAAACCCTGCTGCTCCCTCTGTGTGTGTGTGTTGTCACAGCACACACACACACAGGTAATCCCTTTACAGCCTGGAGGCCTCGGCTCTTATCGCTGCATGTACTCTCGACCTGGACGAGCTGTTTTCACTCAGCAGCTGAACCTGAATCAGATCTGAGATTAACTCTGGTTTAACTGAACTCAACCCTGTGTTAACACTTAATGTCGCACAAACTGATGATGAGTTGATTGATCTTCATCATCATCATCGTCGCCGTCGCTCTGAAGCGTGTGGATCAAACCAGCCGTCAGCTGATTGGACGGTTCAGAGCTGTAAAGACTTCATCATCAGATCTGTTTTACGACTCTGATAAACATCTTTACTGTCGCTCTGTAGTTGTGTTGTGTTGTGTTGTTTCTCTGTGTCTCCACAATGACAGCGTCTGATTGGATGAAGCTGAGAATTAATACACAAGTTAATTAAACATAAAGTCACTGGTTCAGAGCGAGACGATGACGGTCGTCCGTTCAGAGATTTACGGCTGACGTGACACGTTCACATTATCAGAGTTGTTAACACATGTGGTTGGAAGTTACAACCTTTTATCTTTATCATGTGAGGAATCATGGGACAAGAAATAAATCTTCATATTCAGCTGTTTAACCTTCAGGTTAAAGGGATAGTTCAACATTTTGTCAAACTGGCCCATCCCTATAGTCATAGCAGGCTCATGGGATTTCTTGGTTTCCCTCATCAAACTCATCAAATACACAATCCAACAACTCCACAACGCTCTGGTGGACAAGTTGTGACCTGCACATTCACCACGCTATGAGATAATAACACAACGTTACCACACAGAGTTGTTTTAGAGGGAAATACAGAGACTGTTGATGAAAAACTGTCCCTGAAGGCAACGTGCATCAGAGGTTTTGCATGAATTCTAAAACAACCAGACGCAACCGTAGCGTAGCTCTGAGCAGCTCACGGCTCTGCTCCGCCGTTCTAAAAATAACTTGCACCAACAATTAAAGATAACAAACCTACTGCTATGACTATAGGGGTTATGGTGATGGGACAATTTGACTAAATGTTGAACTATTCCTTTAAATCTGGACAACATCCAGACTTTTTTATTGATTCTGATCAATAAACGTATCGGAGACAGAACTGATCAATCATGGAACATGAAACTGAGAGAAAAACTCTTTTTTTTAAAGTCCAAACACAGACGTCGTGTTGTCGACACAACGACCTGCTGCTGGTTTATTTCTGAACGCAACCCGTTTATTAACTCCTACTTCGGAGCTTTATTACGCTGCAGTTATGTTTTTACTTTTTTTTCAGTTTTTTGGAGGGTTGGGGGGTTGTAAAACTGGAGAACTGTAATTGACAGACTGTTAAAGTCCGTTAGAAACACAAACAACTACAACACACACACACACACACACATAAACGTCCTCCTGCAGCGACACTGCAGCTTCACACATGAACGACATTAGCAGCACGTTAGCCGCCGCCGCGCTGCTGCTGCCAAGTATCAGGGGAGGTCTGCACGTCTCATCATCAGTGTGTGTGTGTGTGTGTAAAACAGAAACACACACACAGAGACACACACAGACACACACTCGGGTCCGTCCGTCCACATCAATGCACTCGTCGTCTCAAACAAACATCACAGCAGGAGCTTCAAAGGAGGAACGAGACGCAAACAAAAGCTCGGACACAAACTCTCTTTAACCCATCAGAGTGTGTGTCTGCACTACAACACACACACAAACACACACACACTTTGTGCAGTATCACAGACCAAACACACACACACACACACACACACCCTGCCTCTCTCTCAAATGAATACTTTTTGTTTTTTAAAACAAGCGTTTATGTTAAATGAATAATTTCTGGCTTAAATTATACATTTTTCCCCTGCGGTCCTCAAACCAAAATTACACAGAGTCCCAGCTATTTTCTCCCTGTTTGAATTGTGTCCTGCATTCTTGCGTCCCCGCGGTGTATTTAAAGCACCGTGGCCTTTCTTTAATTAGCTGAGCCCAGTAATTAACTGGGAGATATTGTTTATTTCGATTATAAGGGTCTGAAGGCTTTTATAGACTGGAGGGAGCAGACCTGTACTTTACGGCTTTAGTCACCGAACGGTTAACGCTGGTCAGTGTGTGTGTGTGTGTGTGTGTATTGTTGCAGTGCCACGTCGGTCAGTCTGTGACCGGACGTCTCGTCTCCTGCGCCCCCTGAACGCATCAATATTTAAAGGCCCAGTCTGTAACTTATTTGGCTTTTAAATATTTCTTTAATAAATCCGTATTCCACTGAAGGTGAATCAGCTGCTGCAGATCAAAGCTTCTGGTTCCACAACGAGTCGTTACACGTCGTTACAGACACGTTAGCGGGCGACGCGCCGAACCGAGGCGGCCATGTTGCATCCTGACCGTAGGTAACCACGGAAACTGAGCGGCGCCGTCGGCTCGGCCTGTTAAAACTGTCTCCACTGTGTAGTGTGAGGAAGGACGGAGGCTGGTGGTGCATTCAGGTGCAGTCAGACAGACGGCCGTCGGCAGCAAACCAACCGGATGTCGTTTTACTAAAACAACACCACATCACCATGACAACATGATGTTTACATAGAGGTTGTTTATCCTGTTACTGCAGCGTCTGACGTCTGCCCCGTTTCACCTGAACGCAGCATCAAGGATACGTTCAGATATGCAACCGCACCGCTTCCTACGTATTATACCTTTAAAGGAGAATTCCAGCCATTTTTGACCCCTAGACCGTTGTCCTGATGGTCACGCAGCGTTGGTTGGAGCAAAAAACGCGTCTGACTCCGGTCCGCCGGCAGCAATTCTAGTCACGTTGTTTTACACCATCAGGACAACGATTTATGGGTCAAAAATAGCTGGAATTCTCCTTTAAATCCAAAACTTCCATCAAACATTCATCAATAATTGACCCGCGAGGTTGCGTTCAGGGTCGCTCTTGTTGACGATCGGTCTCCACATGTTGACAACACACACAGACACACACACACACACACACAGACACACACACACAGACACACACACAGACACACACACACACAGACACACACACAGACGCAGCCACGTATTCTGTTACTGTTGTGTTGAGATGTTTCACTGTTTATGCCAGTAACATATTGTTTAGTTTCAGTGCTGTACACAAAAGCTGCCTTCACAACACATCAGTGAGGAACCAGTTCACATGTGTGTATATTTGTGTGTGTGTGTGTGTGTGTGTGTGTGGAGGTTGTTCTCATGGATCTCTGACAGAGGAGACGTTAGTTGGTTTGATTTATCTGCTTTTAAACTCAGACTTCTCTCAGTTCAGAGGTTTTGTCGTTTCGTTCCTAACTGACAACAGAATTAAAGGTGCAGTGTGTAATTATTAGTCAAGGTTTATTGTTAACATCTGAATATAAATACTAATATATCAGTAGAAGTGTATAATGTATAAACCAACGAAGAAGAAGAAGGAGGAGGAGGAGCAATCTAGAAGCTGAACGCTGGATGTCACGGTTTAACCCTCATTTTACGAACTGCACCTTTAATAACGAGGGGTCAGAGGTCACATGACTGGATCCTACATTTCCCATGATGCAACAGCTTCACTCCATTAGAGAAACGAGAGGAGGAGACGGATACGAACAGTTTAAAATAAAACCGCGCTGTCGTTTTGTCGTCAGTTATTAATAAAAAACGTTGTTCCATTAATTCATTATTAAACTGTTTGAGTCAGAAACAACTGAGAGGAAAAAACAACAAACCGAACGGATCCGTCATAACATGAAACTAAAAATACTAAAACTTTATATGTTTGTCTTTATATTTAGCTTTAATAACATGTTATAAATAGTTTATAAAGGAGGTGACTGTGTGCTCGACTCTAGTTTTACACTGTAAAAACTATAAAAATATCTCACCAAGAATATTTGTCTTATTTCTAGTCAAAACAAACCTCATTCTACTTCAAATAAGACTCATCACATTAAAAGCAGCTTGTTTTTAGACACTTTTGACTTATTTCATGTCTATTTTCACTGGAATAAATCTGATAGTGGAGCAAGTTTTTCTTTCTTTCAGATTTTTCTACTGATTTCAAGAGAAAATTAGTTTGAAACAAGTGAAAATGATCTAAAAACAAGTTAATTTGTAGGTGACGAGTCTTATTTAAAGTGGAAAGAGTTTAGTTTTGACTAGAAATGAAACATTTTGACAAGAAATAAGACGAATATTCTTGGAGAGATTTGAAGTTTTTGCAGTGTAGAGGTGGACGAGAAGAAGAAGACGTGGTTTCAAGACAAAGAAGAAGAAGAAGAAAAAAGCCCAGGAGATGAAATAGAAGACGACAAAAAGAAAACAAAGAAGAAGAAGCAGCAGCAGAGGAGGACTCCCTCTCCCTCTCCCTCTCCGTCTCCCTGGGCGTCTGGAACCTGGATCCAGTTTAGAAGAAGCTCCTCACGCGTGTTCAGGCTGCTGCCACCATTAGGACTTAGTCTAGCGTGGGACAGTGGGATTACTGCGCGTGCACGCCCGTCTGTGTGTGTCAGTGTGTGTGTGTGTGTGTGTGTGTGTGTGTGTGGATGGGCACGCCGCGCTGCGAGCCAAGCCGCCAGCCCGCCACATGAAAGGCCGGTCTCTGGGAGGTGGAATTTTAATGTGGAAATGGGAACAATGATTTCTACTTTTAACTGTGGACAAGAAGCAGAGCCCATTGAACGCAGCGGCAGAAATGATGGATCAATTATTAATACATTCACCATCACACTGTGAGCGTGAGTGTGTGTGTTTGCATGCGAGCCGCTCTGCTCTGCTCTGTGTGTGTGTGTGTGTGTCGTCATGTGCATGTGTCCTCAGTGAGTCGGTGTTTGTCTGCTTATTCATGCGTTTGTTTCCACCCAGCTTGGCATCGGTGGAGCTGTTATGGCTCATTGTCAGATGTTGTAGATGCTGCACGCTGGAGATGGCCAGCAGTGTGACACACACACACACACACACACAGACACACACACAGGGGGGAGGAGAGGAGGACGGCCGGCTGAGGATCATAAAATAATCTTTGTTTGTGACTCCGTCCCTTTAAAGGGATAGTTCACCCTTTCACTCATTATCTACTCACTCGTAACAGAAGGACACACCACAAACATCCAAATACCTCCATGCTGCTCGTCTGTTATGTTCCTCTTGTATTGAAGCCCTGACATGAGAAATTGTCCTGAAAAATATTAAATAAGTCCATATTTCAAGCTTGTTTTGTAGCAGAAGCTCCTCGAAGCTCCTCTTCCTGGTTTGTCAAATTCGGACGAACCAGGGTCCGTCTACTTCGCGCTTAAAATATGGACTTATTTCATATTTTTTGGGACAATTTCACATTTCAGGGCTTCAACACAAGACGGACATGACATACGAGCAGCATGGAGGTATTTGGATGTTCTTGGTGTGTCCTTTTGTTACGAGTGAGTAGATAATGAGTGAAATTTAAATTTTGGGTGAACTATCCCTTTAACGGGACACAAACACGTTATTATTACATGTTCAGTGTGTTTTTTGGGTGGTTCCTGAACGCCTCGTCCTGTCTCCATCGTGGTGGTCCGGTCCGGTCCCTCGGTTCCTCTGGGGTTGGTTGGTTTTCCCTCGGGGCCTCAGCCCAGACTGGAAGAGATGAAATGAAATGAAATGATGATGATGATGATGATGAAGCTCCGCCCTCTACGACCAGATAATTAGGAACACAGGCTGTAAACACAGAGAGAGAGGAGGGAGACTTGTTCTTCTTCTTCTTGGGACCCGTCTGGATCTCATTTAGTGGAGAGTAATGCGATTAGCTTTGTTTAGTTTTCACAGCTCCAGCCAGTCCCCATGAAAACCCTTTGTGTGTGTGTGTGTGTCTGTGTGTAGTGTGTGTATTTGTGTTGTCTTCGCCGGCTCATATTATTCAGGTCGTCACTCTGAAAGAAACCGAACTAGAAGCTGATAAAGATAAAAGTTATTTATAAAGTTTGGTGCCTTAAAGGGATAGTTCCAACATTTTATG
The DNA here is from genome assembly GCA_030347415.2 of Decapterus maruadsi. Taxonomy (NCBI): domain Eukaryota; kingdom Metazoa; phylum Chordata; class Actinopteri; order Carangiformes; family Carangidae; genus Decapterus; species Decapterus maruadsi. The sequence continues at coordinate 27,833,407 of CM064902.1, forward strand.
TGCAATTTGGCCCATCACCATAACCCCTATAGTCACAGCAGTAGGTTCGTTACCTTTAATTGTCAGTGCAAGCTAATTTTAGAACGGCGGAGCAGAGCCGTGAGCTGCTCAGAGCTACGCTACGGAGGCTCATGGGATTTCTTGGTTTCCCTCATCAAACTCATCAAATACACAATCCAACAACTCCACAATGCTCTGGTGGACAAGTTGTGACCTGCACATTCACCACGCTATGAGATAATAACACAACGTTACCACACAGAGTTGTTTTAGAGGGAAATTCATGTAAAACCTCTGATGCACGTTGCCTTCAGGGACAGTTTTTCATCAACAGTCTCTGTATTTCCCATGAGCCTCCGTAGCGTAGCTCTGAGCAGCTCACGGCTCTGCTCCGTCGTTCTAAAAATAGCTTGCACCGACAATTAAAGGAAACAAACCTACTGCTATGACTATAGGGATTATGGTGATGGGACAATTTGACTAAAATGTTGAACTGTCCCTTTAAAGAAAAAAAGTGAAAAGTGAATGAAAACTAGAGAGACACTAGAAGCAGCTGGATACAACTTGATTTTCTGAGGTTCAGTGAAGGCACCACAGTCTAACCCCCCCCCTCTCTGTGTACAGGTATAATCAAGGTGGGCCGCTGGAACCCTCTGCCCATCCACTTCCTGACCGACGCCCCCGAGGCCACGGTGGCCGACATGCTGATGGAGGTTTACCACATGGTGACGCTGAGGATCCAGCTGCAGAGGTCAGAGGTCACCATGTCACTGGAACTGTAGTGAGACAGTGAACGCCTCACAGAGACAGTGAACGCCACACAGAGACAGTGAACGCCTCACAGAGTCAGTGAACGCCACGCAGAGTCAGTGAACGCCTCGCAGAGTCAGTGAACGCCTCGCAGAGTCAGTGAACGCCTCGCAGAGTCAGCGAACGCCTCGCAGAGTCAGCGAACGCCTCGCAGAGTCAGCGAACGCCTCACAGAGTCAGCGAACGCCACGCAGAGTCAGCGAACGCCACACAGAGTCAGCGAACGCCACACAGAGTCAGCGAACGCCTCGCAGAGTCAGCGAACGCCTCGCAGAGTCAGCGAACGCCTCACAGAGTCAGCGAACGCCACACAGAGTCAGTGAACGCCTCATAGAGTCAGTGAACGCCTCGCAGAGTCTGTGAACGCCTCGCAGAGACAGTGAACGCCTCGCAGAGACAGTGAACTCACAGAGTCAGTGAACGCCTCACAGAGTCAGTGAACGCCTCACAGAGACAGTGAACGCCTCACAGAGACAGTGAACGCCACACAGAGACAGTGAACGCCTCACAGAGTCAGTGAACGCCACACAGAGTCAGTGAACGCCTCACAGAGTCAGTGAACGCCACACAGAGTCAGTGAACGCCACACAGAGTCAGTGAACGCCTCACAGAGACAGTGAACGCCACACAGAGTCAGCGAACGCCTAACAGAGACAGTGAACGCCACACAGAGTCAGTGAACGCCTCACAGAGTCAGTGAACGCCACACAGAGTCAGTGAACGCCTCACAGAGTCAGTGAACGCCTCACAGAGACAGTGAACGCCACACAGAGTCAGTGAACGCCTCACAGAGTCAGTGAACGCCTCACAGAGTCAGTGAACGCCTAACAGAGACAGTGAACGCCACACAGAGTCAGCGAACGCCTAACAGAGACAGTGAACGCCACACAGAGTCAGTGAACGCCTCACAGAGACAGTGAACGCCTCACAGAGTCAGTGAACGCCACGCAGAGTCAGTGAACGCCTCACAGAGTCAGTGAACGCCTCACAGAGACAGTGAACGCCACACACAGTCAGTGAACGCCACACAGAGTCAGTGAACGCCACACAGAGTCAGTGAACGCCTCACAGAGTCAGTGAACGCCACACAGAGTCAGTGAACGCCACACAGAGTCAGTGAACGCCTCACAGAGTCAGTGAACGCCTAACAGAGACAGTGAACGCCACACAGAGTCAGCGAACGCCTAACAGAGACAGTGAACGCCTCACAGAGTCAGTGAACGCCTCACAGAGTCAGTGAACGCCTCACAGAGACAGTGAACGCCTAACAGAGACAGTGAACGCCACACAGAGTCAGCGAACGCCTCACAGAGACAGTGAACGCTTAACAGAGACAGTGAACGCCTCACAGAGTCAGTGAACGCCTCTCAGAGTCAGTGAACGCCTCTCAGAGTCAGTGAACGCCTCACAGAGACAGTGAACGCCTCACAGAGTCAGTGAACGCCTCACAGAGTCAGTGAACGCCACACAGAGTCAGTGAACACCTCATAGAGACAGTGAACACCTCATAGAGACAGTGAACGCCTCATAGAGACAGTGAACACCTCATAGAGACAGTGAACGCCTCACAGAGACAGTGAACGCTTAACAGAGACAGTGAACGCCTCATAGAGACAGTGAACGCCTCACAGAGTCAGTGAACGCCTCACAGAGTCAGTGAACGCCTCACAGAGTCAGTGAACGCCTCACAGAGTCAGTGAACGCCTCACAGAGTCAGTGAACGCCACACAGAGTCAGTGAACGCCTCACAGAGTCAGTGAACGCCTCGCGGCAGCAGCAGGTTTATCGTGGCTCATCTGTCTGCTGCCAGGAAATCCCAGCTCCAGGAGAAGAGCAGCCGGGTCCTGATGGACAGATAAAACCAGATAAACTCCAGATGAGACGGTTATTATTGTTATTGTCTTGGCAAATACCAGCCAGGTCTGTTTACGTGTTTGTGAGCGCGTATCCGTGGCAACAGCAGAGCTTCGCACACGTTGCGTCTCACTGTCTAAATGATTTATCCTGAGGTTAAAGAGGCAGGAGAACGAGGCAGAGGAAAAGAGGGAGGAGTTAGAGACGTCAGAGGTCAAATCAGGATTAAAGGAGCAGTTCAACTGTTTTGTAGAAACTTTATAAAATTGTTGATGATTTGAAAAGATGAAGCTTCTCATTCGTTAAAACACAGGAGGTGGAGTTTGTTCAAAAAGTTTGAGTTTGTGTCAAAACGGATCTGAAAAAAGGAAAAGTTTTGGTCTCCAGCCTTTAGTTGTAAATATTTGTTGTTTAATCATCTGAGTGACTCTTCTAAAATCTAAAGTTTGGTTCTTGTCAGATGTGAATATTCACACAGCGCTGACCTCAACAACAGATCAACAATGACGAAGCATTTTCTCACTGTTTTATCCTCAACAATCAATTGATCATTAACAGAAACACATCAAACGTATTGATGATGATGATGATGATGATGATAACTGTTGGTTAGAGCCTCACAGATGATGATGATGATGATGATGATGATGATCAGCTGTGTCAGAAGCAGTGAAGTGTAAATGGAGTCGTGACTGCGTTGCAGCTTCTCGCGGCTGGAGGATCTGCCGTGCGAGCAGTGGAACCACGCCACGGTGAGGAACGCCCTCAAAGAGCTGCTGAAGGAGATGAACCAGAGCACGCTGGCCAAGGAGTGTCCTCTGTCCCAGGTGTGACCTCACCGCCATTAGCCCCGCCCACCCCTTAAAGGGACAGTTCAACATTTAGTCAGATCCGCCTCACACCATAACAGTATACTATAGTCATAACATATCACCTTTAATTATCAGTGCATGTTGTTTTTAGAACGGCGGAGCAGAGCCGTGAGCTGCTCAGAGCTACGCTACGGAGGCTCATCATGGGATTTCTTGGTTTCCCTCATCAAACTCATCAAATACACAATCCAACAACTCCACAACGCTCTGGTGGACAAGTTGTGACCTGCACATTCACCACGCTATGAGATAATAACACAACGTTACCACACAGAGTTGTTTTAGAGGGAAATGCAGCCGGAACTACATTCCAGACACGGCTGCTGGGCGGAGGGATTTCAAAAGCGCAAGTAGTTCCGGTAACCCTTTAATTTACATGTCATTCATTTTGTGATAATGTCAAGAAATAGCCTAGAAATAACGGCCGATTTCAAGGACTTGGAGAAAAAAGCAGGTGTAGTCTTTTACCTTTATGAAAAACATGACATTATTATGACATTGACCGTTATTTCTAGGCATTATGACACAATTAATTGTTATTTCTTGACATTATCACGTAATTAACGGCCTGTAAATTGTTATTTCTTGACTGGAATGGCTGCATTTCTCTCTAAAACAACTGTGTGTGGTAACGTTGTGTTATTATCTCATAGCGTGGTGAATGTGCAGGTCACAACTTGTCCACCAGAGCGTTGTGGAGTTGTTGGATTGTGTATTTGATGAGTTTGATGAGGGACAGGGGACTGAGCAGCTCACGTCTCTGCCCTGCCCATCTCAAAACAACATGCACCCATAATTAAAGGTGATAATGAACCTGCTGCTGTGACTGTAGAGGTTATGGTGAGAGGAGGATCTGACTGAATGTTGAACTATCCCTTTAAACATCAGCCACTTGATAAACTCACTGCAAGCTGCACGTTTAACCTTCCTCCTCTGGTCCCACAGCCACTTGTGTGAGATTTAACTGTCTGTGTGCATCTGTGTGTGTGTGTGTGTGTGTCTAAGTGGAGCTCTGGTGTGGGTGTTGATCGCTGCATCAATTGCAAGCATATGTGTGTGTGGCTGGAGATTCCCTCTCTGCTCTGCACTGGCTCGAGTTTCCATGGGTGGCTTCCAATCATGATTAATGTTTGTCTGTTTCTATTGTGTATCTGTGTGTGTGTGTGTGTGTGTGCATGCCATGTGGTTGTTGCGTGAGTGTAACCATTTCATATCATGCTGGTAGTTAATTATCTCTCTGTGTGTCTCTGTAGAGCATGATCTCCTCCATCGTGAACAGCTCCTACTACGCCAACGTCTCCACGGCAAAGTGCCAGGAGTTCGGCCGCTGGTACAAGAAGTACAAGAAAATCAAAGGTGAGAGGTGATTTATATGTATTTAAAGGGATAGTTCAACATTTTTGGCAAATTGTCCCATCACCATAATCCCTATAGTCATAGCAGTAGGTTTGTTACCTTTAATTGTCGGTGCAAGCTATTTTTAGAACGGCGGAGCAGAGCCGTGAGCTGCTCAGAGCTACGCTACGGAGGCTCATGGGATTTCTTGGTTCCACCTCATCAAACTCATCAAATACACAATCCAACAAATCTCCAGAGTTGTTTTAGAGGGAAATACAGAGACTGTTGATGAACAACTGTCCCTGAAGGCAACGTGCATCAGCGGTTTTGCATGAATTTTGAATTTCATCACATTATGGGGAAAATGAAAATGATCTATGCAGCTTCTCCCACCGATCCATGTATGACTGAATGAATGAATGCATGATGATGTACGACCGGTCCTCTAAACTAAGGACTTGCCTTTTAGTTTACGTCTGTTGCCGTGGTGACGGCTCATCCTTCTCCTCCTGAGTCTCTGAAGTCATTTGTGTTTGGGAAGTGACTCATAAAGAGGCAGAGAAGAAGAAGAACAACCACAAATATGTTTCAGTCAGTCTGGTGTGTAGGAGGGATGAGGGTCCTCCTGTGTGTGTCTGTGTGTGTGTGTGTGTGTGTGTGTCATTAGATAACACACTCCTCCTCACACACCGAGCTAGACGACAGAGATAACACCTGAGGATGTTCGTGTTGCTGCTGCTGGGTTTTTAAAAAAGTTTTTTTGTGGTTGTTCTTTTTTTTGTCCTCCATGCTGGTGGACGTGGTTGTTGTTGTTGTTGTTAGTGAAAACAAACAGCCGTCTCCATGGCAACAGTCGACTCATGGTGACGATCACCACTTTCTCAGCGTGAACGAGCGACTGTAAAGCTGCCGATAGAAGAACAAACAGTAGAAGAAGAACGACGGAGAGTAAAGGACCGATATCAGATCTAAAAGAGTCATTACTGCATTGTAAAAGTTAGTCGTTACCAGGAAAAGTAACTATTTAAAAACATAAAACGGTCAAAATGTCAAATGACTTGGACTCACCAATGACTGGACAAACATTACTATTTCTGTGTGCACATTTTTGTAATTAGTCATGGTTATCATAGATTAGCCGGGCTAGCGGTTAGCTAGCTGTTTAACTTTAATAACTCAATAAACGGTTCATGAACAAATATTTTTTCCAGCAGATATCTGAGTTACAACATGACTGAGCTGCTGGAGTAGTTTCATGTCGTGTCCCACAACGAGAGGGTTTTAACAGCTGACATGTTAGCTTAGCTACCGTTAGCTTAGCTACCTGTTTAACGCCGTTAGCTTAACGGTTTATAAACTCAGTGACATGTCACGTGGGCTTCTGCACGGCCACGCCCCTTTAGGGAGACCAGAGGCAGCCTGGAGTGTATTGACTCCAATGGGACAAAATATTTCACTGAAGAAAATTTTGGACTCATTTTCCATCTCTCCTGAACAGTTTGACACGAAAATGGTAATTTTCAGACGGACACATCAGGAGAAAATCCACTTTGTTCAAGACCTGTCCCTGGCTCTACGACACACTCTCGCGAGATTTGGCACAGATCTCCTAGGCAACGTCAAACAAACGGCCGCGAACTCCCGTGAAAATGATTTAAATTATTTTTGTCATGTTAAATATGACTGTTACTAGTGTAAATATTTAATGTTATCATAAGAAAATATAAATATCTCACTTTCATCTACTTACAAATTGTATAAATCCACACACATGATCACAGCCGATGTGGGGTGACGGTTGGCCCCGCCCACTTAGAGAGACAGGAAGTGTATACAGTTTACTATCATTGGAGCAGCCGCTCATGGACTATCTTTCCATTTATTCAATATCTTTGGCTTAGCTACCGTTAGCTTAGCTACCGTTAGCTGTCCCTGTCAGCTGCAGCCACTGATGCTTTCTAGACACTGTGATTCCTCCAAACTGAATAAATACAACACATAGCAACACAAAACACACACACAGAAATATTAATGTTTCTTCAATCATTTCAGATTTGTCTAAATGGTGATGGGGCGTGAAACATGATATATAGCCTAGCTTAACTCTTGTTCGTTAGTTACTGTTCTCATCCAAATGACGTGCTGGCTTTCTACCTGGAGGTAGTTTGTAAACAACAAGGAGATCCGGTCTATAACATTTATTAGTATTTTGTGACTTCTTGAGTCAAGTAACGGTGCATTTTATTGTCAGTAACAATAACTGCGTTACGACGGGAGGAACTGTAACTTTCAGGTGAGCTGGTTGGTCGGTTGGTGATGCGTTCAGGACTGTAGGAGTCTAGAGCTCCTGGTTCATCCAGAGCTGCCGTGGGGCAGTGAACGTCTCACTGAGGCCTGTCACTGTGTCTCCTCCATCCCAGCCGGGGTCTGGAAGCTCAGAGGAGGGGGGTGGGGGGGGGGGGGCTGGTGCTGCTGCTGACAGAAGGAGGAGTGTTCAGTTACAGTCTGAGTTTCCAGCATTAGTTCTGCTCTTCAGCTGGAAACGGGGCCAGTTCCAGATGTTCACGCTCGCTGCTCTCTGATTGGCTGCTGCTGGATCTCTGTATTTACTGTAGATCTGTGTGAGAAGCTGCAGATCAGCTCAGACCAGACCAGAGTCTCTCCACATGTCTGTTGTTGATGTTTACAGTTGACTGTGTCCATTATTGATTATTGATTACTGACCAGTGAGTGATGTGTGTGTGTTTGTGTCGTTGAGCAGTCGATTATCTGGAGAAGATGTGGTCTGGACGAGACGCTGCTGACATCAAAAGTAAGAAACCTGATCCATCAGTTTATTGAATTTATAAATTATGTTAAAAGTTGATTTTTTAATCTTATTTTTATTCTGCTTTTATTTTAGTAATAATATTTTATTTATCTATGAAAATCACAGCAGTTTTTGTTGATTTTTTCTCACTAATCATGAGAAACGTTTCCCTCCAGGGATCAATAAAGTAAATCTCAGTCTCAATAGTAATAATTATAATGTTGTTGTTGTTTCTAAACATTATGACGCAATTAACGGCCTGTAAATTAAAGAGTTAAAATATATATATTAATAATAATAATAATGTTAATGATAATCTGAGTGAGTCTGACCGTCTCCTCCTCCCCCCCCAGTAGAGAGAGACAACATGGCTGACTTCTGTGTGCTGGGTCAGCGGCCCCCCCCTCACCTGGCCGGCCTGGCGCAGCTCAGTCACCTGCACGGCGGCGCCGGCAGCCCGCTGCTCAAACCGGGGTCAGGTGACCCTCAGGCTCCGCCCCCCTCCCAGGCGCAGCCGCAGCAGGCCGCGCCCCCCCAGCAGCAGCAGCAGCAGCAGCAGCAGCAGCCCCCCCTCCACCACAGCCCTCCTCTGCGCTCGGGGGGCCAGGTGCCTCCTCCGCCCCCGCCGCCGCCGCCGCCCGGCGCCCTGCAGCCGCTGCTGGGTCCCGGCGGGCTGCTCTCCCCCCAGCTCTCCCCCCAGCTGGTCCGGCAGCAGCTCGCCATGGCGCACCTCATCAACCAGCAGCTGGCCGTGAGCCGCCTGCTGGCCCACCAGCACCCGCAGGCCCTCAACCAGCAGTTCCTCAACCACCCGCCCATCCCCCCCCGGGGCTCCAACAAAGCCGGCGGCGGTGGCGTCGGCGGCGGCGACCTCCCCGGGAGCAACGCCTCGGCCGCCGAGGTCTCGTCTGAGATCTACCAGCAGGTCAGAGACGAGCTGAAGAGAGCTAGTGTCTCCCAGGCCGTGTTCGCCCGTGTGGCTTTCAACCGCACACAGGTAGGACAACAGGAAGGACTGGGTCAGCTCAGAGGTCAGAGGTCAGAGGTCAGAGGTCAGAGGGCAGAGGGCAGAGGGCAGAGGGAGACGCAGCAGGGACAGAGCACCAGTCACATACTGTAGGAACCTAACGGGGTCAGACAGGAATATACAGTATACATCTACACAATAATAATAACAACATACAGCTCTGGAAAATATGAAGAGGCTTCTTCAAAACGATCAATTCTCTGGGTTTTACTGTTTATAGCTGTGGGTTTGTGTTATTCTATAAACTACAGACAACGTGTCTGTGCAAATCCTCATTAGTCCAGGTCAAAGGCAGCAGAGGAAACTGAATCAGGTCAACTGGACTTAGTTTTGAGGTTTTCTACATGAACTTGGATAAGTGGCAAAACATCTTCAAAGACAAAAACTAAGTCCAGTCGACCTGATTCAATCACCTATGAACAACATTTCTCCCAAATCTGAAACCAAAACATTGTCATTTAGAGGATTTATTGGCAGAAAATGGCGACTGGTTTAAAGGGACAACCAGGAGTTTGTATTTGGTTCTAAAAGAGTCTCATATTAAAGTGGATGAATCAACGTCACCACTCGTTAATGGGCCCATTTTAGATAAATATATCATTCTGTCTTCATCATTATTTTGATGTTGTTATTTAGAGGTCGACTCACCCAGCACTCGGACGCTGCCCGGCTCCGACTTTCATTCTTGATGAATGAAAACATCTTGGCAAATTTTTTCGCTTTCGTCCGTCTTGGAGGCTCATGGGAAATCCAAAACTCCTCATTGTTCCTTTAAAATAACAAAACAATACTGAGTCTTTTCAGACACTTGAATAATAATAATGCAAGAGAAAACAAGTTCATACTCATTCCTAAACAACACAACACTAACATTTTAACTTAGAAAGAGTTTATAAATCAACATTGGTGAAATAACCCCAACTTTTAATCACAGCAGTGCTTTTATAATCTTCATTAGTTTGGTTTGGTTTATTAAGATCCCCATTAGCTTTTCTTCCTGGGGTCAATCATTAAATATGATTTGGTTCAGGCGACCTAATCAGTGTTTTATTAAGTAGGAATTAAACGGAGCAGTCTCTTCATTGTTTCCAGAGCTGTAAATAAATCTATATGTGAATGTTCATCCTGTCAGACTGAACTGATCTCAGCTCCATCACCAGAGCTTCTCTCTTCCCTGAGATCTGACAGGAATAAATAGAGGCTGACGTCACCGATAGAGGCCGACGCTGCTCCCCCACCTGGTGGTATTTTCAGTGGGATTAGTGGGAGCGTGGTGGTCGTAGTGGGGGGGCTCTCTGGGTCATTGAGTCTCCTTCCCCGCCCTCGCAGCGGCACCAACAGCTGATGCATTCAGCCCGTGCTAAACTGGTTAGCGTACGCCCCATTAGACCAATGTAATGGGAGACGCTGCTAGAGCTACTGCTGCAGAGGCCAGGTGTCTGAGAGGAGACGTTTAGATCATCACTGTTTATACATCAACTCTAATAAAAGTGGAGCAGCAGCTCAGTCTGAAGGAAGAAGGCTCTGTTAAAGGACACATCCGCTATAAAGGTAGATGTTAGTGTTAAAGCTCCATACGGTATAAAGGTAGATGTTTGTGTTAAAGCTCCATACGGTATAAAGGTAGATGTTTGTGTTAAAGCTCCATACGGTATAAAGGTAGATGTTTGTGTTAAAGCTCCATACGGTATAAAGGTAGATGTTTGTGTTAAAGCTCCATACGGTATAAAGGTAGATGTTGGTGTTAAAGCTCCATACGGTATAAAGGTAGATAAAGCTCCATACGGTATAAAGGTAGATGTTAGTGTTAAAGCTCCATACGGTATAAAGGTAGACGTTTGCGTTAAAGCTCCATACGGTATAAAGGTAGACGTTTGCGTTAAAGCTCCATACGGTATAAAGGTAGATGTTTGCGTTAAAGCTCCATACGGTATAAAGGTAGATGTTTGCGTTAAAGCTCCATACGGAATAAAGGTATAAAGGCTAGATAAAGTTTGATGTTTGTGTTAAAGCTCCATACGGTATAAAGGTAGATGTTTGTGTTAAAGCTCCATACGGTATAAAGGTAGATGTTTGTGTTAAAGCTCCATACGGTATAAAGGTAGATGTTCCATACGGTATAAAGGTAGATGTTTGTGTTAAAGCTCCATACGGTATAAAGGTAGATGTTTGTGTTAAAGCTCCATACGGTATAAAGGTAGATGTTTGTGTTAAAGCTCCATACGGTATAAAGGTAGATGTTTGTGTTAAAGCTCCATACAGTATAAAGGTAGATGTTTGTGTTAAAGCTCCAGTATAAATAGATGCTTCATACAGTATAAAGGTAGATGTCCATGTGTAGTGTGATTATAAAGCAGCTCTAGGTTCTATATTAATACTGTGAAAGTATCAAAGCCTCAGTCCACAGAGAAATGCACACAGCCTGTATTCAGAAACTGAGCCTTAAAACCAGCCGTCAGGACTTCCTGTCACTTTGTGATGTCACAACAAAGCCCCGCCCCCTCACCTCCTGGACCCACCATCCAACAACTTTGCAGGATTTGTGGTTTCTCTGAGTGTTTTATTCTGAAATCTGCTCTGTTTTTAAATGAATCACTTTAGAAAACAGTCAGCCAATCAGAAGAGAGGCTCAGATTAAGAATTAAAAACTGAACCTCTGATTTGTTTAAGCTTCTCAAAGGAAGAGGAGATGAGATGAGAATAAACAGAATAAATGTGTGAAACTGTGCAGAAAGTGAAAATAATCCCACAGACCGTGACGACCTGCTCGTCTCACCTGGGTGTGATGTCACTGTGAAACCTCCGGGTCGTGTTGTTCCTCTCACTGAGGTCGAGGGCGGCCTGTGTGTCTTGTGCCTGGTTCAGGGTCTGCTGTCGGAGATCCTGAGGAAGGAGGAGGACCCTCGCACGGCCTCCCAGTCGCTGCTCGTCAACCTCAAGGCCATGCAGAACTTCCTCAACCTGCCCGAGAGCGAGCGGGACCGGATCTACCAGGAGGAGCGGGAGCGCACCATGAACCCGTCCGTCGGCCTCCCCGCCTCCAACTCGTCCAACCCCGGAGCGCCGCGCCTCTCACAGGTCGGTTGGTCTGCAGCGCCCGCACCGTCCTCCTCACCAACGCCACCACAGCCGGATCATATAATAGAAACATTACAAATTGCACATTTAAAAATCACAAAATAGAGAAATAAAGCAGTATAAGACACACAAACTTCTACATTAAAAGCTAATTTAAAGGGATAGTTCAACATTTTGTCAAACTGGCCCATTGCCATATCGGTGCAAGCTATTTTTAGAACGGCAGAGCAGAGCCATGAGCTGCTCAGAGCTACGCTACGGAGGCTCATGGGATTTCTTGGTTTCCCTCATCAAACTCATCAAATACACAATCCAACAACTCCACAACGCTCTGGTGGACAAGTTGTGACCTGCACATTCACCACGCTATGAGATAATAACACAACGTTACCACACACAGTTGTTTTAGAGGTAAATTCATGAACCAGTGATACACGTTGCCTTCAGGGACAGTTTTTCATCACCAGTCTCTGTATTTCCCTCTAAAACAACTCTGTGTGGTAACGTTGTGTTCCAATTATATGATTGTGACTCGTGTCCTGTGTGTTTGTGTGTGTGTGTGCGCATAGAAAGTGTGGGAGAGGAGCTTGGACGACCAGATCACCCCTGATACCTGGGCCTCCATCTGGAAGAACAAGACTAAGATCTCCAACTCGGTGCGTTTATCTGAGATCTGACGGAGCGGCGGCACGTCGTGTCCTCGCTCTTCTCATGTTCTATGACTTAACCCCCCCTCCCCCCTCCCCCCTCCCCTCTCTCTTTCTCTTTTTTATTTTTATCTTAAACAAATTCCAGTTATAAAGAGGAAAACAGCTTCAAAGGCAGCGTGCTGTAAACATAAAGGACAGTGTAGAGCATTTGGAAGCGTCTCTCCATGTGCACATGATGATGATTTAACATGCTGGATGATAAGACGCTGCCTCTGATGCCCATTCATGGCCGTGGGGCGAATGCAAACGCTGCGGCGCTCTCTCTATTCTTATTATGTCTCTGCAAAATTATCAGAGCATCGTTTACACTGAGGGAATGTAAGCTCTCCGGTCTGAACATGTCCCGAGCTCCACTTCAAACGCTGTGTACACAAGCGCTTCCCAGAGCCAATACATGTTCATTCAAACAGAAACAACAGAGAATGACAAAAGAGAAGGACTTAATGACTTTGATCTGTAAACAACATTCATGTGGAGACGTGCGCTGCAGATGTGCAAGCTGATGCTGATGCTCACACACACACACACACACACACACACACAGAGGGAACAAACAGTGCACGTGTGTTCTGGGAGCAGCGCGGCCCGATCAGCAGCTGATAACCTCCATCATGTGTAAACACAACACTGACTCTGCTGCAGGAACCTCTGCTACGACCTGGTGGCAGCAGCAACCTGACGTCTGCTCCCTGTGTGTGTCTGTGTGTGTCTGTGTGTGTCTGTGTGTGTGTGTGTGTGTGTGTGTGTGTGCATGTGTGTGCACCTTCAGCCCAAGCCCAGCGGGCCGGGACCCGACCTGCCGCTGAAGCTGGAGGCGCTGGTCAACATCACGTCAGGCATCTACGAGGAGATCCAGCAGGAGATGAAGAGAGCCAAGGTGTCGCAGGCGCTGTTCGCTAAGGTGGCCGCGAACAAGAGCCAGGTGAGGGGGGGGTGGGGGGGGGGATCACACATTTGCAAACAGATTTCACCACGAAACTTCCCAGCATTATCTCTCACATTAAGACAAATATTTTAATGTATTACAAGTTTTCACAACTTTTATGTTTAAATATGTAAATTAGGCAATTTCTAATTAAATATGCGCTCATTTGCATATATTTCCAGAACAGAAATCTGAACAAGAAAACTTCCTGTTTTATTTTGTTGACACATTAGAGTCTTTAGTTTTTCCAGAGGAGGATTGTGGATATCTCTTTAGACTTCCTCCGTCAACAGCAGCCTGATGAAAACTAACTAGTTTCACACTTTAAGATCTGAGAGTTTATGACAAATATAGTTTGTAACTTCTTAAAAACCTTCATTTAATTATTATTTGTACCTGAAGCACAGAGTAGGTAGGCTGTACGTAGAGCAGTTTAATGTGTTGTTACTCTGCAGGTTTCAGCCAATCACAGCAGAGCAGCAGCTGCTCATAGACACGGTAGATATTGATTATTGATGATATATTGATGATGCTTCAGACTCTGTACCATGACTCTAACCACGGCAGAACAAACTGAAACCAGAGTAGAAACTGAATCTCTTCACTCAAACACACGTGTGACGCTGCATTCAGGAGCGTGTGTGCGTCCGGGCTTCCAGGTGTGAGCGTGAGAACGGCGCGTGGAGGTGTGTGTGTGTGTGTGTGTGTGTGTGTGTGTGTGTGTGCGTGGTCCCGGGGGTCGGCGGCTCGGGGTCACGGCTCAGCGCCTCCATCTGCTGCAGCTGTCCACGAGGCCGAGGCCACAACAGCTGCTGTCACACTCTGAACCAGTCTACCACAGATAATTGAATCTTCTGCCCCCCCCCCCCACCTCCTCCTCCTCCTCCTTCTCCTCCTCCCCCCGACTCTCACCTCACGCACTTCAAACTCTTTCTGTGTTTTTTGCTAAATTTAATTTTGCTCTCGACTTCACAGTTTTATCTATCGCCCTCTTTTTCCACTTCTTCCTTCCTCCTCTTCCTCCTCCTCCTCCCCCCGGGTCACTGCAGACAGCTGAAGCTGCTGGTTCCATATCAGCAAAATGCATGATGACACTGATCAATATATTTAAATATCATGAGCCAGTATCTGAGTCAGTGTCGTGTGAAGCAGAGCAGACGCTCCAACAAACTGCACAGAAATAATCAGTCACTGAAACTCAACAGAACCTGAACAGGATTTACATCAACATCATCCTGACTGTGTGTGTCTGTGTGTGTGTGTGTGTGTGTGTGTGTCAGGGCTGGCTGTGTGAGCTGCTGCGGTGGAAGGAGAACCCAAGCCCAGAGAACCGGACGCTGTGGGAAAACCTGTGCACCATCCGGAGGTTCCTGACGCTCCCGCAGAACGACCGGGACCTGGCGTACGAGGAGGAGTCCAGACACCACCACACGGAGCGGCTGCACACGGTGCTGCACCTGCCGCAGGACGCACAGGTAACACAACACTACACAACACTACACAACCACACTACACCACCACACGGAGCGGCTGCACACGGTGCTGCACCTGCCGCAGGACGCACAGGTAACACAACGCTACACAACACTACACAACCACACTACACCACCACACGGAGCGGCTGCACACGGTGCTGCACCTGCCGCAGGACGCACAGGTAACACAACACTACACAACACTACACTACACCACCACACGGAGCGGCTGCACACGGTGCTGCACCTGCCGCAGGACGCACAGGTAACACAACACTACACAACACTACACTACACCACCACACGGAGCGGCTGCACACGGTGCTGCACCTGCCGCAGGACGCACAGGTAACACAACGCTACACAACACAACACAACCACACTACACCACCACACGGAGCGGCTGCACACGGTGCTGCACCTAGGACGCACAGGTAACACAACACAACACAACACTACACAACCACACTACACCACCACACGGAGCGGCTGCACACGGTGCTGCACCTGCCGCAGGACGCACAGGTAACACAACGCTACACAACACTACACAACCACACTACACCACCACACGGAGCGGCTGCACACGGTGCTGCACCTGCCGCAGGACGCACAGGTAACACAACGCTACACAACACTACACAACACTACACAACCACACTACACCACCACACGGAGCGGCTGCACACGGTGCTGCACCTGCTGCAGGACGCACAGGTAACACAACGCTACACAACACTACACAACACAACACTACACCACCACACGGAGCGGCTGCACACGGTGCTGCACCTGCCGCAGGACGCACAGGTAACACAACGCTACACAACACTACACAACACTACACAACCACACTACACCACCACACGGAGCGGCTGCACACGGTGCTGCACCTGCCGCAGGACGCACAGGTAACACAACGCTACACAACACAACACAACACTACACCACCACACGGAGCGGCTGCACACGGTGCTGCACCTGCCGCAGGACGCACAGGTAACACAACACTACACAACACAACACTACACTACACCACCACACGGAGCGGCTGCACACGGTGCTGCACCTGCCGCAGGACGCACAGGTAACACAACACTACACAACACAACACTACACTACACCACCACACGGAGCGGCTGCACACGGTGCTGCACCTGCCGCAGGACGCACAGGTAACACAACACTACACAACACTACACAACACTACACCACCACACGGAGCGGCTGCACACGGTGCTGCACCTGCCGCAGGACGCACAGGTAACACAACACTACACAACACTACACAACCACACTACACCACCACACGGAGCGGCTGCACACGGTGCTGCACCTGCTGCAGGACGCACAGGTAACACAACGCTACACAACACTACACAACCACACTACACCACCACACGGAGCGGCTGCACACGGTGCTGCACCTGCCGCAGGACGCACAGGTAACACAACACTACACAACACTACACAACCACACTACACCACCACACGGAGCGGC
>CM064902.1:27854805-27959805 GCA_030347415.2 Decapterus maruadsi
TATAACGACCATGTTGTGACCCCCCACTCCCCCCCCTCCCCCCTCACCCCCCCCCCCCCCACTCCTCCTCCTCCAGAGACACACAGAGATGAACTGTGGTGAAACACTGTTGATTTATTAATGAGAGACGAGGTGTGTTGTGCGTGTTGGTGTTGCTGTCTTCAGTTCAGACCCCCCCCCCCCCCCCTCCCAGGTTCAGGCTCCGCCCCCCAGGTTCAGGCCCCCCGCCCCCTCCGCCCCCCCATCACCACCACAGACCACACATGTATCCCATCTGCCACACACACACACACACACACACTGATAGTCAGTCGTGTGACGCTCCTTTGTGTTTCGGACAGTGAGACGGTCCAAGACTCTGCGACAGCCAATCACAGACAGACTGGGAGACGGAGGTGTGTGTGTGTGTGTGTGTGTGTGTGTGTGTGTGTGTGTGTGTGTGTGTGTGTGTGTGTGTGTGTGTGTGTGTGTGTGTGTGTGTGTACAGTAGCGTGAGCTGTTTCTGCATCGCTCGGCGCTCTGGGATCTGACTGAGCCTTCAGTCTGCAGGTGTTGTGTTCCTGTGTGTGTGTCTGTGTGTGTGTGTGTGTGTGTGTCTGACGCGGTCCTGGTTCATACGACTGTAGCGCTGAAGTGTCCCACAGCTGATCTGGCAGCGAGCGGCGGCTCTTATGAATTATTTCTTTATTGTTTTTGCTAAATTGATTTCTGTGTGTGTGTGTGTGTGTGTGTGTGTGTGTGTGTGTCGGTGTGTGTGTGTGTGTGTGTGTGTCCGTGTGTGTGTGTGTGTGTATGTGTGTGTGCGTGTGTCGGTGTGTGTGTGTGTGTCACCGTGGCTCAGACCCCAGAGTGCTGGACTAGAACAAGCAGTAACAACCACTGAGCTCCTCTTCCTCCTCCTCCATGTACGATGATGCCCGTTGCCATGGCAGCAACAAATGGCTCCTATCTCCCTCTGAGCCGCTGATGGTCCAGGTGCGGCGGCGGCGGCGGCGGCGGCGGCACCTGGCCGGCCAGGAGAGAGAGAGAGAGAGAGAGAGGACAGGTGTGAGTGATGCAGAGCTGCATCCTCCTCCTCTCCCCGGTCGTCATGGCGTTCACATCTCTGTGGTCACCATGGTTACTATAATCAGATGTTTAAAAATCGTGGCTTTGTTGCGTTTCAGCTTCAGGGAAAAAGGAAAGGATGCTGACCTCGGTTGTCACGGTAACGGGGTAAACAAACGATCACATCGACCTTTAAACGTTAAAGGTTTTTACGCACTTTTACTTCCTGTCATGATCGCCACGACCACTAGGTGTCGCCTAGCAACAAAAACATCAACGTTAACGACGCTAGCAGGAGAAAAAAAAACTGATCAATGAATGAAGATCAATCACTTTACACTCAGACTAAAGCTAACAATCCCATAATAATCAATCAATCCATTCCTGTCTATCTCTACTGAATATTCATTAGGAAATAGTTAAATAATAATAAATAAATAATAAATAAATAATAAAGGTGAAAAAAGCCAAAAATATACGATATAAATGAATCGTCTGCAGGTTTCAGATTAAATTTTATACAAATAATCAATAATTATCAATGAGATGAAAACATTCAACATGTGACGAAGCGTTTTAGGTTTTTTATTTTTAAACTTTATAGTTTCACTGTCGTTCAAACACAGAGAGTTAAAGTAAAACTAATGAACACTTAGATCTGCTCAGAGAGATAAATACCCCCCCCCCCCTCCCTCTGCCCCTCCCCCCCCCCCTCCTGGGTGGAGTCTGGGCTTTCTGGCAAACCACAATTAAGTTAATTGTTTAATTGCAGATAAACAGAATGAATACCACACACAGACTGAATGAAAAAAACATGCAACAACAGCGTGCGTGGCGCGGCGCGCACACGGATACACGTGTACAACCACACGCTGACACACACACACACACACACACACAGTGACACTGACACACACACACACAGGCTGGTCTAAGTAATATAACGTGTGTACAGTTTTTCATCAAAGAAACATCATTTTACAAAAAAAAAGAAAAAGAGAAAATGTTAAATGTGCAGTGACTCATCTACTCCACACACACACACACACAACCACACACACACACACACACACAACCACACACACACACACACTCATTGAAACACAGAGCGAAGGAGAAAGAGAGGAAATACATAAAATACACACTGATTAACAGGAAAGGTGAAGTCATGCACAAAACTAACAGAAAAGTGAATTTTCCTTCATTACATATTTATCTCTGTGTTAATGGTGTCTCTGGTGGTCACACACACACACACACACACAGACACACACACAGACAGACACACACAGAGGAAGCAGCAGAGACAGGGAGGGGGGGGAGGGGGTGCAGGCCCTGGAGAACCAGAGCTCATTAAGGAGAAGATGAATATTTCATCTTCTATAATTCTTTCATAGTTCTGAGTCGTAATTTGCCTTGATTTACGTTTAAAAGAAAACTTTTTCATTTTTACTGCAGTGCACTCACAGAGCTGCCAGGAGAGAGAGGGGGGGGGTGAGGGGGGGGAGGGAAAGAAAGAAAGAAAGAAGGAGCAGCAGCAGTTTTTCAGGAATATTGAATCATGTCATGAGAAGAGCCGGTCTGACCACAGGCTGCGGTCACGGAGATCTGAGTGTTGTTGCTGCTGCTGCACAGGGACGTGGAGGGGAGGGGGGGGGGTGAGGGGGGGGCAAACAAACATAAACACATAAATAGGACTGCAACTGATGAATATTTTCGTTATCAATTCATCTGTCAATTATTTAAATTAATTATTATCACCATAACCCCTATAGTCATAGCAGTAGGTTTGTTACCTTCGGTGCAAGCTATTTTTAGAACGGCGGAGCAGAGCCGTGAGCTGCTCAGAGCTACGCTACGGAGGCTCATGGGATTTCTTGGTTTCAAACTCATCAAACTCATCAAATACACAATCCAACAACTTTTTTTTCTTTAAAAACTACTCATACTGATTATTAGATTAGTTGACGATTAATTTAATAATAGATTATTGTTTGAAAAACTACTCAAACTCATTATTACAATTACTACTAGTAACTACTTTAATTTAAAATCGATTATTGGCCTTGATGTAATTGCAGCTCGGTCCAACTGGAGACTTTAAACCACTTCATATATTTTACAGTAGCTTAATGTATAATATGCATCATATTCCATAAACTCATCCTGTGCTCAGGGACTCCAACCTGCAGCTCTTTACATCAACACATGGAGGGAAATCTGAGATTAAAAGCATTAAAACTCCACCAGTAAATATCTGTTCTAGTTACCGTGACCTCCATCTGTCCCCGAGACCTTCACTGACCTGAACCAGGACGCCGTCGTCGTCACTGTGGAAGGAAAAGACATTTAAATCTGGCCTGTGTGTGTGTGTGTGTGTGTGTGTGTGTGTGTGTGTGTGTGTGGCGTTCAGGGTCATCGCGGAGTTTTAAATGTCACTGTGAGTCAGTCTGTTAATTATATTTAATGAAACTCAGACGAGGTTCAGCGACTTTCACCTGGATCCAATGATGCTTCACCACAAGTGGTTACGACTGATCCCTGATCAGTATTGATTTATAACTGAAACACTACAACACTGTAGTATAGCTACAGCTGAGAGGCCGGAGGAGGAGGAGGGGGAGGGGGAGGGGGTGTGGAGTTACACAGGAGGACGAGGGGGGGGGGGGCTGCTGGCATCCTCCAGTTGGGGGCTGATTTGGATGTGGAGTCATGTTGGTTTGGCAGAGGCCCACTTCATTAGTGTCCTGATGCATTAGACCTGAGGAGGGAGAGACGGGGGGAGGAGGGGGGGTGGGGGGGGAGGAGGAGGAGGTGAAGCTCTGCTCTACGACATCATCATTAGGACGTGAGGGAGACCAGGACACTAACCCCCCCCCCACCCTCCCCCCTCATCGATACAAGACTGTCTCTGGGTATCGATCCAAGAGTCTGAACTGTCAACACCAATAAACACAGACGGAGAAGAGGAGGAGGAGCAGGGAGGTGGGGAAGGAGGAGAAGAAGAGGAGGAGAGGAGGAGGAGGAGCAGGGAGGTGGGGAAGGAGAAGAGGAGAAGAAGAGGAGGAGGAGCAGGGAGGTGGGGAAGGAGGAGAAGAAGAGGAGGAGAAGAGAAGGAGGAGAGAAGGAGGAGGAGGAGGAGGTGGGGAAGGAGGAGAAGAAGAGGAGGAGAGGAGGAGGAGAAGAAGTGGAGGAGAGGAGGAGGAGAAGTGGGGGAGGAGGAGAAGGAGAAGTGGGGGAGGAGGAGAAGGAGAAGTGGGGGAGGAGGAGAAGGGGAGAAGAAGAGGAGAAGAAGTGGAGGAGAAGAAAAGAAGAGGAGGAGGAGCAGGGAGGTGGGGAAGGAGGAGAAAAGAATAAGAAGAGAGGTGGGGAAGGAGGAGAAGGGGAGAAGTTGAGGAGGAGAAGAGGAGAAGAAGAGGAGAAGAAGTGGGGGAGAAGAAAAGAAGAGGAAGGGAGGTGGGGAAGGAGGAGAAGGAGAGAAGTGAAGGAGGAGAGAAGGAGAAGTGGGGAAGGAGGAGAAGAGGAGAAGAAGTGGAGGAGAAGAAAAGAAGAAGAGCGTTGGAGAAAAAGTCGAGGAAGAGAAGAAGAAGTGGGGGAGAAGAAAAGAGGAAGAGAGGTGGAGGAGGAGGAGAAGTTGAGGAGGAGAGAAGGAGAAGTGGGGGAGAAAAGAAAAAGGAGAGAAGAGGAGAAGAAGTGGAGGATAAGAGGAGAGTGGGAGAGAAGTGGAGAAGAGGAAAAGCAAAGAGAAGAAGTGGAGGAGTGGTGGAGAAAAAGAGGAGAGAAGAGGAGAAGAAATGGAGAGGAGGTAGAGAAGAAGAGAAGAAGGAGGAGAAGGGGCAGAGAATAGAAGGAGAAGAGGAGTAGAAGTGAGGAAGGAGGTAGAGAAGAAGAGGAGCAAAGGAGAAGGAGAAGAGGAGGAGAAGTGAGGAAGGAGGAGAAGAGTAGAAGTGCAGTAGTGGGGGAGGTTTCTCAACCCCCTCCATGATTTACCCTCAATTTAGTTATTAAGTGTCTGGTGAGTGGAGTGGGGCTGTTTGTGGCTGTGTGGTCCTCGTTAGAGACACGGAGATCTGACTGAGAGCCGTCGCTTTCCCAGCATTCCCTCTGTCTTCCCTCGCTATCTCCCACTGTCACGTCGGCTGAAGGAAGGAAGGAAGAGAGGAAGGAGGAGAGGATTTGGAGGAGGAATGACACAAAAAAAGGAAAAACCTACCGAATTCCTGTAAATTGGTCATCACCCCCCTTCACCACCCACACCCCTTAGAAAAAGAAAAAAAAAGCCCCTTGCGAATGAAATCGGAGCAATTTCATGGTCTGGCCTGCCCTCAATATTATTTAAGTAATACCCTGTTATTATTGAAGAGAGGGAGAGAAAGGCGAGTGACTATTATCTTTATGTGGGTCCTTTAATTTTAATGCGCCACAGATTTATAGCTGGGCATTCCAGTGGGAGCCCCTCCCTGCTCTTAAAGAGAGGGGGAGGGAGGGGGGAAGGGGGAGGGAGGGAGGGAGGGAGGGAGGGACACCACCACACAGCTCACAAACAACCAGAGTCCACACTCACTCCTCTCCCTCCCAACACGACACGACAGGACAGGACGCCCTGCACAACACTGATGCTGCTACTGCTGCAACCACCTATACAACCACCTACAGTATGCAACCAGCTACATAACCACCTACATAACCATCTGTACAACCACCTATGCAACCACCTACAGTATGCAACCAGCTACATAACCACCTACATAACCATCTATGCAACCACCTATACAACCAGTTATATAACCATCTGTGCAACCACCTGTGCAACTGTCTACAAAACTACCTATGCAACCACCTATACAACCATCTGTACAACCACCTACAGTATGCAACCAGCTACATAACCACCTACATAACCACCTATGCAACCACCTATACAACCAGCTACATAACCATCTGTACAACCACCTATGCAACCACCTGTGCAACTGCCTACAAAACCACCTATGCAACCACCTATACAACCAGCTGCATAACTATCTGTGCAACCGCCTATACAACCAGCTACATAACCGTCTATACAACCACCTCTATAACCACCTATGCAACCGCCTATACAACCAGCTACATAACCATCTGTACAACCACCTATGCAACCACCTGTGCAACTGCCTACAAAACCACCTATGCAACCACCTATACAACCAGCTGCATAACTATCTGTGCAACCACCTATACAACCAGCTGCATAACTATCTGTGCAACCGCCTATACAACCAGCTACATAACCGTCTATACAACCACCTCTATAACCACCTATGCAACCGCCTATACAACCAGCTACATAACCATCTGTACAACCACCTATGCAACCACCAACTGCAACCACCTATACAACAGCTGCATAACTATCTGTGCAACCACCTATACAACCAGCTGCATAACTATCTGTGCAACCGCCTATACAACCAGCTACATAACCGTCTATACAACCACCTCTATAACCACCTATGCAACCGCCTACATAACCATCTATACAACCACTTACATAACCATCTGTGCAACCAGCTACATAACTATCTGTGCAACCGCCTATATAGCTACCTATGCAACCGCCTACATAACCATCTGTGCAACCACATACATAACCACCTATGCAACCAGCTACATAACTATCTATACAACTGCCTATACAACCACCTCTATAACCACCTATGCAACCGCCTACATAACCACTTACATAACCATCTGTGCAACCAGCTACATAACTATCTATGCAACCACCTATATAGCTACCTATGCAACCACCTACATAACCATCTGTGCAACCACATAGATAACCACCTACACAACCACCTACATAACCATCTATACAACCAGCTACATAACCACCACCACGTTCTTAACTTATGTACAAGAGACAGTACATAAAATACTAAAACACAACTGAAACTGCTGCTTTAGAGTCGTTTTCCCTAAAATATTTGAATTTGAAGTTTTCCTCTGTACTGAAACATTTCAAACTGACTTGTAAAAAGCTGCTCATCCACATAAACATGACAGACTTAAACGTTTGCAGCTGTTTCAGACTGAATCTAATTATTAATCCAAAGTAATTACTCCCCCCCCCTCCTCCCCCTGCTCCCCCCTCCTCCGTGTCCTCTCTATTGAATGGGCTGGTTAAAAAGTGACGGGGTGTCATAAGTTTGTCAATGAGACACGTCGTGGCGACAGGAGGTGGTTGGCCTTTTACTAGAGCTAATCTCACACTCATCAGGTCAAAGGTCAAGAGTGAGTGTTGGACTGGAGCAGGTTAATAGACCGTGACACCACACACACACACACACACACACACACACACACACACACCTGCAGCTACAGCTACTGTGAGCTGACAGCACATTCCTAATGGGCAACCTTCCATGGGAATTATGGGAATTAACTGGAAATTGGGGGAAATTTAAACAAACTGTATCATATCCAATTTAGTTTTGTCATAAATAAAATAAAATAAAATAAAAAACATGACATTTCAACAGCTTTATCAAGTTTTAATTCTTGTATGAAAATCAATTCTTTTACTGAACAACAAAAACGTGAATGTTGAGTAATATATAATATAATGTAAAGGAATAGCATAGTGTACTTGCATTAAATCTGCAATCTATAATATATTTTCCACAACTATATTTAAGTTCTCTGTTTCAATTTTGTAAATTTTCCCATTTATTCCTGTTTATTCCCATATTTTCCCGTTTATTCCCATGGAAAGTTTCCAACTGCAACCCTAACACACACACACTCTTCCAGCCAGATGTTGTTGTTGTTGTTGTTGTTGTGTGTGTGCTCCAGTCTGGATCAGGGGTCACTGTGCCCCATTAATCAGCTCTTCTGTCTGTCTCGCCAGGCGCTCCACCGGCCGCCGCCCGCCGCCGCGCCCATGAAGGAGCACCACCGCCTGTCCCCCATGCGCGAGGAGCCGCTGTCCGCGCCGGGCGGCGAGGACGGGTCTCAGACCGGCGGGGGAGGGGCCGCAGGGGGATGTCCACCCGGTGGCGTCGGCGGCTCTGGAGGCAACAAGAAGCCACGGTCGCGCACTAAGGTACAGACGTTAACGGTGGAACGGCGAGGCGATCTGAAATATTGACACCACCGTTGGTATTGATCAATACTTGTGTGATAAGATCGATACGTAAAGGGATAGTTCAACATTTAGTCAAACTGTCCCATCACCATAATCCCTATAGTCATAGCAGTAGGTTTGTTACCTTTAATTGTCGGTGCAAGCTATTTTTAGAACAGCGGAGCAGAGCCGTGAGCTGCTCAGAGCTACGCTACGGAGGCTCATGGGATTTCTTGGTTTCCCTCATCAAACTCATCAAATACACAATCCAACAACTCCACAACGCTCTCATAGCGTGGTGAACATGCAGGTCACAACTTGTTGTGGAGATTATGTGCCAATTTGCCAAAATGTTGAACTATCCCTTTAAGTTTTGGTTTCTCTTTCAGTATGCAACTGCTGTTACAGAGTAGCTGTGCAAACACCGCTCCTCTCACTTCACTTCTTCTTCTTATGAACATAATCATGATTAATTAAAGGAAAAATTACAAAATAATTCAATGATCTTGAAAATTAAAATTTTCATTCAAATTCGCATAAATATTGATGCATTCACGCAATAAATTATGATGCATCGCTCTCTCCTACACAAAACTAGATGTTATTACTAGTAAGTAAAATTGCACTGCAAGTAGAAAGTATTAGTATTAGTATTTACTTGGTATTGGACAGTCATGATTTTCACTGTGTGTATTTACCGATCTAACTCTGGATTTCCTGCTTCTTCCCGGTTCCTCCCGGTTCCTCCCGGTTCCTCCCGGTTCCTCCCGGTTCCTCCCGGTCCCTGCGCTGTGTCCAGATCTCCCTGGAGGCCCTGGGGATCCTGCAGAGCTTCATCCAGGACGTGGGCCTGTACCCGGACCAGGAGGCCATCCACACCCTGTCGGCCCAGCTGGACCTGCCCAAACACACCATCATCAAGTTCTTCCAGAACCAGCGCTACCACGTCAAGCACCACGGCCGCCTCAAGGAGCTGGGCGAGGGCGCCGCGGCCAGCGGGGGCGTGGACGTCAGCGAGTACAGAGAAGAGGAGCTGCTCTCCGGCTCCGAGGACCCGGAGTCCAGCGAGGACGGAGCCGAGGAGATCTACCCGTCCACGGAGGCCGGCGGCGGCGGCGGCGGCTCTTCTGGCTCCGCCTCCAGCCAGTCGTCCTCAGGAACCAACGCCGCTCAGGAGGACGCCAAAGACAAGAGCTCCTCGTCCAGTCCCCGAGAGCAGGCCGACTACCAGAGGTAGAGACTGACTGACGGGGAGAAGAAGACGAACGCTGCAAAAACGACAGGATGTTTGTTTTATTTCTAGTTAAAAACAACCTCGTTCTGCTGAAAACCAGACTCATCGCATGAAAAACAGCTTGTTTTTAACACTTTTTACTGCTTTCAAGTTGATTTTCTCTTGAAATAAGTAGAAAAATCTGAGAGTGGAGCAAGTTTTTCTTTCAAGCACAACAAACTTCCTTTCACTGGTGGATTTTTCTACTGATTTCAAGTGAAAATTAGTTTGAAACAAGTGAAAATGATCTAAAAACAAGTTGATTATTAGGTGATGAGTCTGATTTAAAGTGGAAAGAGTTTAGTTTTGAAGAGAAATGTGACATTTTGACAAGAAATAAGACAAATATTCTTGGAAAGATTGAGTTTTTGCAGTGAAAGGATCTACGACACAGAAACAAACTGGAAACGAGGCTGCACAGAAACTGTAGGAGACAGAAGCGTCTCCGTCGGCTGACCACACACACACACACACACACACACACACACACACACACACACACACACACACACACACACACTCTGACGTCTGTGACCTCCGACCTGTGGACTGGATCACCTCAGACACTGTGAAACAGTTTCCCACAAATGTTCGATACTAATTCACTCCAGACTTTTCAGATTTAAACAAAAAAATAAAAACTAAACAAAAGAAAATGAAAAAAAATAAATAAATCTCAGAATCAGCCAATCACCAGAGAGAGAGACACTCCACGGAGGCGGGACTTCGACTCCTCTTTAAACAAAAAGAAAAAAAAGACAAAAACTGAGCACAGTCCCACAGGACACACACTTCGCTGATCCACAGACTGGATCCTGGAAAACTCCCATGATCCCTCAGGATGTTGACGATCCACAGGATCCACAGACTTCCTGCTCTTCATCGTTTCATGGCTGAATAAAATAAAAAAGGAAGCGACCGCAGCATCCTGTCCTCACCTCACCCCACATCGCCACGACGACCAGCCCAATCTCAGCACTTACTTTTCACACGGACACTCCTCATCATGTGGACGTCATGACCTCCGTCTCCGTCTCCGTCTCCGTCTCCGTCTCCGTCTCCGTCTCCGTCTTCGGCCTCTCGTAAAAATAAAATAAAGACTGCGAGCTTCAGAGATGAGTCACAGAGAGAGAGGACGCCGCCGGTCTGGCAGGAGGACGGTGGACTGACATCAGGAGGATGTGGCGTAACGTGGGCTGGGGAGGGGGGGGGGGGGGGACAACGCCATGACAAAACCCGCAAGGAGAAAAATAATACGAAAAAAAAAGGTGCGTTTCCACTGCAGGAACTTGAGAGAGAGGAGAGGTTTACTGTGTTCTGATTGGTCAGACTCGAAGCAGGAAGTGACGCTAAGAGAAGATAAAAAAACCCAACGTTACTAAAAACACGAGACGGCCAGAAAAACAGAGAGAATAACTCAGTAAAAGACGGGAGCGTCAGGAGTCCTACGGTAGTAAAACAGTGTCATAAATACGCGATTCACGACATTACGTGACGATCGAGATGGTAATCCGATCTTTTTACAGACTTCGAGAATAAAGTCGTAAATTTACGAGAATAAATCGTACATTTCCTACAAGAAAAAAGTCATAACATTATGAGAATAAAGTTGTAAATTTACACCTTTATTCTCGTAAATTTACGACTTTATTCTCATAGGAAATCTTGTAATGTTTATTCTCGTAAATAAAGTCGTACATTTCCTACGAGAAAAAAGTCATAACATTATGAGAATAAAGTTGTAAATGTACAACTTTATTCTCGTAAATTTACGACTTTAGGAAATCTCGTAATGTTTATTCTCGTAAATAAAGTCGTACATTTCATACGAGAAAAAAGTCATAACATTACGAAAATAAAGTTGTGATTTTACAAGAATAAATCGTACATTTCCTACGAGTAAAAAGTCATATCATTACGAGAATGAAGTCGTAAATTTATGACTTTATTCTCGAAGTTTGTCATCTTTTTATTTGTCAATGTGGCCCAAATACGCCGTCGTAAGAAAGCGTCACGCTGCTGGAAAAAACAACAACAATAGCATAAAAAAAAAAAAAAAAAGTGGAGACACGGCCCCCGAGAAAGAGGACGGTTCCTGTAAAGGTTCCTGCCCCCCCCCCGGCCCCCCGCCCCCCCCACCAGGAACTCCTGCAGTGGAGACGCAGCTCCTGACAACCCGCAAGAAAAAAATAGAACAAGAAAAAGTTAAAAAAAAAAAAAAAAACAGGGAAAGAGAGCGAGAGCAGCGGAGATGGAGCGACCAAACAATCAGTCTTTATGTGCGGTGCCCCCCTCCCCCCCCCCGCCCCCCCCTCCCTCCTCCCCCCCCCCCCCCCCCCTCCCTCCTCCTCTCTCTCTAATTGGTGCCCACAGTCTTGTGTTTCACCACACCTACCCGCACTTAAACTTCACCAACCCTATTTATTGCTATCTTTATCCATGATTATTATTATCATTATTGTTATTATTGTTGTTATTATGGTTAGAGTTGCTGTCATCGTGTTGCTATTTTTACGTTTTTATTTCCATGTTTTTCTTTTTTTTTTCCTTTTTTTTTTTTTAAATCTTGGTTTTTCTTGAACTGGGCGGTTTGTTTGGGGAACAAGAGACATTAAACTCAGACGAAGAGGAGGAGGAGGAGGAGGAGGAGAGAAAAGAAGCAGTTACTGAGTGTTGTAAGGTTTAAAAAATAATAATAATAATAAAAAACTCCTGTCATGTTGTATTATGCCAATTTTTTATAGTTCTGTTTCCCAAAAATAGTAAAAAAAAGAGTTAATAAAAAGCGAAACTGTGCTTTTTGTGCTGCAGTTGATGACAATCGACTTTTTGAGCCATGACAGAAAGTGGCAGGTTTGAGTGTGTGTCTCACTTTTAATGTAAATGTAAATAACCCATGAGACGACGTGGGGTGAATTAATGAATTAATGAATTAATTATTACTGCTATACTTTTATTTTTCATGTTGCTGAGTAACTTTAAGTGTTTGAGCCAGAAGGTTTTTGTTTCTTCGACTCAGTGAAATCAGTTCATCTTCTGTTCTTCAGTCACATCAGAGTATTTAAAGAGAGAATCTGTTCTTCTGTTTGTTGTTGTTGTTGTTGTTGTTGCTGTTGTTGTGTGTCCGGTGCAGTTGTGTTTAGGTATAAACAACAGCGTGTTGTCGATCAGCTGCTACGCTCACACACAGACGATCGACCGCTCCGTACGACAACAACAACCAGCTT
The DNA here is from genome assembly GCA_030347415.2 of Decapterus maruadsi. Taxonomy (NCBI): domain Eukaryota; kingdom Metazoa; phylum Chordata; class Actinopteri; order Carangiformes; family Carangidae; genus Decapterus; species Decapterus maruadsi. The sequence goes on from CM064902.1 coordinate 27,867,461, forward strand.
CTTGTTTTGTTTCTGTGCGACAGGAATCAGGGTTCGACTCTAATGAAAGCTTCATTCATCCAGTGTTGAAGTCTATTAAAATTTGTGAATTCAAAATAAATACGGAGTGATTTTGTTTTTTTTTTAAATTAATATTTCACACACACACACACACACACACACACACAGAGACTTGTACACAAACACACACACATTTTGTAGCTGTGGCCAAGTCGTCGTCGTCCAAGCCAATCAATTAGAGTCTGTGTGAAGCCACAGGGCCCAGAGGGGGGGGGGGGGGTTGAGGAGGGGTGAGGGGGGGGGTTAGGGTTAATAAGTGTGTATGGAGTGACAGTAATTCACACAGGAACACAGCCAGCGCTGGTTCTCTGCCTCCGTCCCATTGGAGCAGGAGAGAAGAAGAGAAGAGCTGCAGCTACACAACCAGGGGGGGGGGGGGGCAGTAACACATTAACACATACAGTAGAAAACACTATAGGAATACACAGTAGAAAACGCACTTTAAAGAAACATACTGTAGAAAATACACTTTGGTAAACACAATAGAAAACAGTAAAAAAACACAATGAGAAACATACATTAGAAAACACAACAGAAAACACAGACACACACAGTAGAAAACACAGACACACACAGTAGAAAACACAGAAGAAAACACAGACACACACAGTAGAAAACACAGACACACACAGTAGAAAACACAGAAGAAAACACAGACACACACAGTAGAAAACACAGTAGAAAACACAGACACACACAGTAGAAAACACAGACACACACAGTAGAAAACACAGTAGAAAACACAGACACACACAGTAGAAAACACAGAAGAAAACACAGACACACACAGTAGAAAACACAGTAGAAAACACAGACACACACAGTAGAAAACACAGACACACACAGTAGAAAACACAGAAGAAAACACAGACACACACAGTAGAAAACACAGACACACACAGTAGAAAACACAGACACACACAGTAGAAAACACAGTAGAAAACACAGACACACAGTAGAAAACACAGACACACACAGTAGAAAACAGAAGAAAACACAGACACACACAGTAGAAAACACAGTAGAAAACACAGACACACACAGTAGAAAACACAGAAGAAAACACAGACACACACAGTAGAAAACACAGTAGAAAACACAGACACACACAGTAGAAAACACAGTAGAAAACACAGACACACACAGTAGAAAACACAGAAGAAAACACAGACACACACAGTAGAAAACACAGTAGAAAACACAGACACACACAGTAGAAAACACAGTAGAAAACACAGACACACACAGTAGAAAACACAGTAGAAAACACAGTAGAAAACACAGTAGAAAACACACAGACACACACAGTAGAAAACACAGACACACACAGTAGAAAACACAGTAGAAAACACAGACACACACAGTAGAAAACACAGTAGAAAACACAGACACACACAGTAGAAAACACAGTAGAAAACAGTAGAAAACACAGACACACACAGTAGAAAACACAGAAGAAAACACAGACACACACAGTAGAAAACACAGTAGAAAACACACAGACACACACAGTAGAAAACACAGACACACACAGTAGAAAACACAGTAGAAAACAGTAGAAAACACAGACACACACAGTAGAAAACACAGTAGAAAACACAGACACACACAGTAGAAAACACAGTAGAAAACACAGACACACACAGTAGAAAACACAGAAGAAAACACAGACACACACAGTAGAAAACACAGTAGAAAACACAGACACACACAGTAGAAAACACAGTAGAAAACACAGTAGAAAAACACAGAAAACAGACACACACAGTAGAAAACACAGAAGAAAACACAGACACACAGTAGAAAACAATAGAAGAAAGTAGAAAACACAGTAGAAAACACACAGACACACACAGTAGAAAACACAGAAGAAAACACAGACACACAGTAGAAAACACAGACACACACAGTAGAAAACACAGAAGAAAACACAGACACACACAATAGAAAACACAGTAGAAAACACACAGACACACAGTAGAAAACACAGAAGAAAACACAGACACACACAATAGAAAACACAGTAGAAAACACACAGACACACACAGTAGAAAACACAGTAGAAAACACACAGACACACACAGTAGAAAACACAATAGAAAACACACAGACACACACAGTAGAAAACACAGTAGAAAACACAGACACACACAGTAGAAAACACAGAAGAAAACACAGACACACACAGTAGAAAACACAGAAGAAAACACAGACACACACAGTAGAAAACAGACACACACAGTAGAAAACACAGTAGAAAACACAGACACACACAGTAGAAAACACAGAAGAAAACACAGACACACACAATAGAAAACACAGTAGAAAACACACAGACACACACAGTAGAAAACACAGACACACACAGCAGCAGCTCCGACTCCGTCCTGTTGTGAACGTAGACAAGTTGAATCAGCTGAACGTCTGTGTTGTGATGTTGTGTAAACTTTAAGAGTTGTAGTTTTATTGATCGTGAGGTGGAGTTACAGCCGCTCCCTCAACACAACAACTGACTGAACCACAACACAAAGAGGAATGTACACAATATAAATACACAATATGTAGAACAAAGAGAATAAAACGTGTAGAAACATGTGAGGATACGAGTTTTAAACTTACAGTATGTGAATCATGGAGTTGATTCGTGGTGAGTTCAGGTGCAGGTCGGTGTGTTGGTTCATCTCAGCACTGAAGCAGAGGTTCCCAACATCAGGTTCAAGTCCCTGCAGCGAGTCACCTGGTTAACCTCAGAGGTCAGGAGGTCAAAGATGGACTTATACATCATTTATACATACAACTAAACTAAACTAGAGTCAAACAGGAGCAGCGTATCAGGACTTGTCAGGGACTACTTTCCTGGGTGGACTCGGCGCAGTCGTGAGCCGGTCAGTGTGTTGATGTTGATGTTGATGATGAGCAGCAGCTCATTGATGTTTTTATGGAGCTGCTTATTGAAAACAGGCCTTAGATGTACGAGTTGCTGCAGAGGAGGAGATGTAACATTCATACTGTAACATCGTAGTTTGGATCCGTCCGGTTGGTTCTGCTCTCGTCCTCGCGCTCGCCAGCCGTGTCCTGTAAACACGACAGACAGACAGACAGACGGCGAGGACATAAATCTGTGTTTGTGGTGATGGGGGATCAGAGGGGGGAGAGGCTTCGTCTTGTTGTGGTCGGTTCTTTTTTCTTCTTTCTGCTCTTTTGTCATCGTTAGTCATCGATTAATGCGCGGCGGCGGCGATTAGCTCAGAGGAACAGGGTGACTACATGTTCTGGCTGCGACGCTGAGGCCCGGCGGCAGTAAACAAGTCCAACAACAGAGACAGACCAACACACGCCGCCGCTGCTGCTGCAAGGGATTCTGGGTAAATAATCCCCTTTCCAACCCAGCCAGAGAGGAGGAGTGATGCAGCAGATTCTGTTCCTCTGGCTCGGCCTCGTTGTTGGAGTTTAACGTTTATTAGGCAGAAAATCCAAAGCCCGTTTATTTTTACGGCCTGTCGAACTCTCGTTATGAAGCAATATAAAACACGCAGCTCGCCGTCTATTTGAACAGCGGGGTGGCGGCGAGCTGAACCCGCCTCAACTTCACACAGCACAACATGATGTCATCGAGTCCGGCTCCATCGTCGGCCAATCACGTGCGTGAGAGCGAGCCGAGGGAGCGAGCGAGCACACATTCCTGGTGCATTAGTTTGTCGTGTGGATTTGACCGTTTACAAACTCCTCTCTGTGAGCGGCCGGATGTCGCACCGGTCCTTGAACGCACCACCTGAACTATAGCAACAAGTAGTATACTTGAAGCTCATTTCATTAAGTATGCATGAGTATAAGTATAAGTATAGCGAGTATACTATGGACCATGTACTAATTAAGTTTCTCAAAGTACACTTTCAAGCATACAACAAGTACACTCATCTATGTACTCCTAAGTATATACTTCTAGTCCACATTTTAGTTTATTAAAATATACTTTATCAGGTCATTTTAAGTTTACAAAAGTACATTTTTAAGTATACGACAAGTACACTCATCTATATACTCCTAGTGTACTAGTATACTTCTAGTCCACATTTTAGTTTATTAAAGTATACTTAGTAGTATAAGGTCATTTTGAGTTTACAAAAGTACACTTTCAAGTATACTGCCTCAGTTTAAGTAAGAGTATACTTGTAGTACTCTTTAATAAAGTACTTTGTGCTGAGGGTCCGGCTGCACTCGACACGGGAAACGAGGCTGAAACTGTCTCGTCTTTTAATCGGAGCCTTTTAGGAAAAACACAAAGTGAGAGTGACGGTCGGTCAGGAGCCGAGAGGCAGCGTGAGGTCGACTCCAGTAAATGAAGGCTGCCATCACATACACACACACACACACACTGAGACACACACACGCACACACACTGAGACACGCACGCACACACACTGAGACACACACACACACACACACTGAGACACACACACGCACACACACTGAGACACGCACGCACACTTCAACCGCCTCCATAATGAGTTTCAACTCTGATGAGGTGTGGCAGGGCAGAACAATCTTGGTGTTTAACCTGCCACTAGGGGTCAAGCATTTTGAGTGTGTGTGTGTCTGTGTGTGTGAGTGTGTGTTTCACTGTGTGTGTGTTTGTGTGTGTGTATGTCACTCTGTGTGTGTGTGTGTGTGTGTGTGTGTGTGAGTCCCAGTGTGTTGGACGCGCTCAGTCAACAATGGAGGCTGAGTGCAGGTGATGAGCTGGAGGTGGAGGTCGTCCTGCAGCAGCGTTTTCCTGCTGCAGACAATCAGCTCATGCTGGGCTGTGGGGGGGTCCATTGTGGGGGAGGGGGGGTGGAGGGGTATCATTATCCCTGCTGGGCTGAACCAACGGGAAGAAGGACAAAATTACAGTCACCTCCTCGTGTTCGTATCCCTCCGCCACGCAGACTAGTCCCAGTTAGATCCTGATTGTCCAGAGTCAAGTAGAATATTTATTTATTTTGAGTTTTTGCAGTGCAGACTTTCCATCGGGGCGTTGTAGACGCAAAATCACTGTTTGTCAGTTATGTTACTCTACACATCTGTTCGTTGTTTTGTTGATTTGATGCTGGAAATTTGTCGAAAATCGTCCTGAACTCCTGTGGTCTGACCTGATCCTGCCCTGAGACTCTTCAACGAGGCCCAACGAGTCGACCCAACTGGGAAAAGGCTGAAGCGGGTTTTACTGCCAATCTCTGACATCAGTGTTCAGCTGCAGAGAACCAGGATGATTCACAGTCCCGACCTCTGTCACTGTGATACCAAGGAGTATTAGGGCCAGTCCAAAAAAAAAAACTAAAAATATCGGCACAAGAAAAAAAGAAAAAAAAAATCAAGGAAAAAAGAAAAAAAAATCAGGTATAAAAAAAAAAAAAAAAAACGGCACAAGAAAAAAAAAATCAGGTAATAAAAAAAAATTGGCACAAGAAAAAAAAATCAGGTAAAAAAAAAAAAACAGCACAAGAAAAAAAATTTGGCACAAGAAAAAAAATTTGGCACAAGAAAAAAAAATCGAGTAAAAAAAAATATTTGCACAAGAAAAAAAAATTGGGTAAAAAAAAATTTGGCACAAGAAAAAAAAATTGGGTAAAAAAAAATTTGGCACAAGAAAAAAAAATCGGGTAAAAAAAAAAACGGCACAAGAAAAAAAAATTGGGTAAAAAAAAAATTCGCAACAAGAAAAAAAAAATCGGGTAAAAAAAAATTGGCACGAGAAAAAAAAAATCGGGTAAAAAAAATCAGCACAAGAAAAAACAAGTCAGGCAAAAAAAATTTTGCACAAGAAAAAAAAAATCGAGCAAAAAAAAATTTTGCACAAGAAAAAAAAATTGGGTAAAAAAAAAAATTTGGCACAAGAAAAAAAAACCGGGTAAAAAAAATTTGGCAAAAGAAAAAAAAATCGGGTAAAAAAAAAATTTGGCACAAGAAAAAAATCGGGTAAAAAAAAAAACGGCACACAAAAAAAAATTGGGTAAAAAAAAATTCGCAACAAGAAAAAAAATTGGGTAAAAAAAAAAATCGGCACAAGAAAAAAAAAATCAGGGGAAAAAAAAATTTCAGCACAAGAAAAAAAAATCGGGTAAAAAAAAATCAGCACAAGAAAAAAAAATCAGCGAAAAAAAAATTTCGGCACAAGAAAAAAAAATCGGGTAAAAAAAAATTCGGCACAAGAAAAAAAAAATCGGGTAAAAAAAAATACGGCACAAGAAAAAAAATCGGGTAAAAAAAAAAATTTGCACAAGAAAAAAAAATCGAGTAAAAAAAAATATTTGCACAAGAAAAAAAAATCGGGTAAAAAAAAATTTGGCACAAGAAAAAAAAATCGGGTAAAAAAAAAACGGCACAAGAAAAAAAAATCGGGTAAAAAAAATTTCGGCACAATGAAAAGGAAAAAAAGTCAGGTAAAAAAAAAAATCTGGCACAAGAAAAAAAAAAGTCAGGCAAAAAATTTTTTTTTCTGACTTTTCTTTTCTTGCTTTTTTCCCATTTTCCTTATTTTTTTTATTTTTGGCTGTTTCTTTTGGGGGGGGGGCTGGCCCTAATACTCGTATTCGTACCGTAACGCCACATGTTATCTGGTCCTTCCAGATGCGGTGTGTGTCTGTGTGAAGGCAGCAGGTGCCGGTCCTCTCCTCTCCTCTCTCTGCTGCGGACGTACGTGCTCACGATGCAGCGAACACCGAGCTGTCGTCTCCTCCTCCTTCAGCATGAATCACTCTCCTCAGAGTTTATGCTTCGCCGTCCAAGTTAACCTTGGAATGACTCGTTTCATGATGTTCAAAGGCTTCCAGACTCTTTCACAGCGCCTTGTCTTTTGAACAATGTTGTGCATTGTGTATAAACTTGAACAGGGCTTGGCTTGAGGGAGCAGAGAGGTGGGGGGGGGTGAGAGGGGGCGAGGGGGGGGGGGCAGGCTGGGCTGAGTCAACGACGTGGCCACAGGAACCAAATATTGCTTCATTTGTACATATGCAATCAAAGAAACCCAGGGATGGAAAAAACACAACCCGAGAGGCTGTTTTGGGAGGAATTTACTGGAAATTGTGGATGACAATGCAGCTTCCTGTGTTTATGTAGTAAAAGAATACGCTTTTAAAAGCTCTATTACTAAAGAAAGGGCGCGATGGACGTTCCAGGAAATTAGCAAATACGCTGTGACAAGGCCGACTGGCTGCAGCCGCTCTGCTGAGTTTTCATTTAGCCAATCAGCCTCAAACTCAGGCAGAGCAGGAACATTATGCAAGATAAAGCTAATAAGTGGCCAACAACTCAATCTGAGCAGCCGGTTTATTCCAACCTGCCAGTTCTCCTGCAGCAGGAATTGTGTTACTAAAAGGACGTTGTGGGAAATTAGAAGATAAACTCCCATCAGGACGCCACCGCCGTAAACACTCAGGACGCACATTTTCCCTCTTGATGTTCCAAAAGTCATCATCACCGTCGGTGCACAAACATTATGCAACAACAACCGAATCTGGATGGAAATGCTCGGCTTTTCCCACGCGACGCGCGGCTCCACAAACGCAACACGACGACGTCTTCTCCTGATGATGATGAAGACGTTTGTTTCTCTCCGGGCTCTGATGACATTTGTCCCCGGTAACGATATCAAGAAGAAGACTCGTCTCTTCTTTATAAACGTGTTAGAGGAGGATCACCCCCCCTCCTCCTCCTCCTCCCCCCCCTCCTCCTCCTCCTCCTCTCTCCTCTGTGGTGAGCTCCTCTGGTTTTCATTCACCACCACCCGTCCCCCTTTTCCTTCCACCTCATCCCTAAATCTCCTAATTCAACTCATTATTCGCTCAATTGGTGGGCTTTAACCCCTCCTGCCTCGGGTCCTATAGAGCTGGTAGTCATTAGCAGCACAGCCGAGCAGGCCCAAACACACACACACACTCACACACACGCACTTACACACCAACACACGCACAGTGTCATAAAGAGCCTGCAGAGCCTGCGGGGTGTCGCTCGCTCGCTGCAGCTCAACACATCTCAGCATCGACGGCGGCTCCTCCTGTTGGACGGGAGTCAGGGATCGACAGACTGACAGACAGACAGCGCTGTGGTGGTGGGGGGGGGGGGGGGGTGGGGGGACCACCCACAGCTCTGTGGTTCCCACTGATACGAGCAGCATCTGGGTGTGATGGCTGCTGGGAACTCTCTGGGGGAAACTGCTGCTGCTGCTGCTGCTGGGACGATGATCTGACCTCCGTTACAGAGCAGCAGCAGCAGGAGGAGAAAAGTCTTTATTTTATGTTTTAAAGGTACAGTACGTAGGAATCCCCTCCATCTAGCGGTGCGGTTGCATATCTGAACGTATTGTTGATGCTGCATTCAGGTGAAACGGGGCAGACGGCAGACAGACACTGCATGGAACAGGATAAACGGCGATGCAACATGGCCGCCTCGGTTCGGTGCGTCGCACACTGATGGATTTGTAACAACTTGTAACGACTCGTTCTAAGGAACCAGGAAGCTTTCATCTGTAGCAGGTGAGATTCAGACATGTTTGATTTCTGATCATAAAAAGACAAATCAGTTACAGACTGTCATGGCGGAGGTAAGAGTCCACAGTGACGGGTCCAAAGCGCTGAGCTGCAGTCAGATAATGACTCTGCAGATCATCGTCTCCATTGATCCGTTCAGAACAACAAGGCTGCATGATGATGCAAATGACCTCATGTGATGATGTCAGTGTGTTGTTTTAAAACAACATCAAACTGAAGATGTGATGTTTGTTGGTCTGGTTCCAAACAATCACGTCTCTTCTGCAATTCAGGAATATGATGATGTGTTGTCCAGGAGCGTCTCCATGGCAACACAACACTGACCTGCGCCGTCCAACTCTGAGATCAGATTCAAACCAGACAAATTTACTGATGGAGCTTCTTTACAGCTGCAGGACACGATCTACAGTTGCTTTGATTTTGATAAAATAATAAGAATAGACTGAGTGGACTGGAAAGATGTTAAAGGGATAGTTCAACATTTAGTCAAATTGTCCCATCACCATAATCCCTATAGTCATAGCAGTAGGTTCGTTATCTTTAATTGTCGGTGCAAGCTATTTTTAGAACGGCGGAGCAGAGCCGTGAGCTGCTCAGAGCTATGCTACGGAGGCTCATTATGGGATTTCTTGGTTTCCCTCATCAAACTCATCAAATACACAATCCAACAACTCCACAACGCTCTGGTGGACAAGTTGTGACCTGCACATTCACCACGCTATGAGATAATAACACAACGTTACCACACAGAGTTGTTTTAGAGGGAAATTCATGCAAAACCTCTGATGCACGTTGCCTTCAGGGACAGTTGTTCACCTGAACTCCACTGAGAGTCTTTGAAAAATGAATGCAACTGGACAGAAATAAATGTTGTTGAAACAATGCCACAGCAAATACCGCCGTAGTCAAAGCTAAAGGTGGTCCAACGAAATGTTTGTGACTTTTCTTTTGGACAAACACTGTAGATATTATATAGATGAGGAAACTACACAGGTTTTATTCCAGAATTCCAGATAAGTCAAGTGTCTCTTCTCCAAGAACACGATAAACTTCCAGCTTGTTGTTTGTTTGGCGTATGTGTGTGTGTGTGTGTGTGTGTGTGTGTGTGTGTGTGTGTGTGTGTGTGTGTGTGTGTGTGTGCGTGCAGCGGGGAGATTGACAGGTGTCTGCAGCCGCGGTCCCTCAGACAGCTGTGAGGGCGCCGCTGCAGGGTATTAGCCTGATAGAGGGATGATTAGAGAACATTAGAGGTGAAGAGGGGGGAGCGGGGGCACAGCTGTTGCTGCTAACTATTATTACCCACAATGCAGCAGCTCTCTGCGGCGCGGGCTCGCACACCTGCGGCCTCCCCGCTGCGTTCGGGGGAGGGGGGGGCGCCGCGGAGAGACGGGCGCCGTACGGAGCGACACGCTGCAGAGGAGCAGGATGACTGTGTTAATAATCTGATTTCCTCTCGTCCATTTCATCCTCCACACGTAACCCGATAACGCCGCCGCCGCGCCGCTAACCGGAGGAGAGACGGAGGGGTTTCCCTCAGGGGCGGCGGGGCAGCTGGTGGCGCGGCGACGCCGTACGTCAGGGCTAATGCAGCGAGGAAACAGACGGCGGCGGCGGCGGCGGCGGCCACTGGAGGGGCAACATGGAAAACAAAAAGTAAACAACAGCAGACATTCAATTAGACGAAACGTTAGGGCCGGATTAACGAGCGCTCGTCAGGACGCGGCCTTTCATCGGCCCCGCCGGCGAATATGGGCTGTGACATGTCGAGCCGATCACAATACTTTCAAGATGTTGCTGTGGGAGGGAGACGGAGCCGCTTCCACGGAAACCACAGTCCTGTGTGTTTGATTGGACGTGTGTGTGTGTGTGTGTGTGTGTGTGCGTGTGTGTGTGTCCGCTGACGACTCGTCGAACGCAGCCTGAATTAAAAATGGCGTGGGGTTCGCGCAGGGTCAGGGTTGTCTCCTCCGATCTGGCTCCCTGTCAGGCCGTCGCTTCAATACGAGAAGGCAAACAGCTGCTGTGATTAAAAATAAATCGCACTCAGCGTTTCTCTAAACCCTGGAATAACTAATCTGGACCGGGACATGAAATATTCATGAGGGCAAATGTAATGATTTCATCCATCACAGGATCGACTTAAACACTTTAACCCTCCGTCCTGTCGCCGCCGCACGCCGCCACCGCCGCACGCCCAGGCAGAGGCTGCTCATCAGCACTCACCTGCTTATACCTCCGGTTGCTATGGTGACAGCTCAAATTAGTTTTTCATATATTGGACCGAAAGGCGAGGAATTGTCTCACAAACATCCTCCAGTTGATGATTATTTGTTTTCTTCATTTCATTGTTCTTATAAAACTGGTGACAAAATGCTATGAAGCATTAGTTAAGCATTAATAAAGACTGAATTCTTCATGTGTAATGCATGAATACTCATTCGTATGCGTCATTAATGATGAGTAAAACATGTTTAACTGTGTTTATAAAGTACATACTAATGAGTATTAGAGTGTTAGAGTGTTATGATGGATTCAGTATTCAATGCTTCATAGTGTGTTCTTATTATAAAGTGTTACCAAAAAAACTTGATCAATAATTTAATAAAGTGTGAAAAAAGAACCAAGACAGGAGGCTGAACCTGAAAATATTGAATATTTTTCATTGGAGTTGATGATAAAACTCAGCACGATGACGTTAGAGGGTCAGTAAGTCCAGACTTGTTGCTGATTGGTCCAGCTGTGAGTGTGTCACAGGTGGGGGGGGGGGTCACCTGATTGATCAAAGCTGCAGGATCTAACAGAAACATCAGAGGCCATGAGATCAGCCTCCAGTTGCCACCCACCCTCCCTCCCTCCCGCCCCTCTGCCCCTGGGCAACTGCCCCTCAGGCTGTGATGGAGGGAGGAGCCTGGAGCAGCAGCCCAGGGCCTGGAGGGGCCCGGGGGCCTGGAGGGGCCCGGGGGCCTGGAGCCCCCTGGTGCAGCCCCTGCCTCAGTCTGATGCCTCTGCACCAACTGTACGTCCAGTGTCCAGCTGTGGTGTCGTCTCTGTGTGTAGAGGACAGGTCTGCTGTCTCTAACCCTCCTCTCCTCCAGGTGCATTCGTTTCCAACTGAACCGGTTAGAAATCAGTTTCTTGGTTTCCCTCATCAAACTCATCAAATACACAATCCAACAACTCCACAACGCTCTGGTGGACAAGTTGTGACCTGCACATTCACCACGCTATGAGATAATAACACAACGTTACCACACAGAGTTGTTTCAGAGGGAAATTCATGTAAAACCTCTGATGCACATCATCTTCTGCAGCTCACGGCTCTGCTCCGCCGTTCCAAAAATAGCTTGCACCGACAATTAAAGGTAACAAACCTACTGCTGTGACTATAGGGGTTATGGTGATGGGACAATTTGACTAAATGTTGAACTATCCCTTTAAGGTTTCCGTTACTGCTGATGAACCTGACGTTGTGTGTGTGTATGTGTCCAGTCAGAGTGTGTCTGTCAGTGAGTAACCGTGCGGCGTGTGAACGCGGCCTCATCAGGCATTAACACCATCAGTCTGTCACTCATTGTCTCCGTCTGTTTGTCTTCATGCGTCCAAACCGTCCGACTGTGGAGCCGCGCTGCAGCGCCGCGTCCTGCTCCACTAACACAAACAACCGCCATTCAAAGATTTACCACTGTCACAATAAGTCATGAGCACGCTGTGTGTGTGCGTTAATGTCTCCCCGTGTGTGTGTGTGTGTGTTGTTAATGAACTAAAATGAGGACGGACACGCAGCTCTTTATATTGCATGTGTCCTCCTCCTGAAGCCACACACACACACACACACAAACACACACACACATTAACACGGGCACACAGTGTATTCAATATTCATCACCACAAGCTGTCACATAATGGGCTCCTTCCGCTGAAATAGTTAAACAGCTGACAGAGCACTGGCTCTCTCACACACACACACACACACACACACACACACACACACACTGGGCTAAATGACAGAGATGAGTCCAGACTGAGACCCAGCAGCAGGAACCTCCTCCGCTCCTCGTCTCCACATCTGAAACTATTCACTTATTGACCAACAACCATCAATATCATTAATGTGACTAAACACAGCGGCTGGAGGAGTGTGTGTGTGTTTTCACCTCAATAACTGCAGATACACAGTGTGTGTTCTGTTGTTTTTCTATCATTCACATATCGGTACAATCAGAAATCAATCAATCAATCAGGAATTCATTCATTCATTCATAAGCAGTGATGGGATAACGACAGTTTCCCGTGTTAAACCTCTGTTACCGTCACTGACAGTAAAATGCAGTTACTTGACTCTAGAAGTCATAAAATAATCTGCAGTTACGTGTTACAGCGTTACAGTCATGAACCACAGCACTGCTTCTCAAAGAGCGTCTCCATCCCTCAAATTTTAACACTTTTTTCTAGAATTTTTTAAACTTTTTATTTAAAAAAAAAAAATCTTATTTTTTTTTATCGTTTTTATTTATTTATCACTCTTTTCTAGATTTTTTTCAAATCTTTTTCATAGAAATTTTACCACTTTTATTATTTTCTTACTTTTTCTTCTTTCTTTTTTTTTTTTTTAGAAAATTTACCACTTTTTCTAGAATTTAAAAAAAAACTTTTTGGGAGAAATTTTCCACTTTGTTCAAGAATTTTTCTTTTTAAGAAAATTTACCACTTTTTCCAGAATTAAAAAAAAAACTTTTTTATGAGAATTTTTACCAATTTTTTCTAGAAACGTTAAAACGTTTTTGGAGAAATTTTACCACTTTTTTTTCCAGAAATTCTTCTAGAATATTTCCAAAAATTCACGCCACTGGCCCTAATTTGAACGTACATCGACTAAAGCAGTGACAGTCTTCAGTCTCAGGACATATATTTGTGTATTTCTGGTGTTTGCGTCAACGTTGTGTCCTGTGGTTGAATTTCAGGTCCTTGATGTAAAAACAAGTTTGAGAGCCGCTGTCCTGCAGCGTTTACTTCTGGAAACAATGACGTGTTTACAGAGGTTTTTTTTAAATGAGCAAGAAGACGATCGTTTCCATGTGAACGAGGACTGAGTTAGCAGTTAGCTTAGTTAGCATGGCGGACGCTAACCTCCAGCAGTGCAGGCTACGTGTTCCAGCTCAGCTCTGATCTCCACTTACAACAAGGTGTATTAGCTCACCTGCTCAGCCACCTGCTCAGCCACAATACCACACACACACACACACACACACACACACACACACACACACACACACACACACACACACACACACACACACACACACACACACACACACACACACACACACACACACACACACACACACACACACACAGAGACGATAGCGGTGATTGGGTGATGACAGCGGTGATATGACTCCTCTCCTGTCTGCCAGGTAACGATGCCAGAGTGGATAACATTCACAGCTCCACTCACCAGGCTTTCATCCACTCTCACCTGGAACAGGACACACACTCACACACACACTCACACACACAGACACACACACACACACACACACTTAATCCACAGAAATCCTCTCACTTTGTTTGTGTTGAATCTTATCTGGCCGTTCGAGGAGGAACGTCTGAGATGATACAGGAAGTCAAACCTCACACACACACACACGCATTTAAAATAAAGTCCTGTTTCTATTCTGTTTTACTCTTTAGCACTGTGTGTGTGTGTGAGTGTGTGTCACACACCGCGCTGCCAGATGCTATCGTGAGGCTGGAGCGGCGGAGGTGAAGAGGCCAAGGACGCAGAGACGTGTAAATAAAACATCCTGGCAGCTTTGATTCTTCAGCGTCATCGATCTGTTACACAACGTTACCACACAGAGTTGTTTTAGAGGGAAATGCAGAGACTGTTGATGAACAACTGTCCCTGAAGGCAACGTGCATCAGAGGTTTTACATGAATTTCCCTCTAAAACAACTCTGTGTGGTAACGTTGTGTTATTATCTCATAGCGTGGTGAATGTGCAGGTCACAACTTGTCCACCAGAGCGTTGTGGAGTTGTTGGATTGTGTATTTGATGAGTTTGATGAGGGAAACCAAGAAATCCCATGAGCCTCCGTAGCGTAGCTCTGAGCAGCTCACGGCTCTGCTCCGCCGTTCAAAAAATAGCTTGCACCAACAATTAAAGGTAACGAACCTACTGCTATGACTATAGGGATTATGGGCCAATTTGCCAAAATGTTGAACTATCCCTTTAAACTTTTTAACTGGATGTATGCATGTACAGTATATGGATATTTTTTTAAGTGGATATTTCCGAAGAGGAGCTTCCGCTACAAAACAAACTTCTTCCAGCTCTTAGTCCACATGAGGGGGAGGAGATGATTTCAAGAAATTTGAATAATGGGTGAACTATCCCTTTAACAAGACATTGATTTTAACGTTGCATGTTTGATTCAGGCTGCTGACTCACAGTGTGAGACTGGCAACGTTATTAAAACTGCTCTTTGTTTCCACTGGTGTCTGTTTAACTCTCTCACATTCATGTAAATACTGTCCTGCTCTCCCACAGACAGGTCGGCTCGGGGGGGGGGGTCGGGGGGTGGGGGGGGGGTCTCTACCGCGTCCCACTGGAAACACAAGCTCAACATTGGTTCCACCTGTCAGACTTGGACCTCCTGTATCTTTTGCTCTAAATCTATTTGTATATAAATAAACACTGAGAACTCGTTCATAAGGAAAAACACAAGGAGAACGCTGCAAAACTCAACCTCTCACCGAGGATATCTGTCTCTTTTCTAGTCAAAACTAATCTCATTATACCTCAAATATGTATATTTATACATGTACATAAAAAGCAGTTTGTTTTTAGACACTTTTTCTTACTTCTTTCAAGTCTATTTTCACTTGAAATAAGTAGAAAAATCTGAGAGTGGAGCAAGTTTTTCATTAGCACAAAAAACTTTCACTTCCACCGGCAGATTTTTCTACTTATTTCCAGTGAAAATTAGTTTGAAACAAGTGAAAATGATCTAAAAACAAGTTCATTTTGAGGCGATGAGTCTGATTTAAAGTAAAAAGAGATTAGTTTTGACTAGAAATGAGACAAATATTCTTGGAAAGACGTTGAGTTGTTGCAGCGACCGGGGAGAGAGAGAGTTGTTCCAGAGGAAACACATGAAACCGCAGCTCGTCTCCAACGCTGAGTGAGTTCAGGTTTAAAACTTTAAAAACCACAGAGAAACTTCCACTTCTCCTCCTCCCCCCTCCCCCCCTCCTCCCCCCTCCCTCCCCCCTCCAGGCCGCTGTGGGTCAGCCATTTTGGTCACTAATGGGTGTGTTTGAAGGCTGAGGAAGTCCTCATTAGACCTCCTCTCCTCCTCCTCCTCCTCCTCCTCTCTTCTACCTGCCTCCTCCTCCTCCGTCTCTTTCCTCCCTCCCTCCTCCTCCTCCCTCCTCCTCCTCCGACTGGGCTGTGCCAGTCGGCGGGGATCAGGCCGCCCGGGCCTCCGAGCCTCGCCTCCCAGACAACTGCAAACAATTAGGGAAATTAGTGGCTCCAGCATCACCATCAGGAGGCCTGCTTGTTTATAATTTAATCGGGGCGCATGTCAAAACAGTCAGAGCTTGAGAGAAACAAGATGCGTCGGCGAGATGAAATTCAAACTGCCAGCCAGCTCAAAATATTAGGACTGTTTGTTTAATAGCGTGCGACCGACTGGGTAAGAGCAAAATGTAGAGGGAGGGAGGGGAGGGAGGGGAGGGAGGGGGGGAGGGAGGGAGGGAGGGAGGGAGGGAGAGGGAAAATACTAATGAAGAAATGAGGAAAGAAAACAGCATGGGAAAATATGAAGATGTATTAATTTAGTTTTTTCCCCCCTCTTCTTTCTTAAATCTATTCCATGTTTTGCGAGTTAATGCGTTTTATTTTTTCAGCTCCTCCTCCCCCCCCCCCTGCCCTCCTCCTCCCCCCTCCCTCCTTCCTCCCCCACTTCCTTCACTTAGCAGTGCTCTGGGAATTTCAAACGCTTGGATCTGTGCCGCCTTTCAAATTCATTATAAAAGCTTTTTGCTAACTAAATAGAGAGAGAGAGAGGGAGAGAGGGGGAAAAAAACTGCCACATTCATCTCTTTACCCCCCCCTCAGCCTCCGCCCCCCCCCCACTGGCCCCCCTGACAATATATAAATAAACTAGAGTGACCTGATTGAGATGTAAAAGGCAGGGAGTTAGCACTGGGACCCATACATTACTTCCCAACATTAACAGTAGTCTACTGAGCCGACACATGGTGGTGGGAGGTGGGAGGGGGGGGGGGGGCCCCGGGCAAATGGAGAGGTTACAACTAATGCCCCCCCCCTACCCCGCCCCTCCCTCGCTGTTGTAACCGCTGGCCTGCGCCCACACCCTTGGAAAGTATGGGCTCTGGTTGGCAGAGACATGACACCACCACATCCAGCTGAGACGACGCTGCAGGCTGCACGGCTATCACACACACACACACACTGACAGAGGCACACAAACAGACACACACACACACACAGAGACACACACACACACATACACACACAGACACACACACACAGACACAGAGACAGAAGACGGAGCCGTCCAATCAGAGCACAGCCCGTGTCACACCTGTCCTAGCAGCTCTCCTCCTCCTCTGTGTCTCTAACCCTCCTCTCCTCCAGGTGTCTCCTCCTCCTCTGTCTCTAACCCTCCTCTCCTCCAGGTGTCTCCTCCTCTGTCTCTAACCCTCCTCTCCTCCAGGTGTCTCCTCTGTGTCTCTAACCCTCCTCTCCTCCAGGTGTCTCCTCCTCTGTCTCTAACCCTCCTCTCCTCCAGGTGTCTCCTCCTGTGTCTCTAACCCTCCTCTCCTCCAGGTGTCTCCTCCTGTGTCTCTAACCCTCCTCTCCTCCAGGTGTCTCCTCCTCTGTCTCTAACCCTCCTCTCCTCCAGGTGTCTCCTCCTCTGTGTCTCTAACCCTCCTCTCCTCCAGGTGTCTCCTCCTCTGTGTCTCTAACCCTCCTCTCCTCCAGGTGTCTCCTCCTCTGTCTCTAACCCTCCTCTCCTCCAGGTGTCTCCTCCTCTGTCTCTAACCCTCCTCTCCTCCAGGTGTCTCCTCCTCTGTGTCTCTAACCCTCCTCTCCTCCAGGTGTCTCCTCCTCTGTCTCTAACCCTCCTCTCCTCCAGGTGTCTCCTCCTCTGTGTCTCTAACCCTCCTCTCCTCCAGGTGTCTCCTCCTCTGTCTCTAACCCTCCTCTCCTCCAGGTGTCTCCTCCTCTGTCTTTAACCCTCCTCTCCTCCAGGTGTCTCCTCCTCTGTCTCTAACCCTCCTCTCCTCCAGGTGTCTCCTCCTCTGTGTCTCTAACCCTCCTCTCCTCCAGGTGTCTCCTCCTCTGTCTCTAACCCTCCTCTCCTCCAGGTGTCTCCTCCTCTGTCTCTAACCCTCCTCTCCTCCAGGTGTCTCCTCCTCTGTCTCTAACCCTCCTCTCCTCCAGGTGTCTCCTCCTCTGTCTCTAACCCTCCTCTCCTCCAGGTGTCTCCTCCTCTGTGTCTCTAACCCTCCTCTCCTCCAGGTGTCTCCTCCTCTGTGTCTCTAACCCTCCTCTCCTCCAGGTGTCTCCTCCTCTGTCTCTAACCCTCCTCTCCTCCAGGTGTCTCCTCCTCTGTGTCTCTAACCCTCCTCTCCTCCAGGTGTCTCCTCCTCTGTGTCTCTAACCCTCCTCTCCTCCAGGTGTCTCCTCCTCTGTGTCTCTAACCCTCCTCTCCTCCAGGTGTCTCCTCCTCTGTGTCTCTAACCCTCCTCTCCTCCAGGTGTCTCCTCCTCTGTCTCTAACCCTCCTCTCCTCCAGGTGTCTCCTCCTCTGTCTCTAACCCTCCTCTCCTCCAGGTGTCTCCTCCTCTGTCTCTAACCCTCCTCTCCTCCAGGTGTCTCCTCCTCTGTCTCTAACCCTCCTCTCCTCCAGGTGTCTCCTCCTCTGTGTCTCTAACCCTCCTCTCCTCCAGGTGTCTCCTCCTCTGTGTCTCTAACCCTCCTCTCCTCCAGGTGTCTCCTCCTCTGTGTCTCTAACCCTCCTCTCCTCCAGGTGTCTCCTCCTCTGTCTCTAACCCTCCTCTCCTCCAGGTGTCTCCTCCTCTGTCTCTAACCCTCCTCTCCTCCAGGTGTCTCCTCCTCTGTGTCTCTAACCCTCCTCTCCTCCAGGTGTCTCCTCCTCTGTGTCTCTAACCCTCCTCTCCTCCAGGTGTCTCCTCCTCTGTCTCTAACCCTCCTCTCCTCCAGGTGTCTCCTCCTCTGTGTCTCTAACCCTCCTCTCCTCCAGGTGTCTCCTCCTCTGTCTCTAACCCTCCTCTCCTCCAGGTGTCTCCTCCTCTGTCTCTAACCCTCCTCTCCTCCAGGTGTCTCCTCCTCTGTGTCTCTAACCCTCCTCTCCTCCAGGTGTCTCCTCCTCTGTGTCTCTAACCCTCCTCTCCTCCAGGTGTCTCCTCCTCTGTCTCTAACCCTCCTCTCCTCCAGGTGTCTCCTCCTCTGTCTCTAACCCTCCTCTCCTCCAGGTGTCTCCTCCTCTGTGTCTCTAACCCTCCTCTCCTCCAGGTGTCTCCTCCTCTGTGTCTCTAACCCTCCTCTCCTCCAGGTGTCTCCTCCTCTGTGTCTCTAACCCTCCTCTCCTCCAGGTGTCTCCTCCTCTGTGTCTCTAACCCTCCTCTCCTCCAGGTGTCTCCTCCTCTGTGTCTCTAACCCTCCTCTCCTCCAGGTGTCTCCTCCTCTGTCTCTAACCCTCCTCTCCTCCAGGTGTCTCCTCCTCTGTGTCTCTAACCCTCCTCTCCTCCAGGTGTCTCCTCCTCTGTCTCTAACCCTCCTCTCCTCCAGGTGTCTCCTCCTCTGTGTCTCTAACCCTCCTCTCCTCCAGGTGTCTCCTCCTCTGTGTCTCTAACCCTCCTCTCCTCCAGGTGTCTCCTCCTCTGTGTCTCTAACCCTCCTCTCCTCCAGGTGTCTCCTCCTCTGTGTCTCTAACCCTCCTCTCCTCCAGGTGTCTCCTCTGTGTCTCTAACCCTCCTCTCCTCCAGGTGTCTCCTCCTCTGTCTCTAACCCTCCTCTCCTCCAGGTGTCTCCTCCTCTGTCTCTAACCCTCCTCTCCTCCAGGTGTCTCCTCCTCTCTGTCTCTAACCCTCCTCTCCTCCAGGTGTCTCCTCCTCTGTGTCTCTAACCCTCCTCTCCTCCAGGTGTCTCCTCCTCTGTGTCTCTAACCCTCCTCTCCTCCAGGTGTCTCCTCCTCTGTGTCTCTAACCCTCCTCTCCTCCAGGTGTCTCCTCCTCTGTGTCTCTAACCCTCCTCTCCTCCAGGTGTCTCCTCCTCTGTGTCTCTAACCCTCCTCTCCTCCAGGTGTCTCCTCCTCTGTGTCTCTAACCCTCCTCTCCTCCAGGTGTCTCCTCCTCTGTGTCTCTAACCCTCCTCTCCTCCAGGTGTCTCCTCCTCTGTCTCTAACCCTCCTCTCCTCCAGGTGTCTCCTCCTCTGTGTCTCTAACCCTCCTCTCCTCCAGGTGTCTCCTCCTCTGTCTCTAACCCTCCTCTCCTCCAGGTGTCTCCTCCTCTGTCTCTAACCCTCCTCTCCTCCAGGTGTCTCCTCCTCTGTGTCTCTAACCCTCCTCTCCTCCAGGTGTCTCCTCTGTGTCTCTAACCCTCCTCTCCTCCAGGTGTCTCCTCCTCTGTCTCTAACCCTCCTCTCCTCCAGGTGTCTCCTCCTCTGTCTCTAACCCTCCTCTCCTCCAGGTGTCTCCTCCTCTGTGTCTCTAACCCTCCTCTCCTCCAGGTGTCTCCTCCTCTGTCTCTAACCCTCCTCTCCTCCAGGTGTCTCCTCCTCTGTGTCTCTAACCCTCCTCTCCTCCAGGTGTCTCCTCCTCTGTGTCTCTAACCCTCCTCTCCTCCAGGTGTCTCCTCTGTGTCTCTAACCCTCCTCTCCTCCAGGTGTCTCCTCCTCTGTCTCTAACCCTCCTCCTCTCCTCCAGGTGTCTCCTCCTCTGTCTCTAACCCTCCTCTCCTCCAGGTGTCTCCTCCTCTGTCTCTAACCCTCCTCTCCTCCAGGTGTCTCCTCCTCTGTCTCTAACCCTCCTCTCCTCCAGGTGTCTCCTCCTCTGTCTCTAACCCTCCTCTCCTCCAGGTGTCTCCTCCTCTGTCTCTAACCCTCCTCTCCTCCAGGTGTCTCCTCCTCTGTGTCTCTAACCCTCCTCTCCTCCAGGTGTCTCCTCCTCTGTCTCTAACCCTCCTCTCCTCCAGGTGTCTCCTCCTCTGTGTCTAACCCTCCTCTCCTCCAGGTGTCTCCTCCTCTGTGTCTCTAACCCTCCTCTCCTCCAGGTGTCTCCTCCTCTGTCTCTAACCCTCCTCTCCTCCAGGTGTCTCCTCCTCTGTGTCTAACCCTCCTCTCCTCCAGGTGTCTCCTCCTCTGTGTCTCTAACCCTCCTCTCCTCCAGGTGTCTCCTCCTCTGTCTCTAACCCTCCTCTCCTCCAGGTGTCTCCTCCTCTGTCTCTAACCCTCCTCTCCTCCAGGTGTCTCCTCCTCTGTGTCTCTAACCCTCCTCTCCTCCAGGTGTCTCCTCCTCTGTGTCTCTAACCCTCCTCTCCTCCAGGTGTGGTTTTATTGTTTCTTTTATCTCTAACTGAAATGGAAAGACAGGTGCCATACAAATAAAGTTTATTATGATTATATTATGATATTACGTGTCCTGGAGTTCTTGTTCCCGCCTCTGGTACTGAGCTCTGTTTATCCTGTAATACTGCAGACAGGACACTCATCTAGAGTTTATTCATCCCTGAGTCTTTATTAAAGGGATAGTTCACCCAAAATTAAAATTTCACTCATTCTCTACTCCCCCTCATGTCGACTAAGAGCTGTGAGAGTTTTCAGAGTCCTCTGTTCCTTTGTCCATATAGGATTTGTCCATATAATGGTTGCCACTTTTCTTGGTCCAAAAAGACACACCAACAAACATCCAGATACCTCCATACTGCTCGTCTGTAATGTCCCTCTGGTGTTGAAGCCCAAACACTGACACAGGAAGAGCAGTGAACCAAGACACTGGGAGCTTCCACTACAAACAAGCTTCAAATATATATAAATATATAGACTTATTTAAGAACAATTTCTCATGTCGGGGCTTCAATACAAGAAGGGCATTACAGACCAGCAGTGTGGAGGTATCTGGATGTTTTTTGGTGTGTCTTTTTGGACCAAGAAACCTGGTGTCCATTGACAACCATTATATGGAGCATTATTCTCCCAGCCATTAGTCGACATGAGGGTGAGTTGATAATGAGATGAACTATCCCTTTAATATCAGATGTATAAGTGCATAAGCTGGTGGTGGCCAGAGCAGCAGCAGCAGCAGCAGCAGCAGCAGCAGCAGCAGGACTAGGGACGGTGGAGCAGAGCAGAGCTGAGTGGAGCCGAGGCTGCAGCAGCAGCATCAGGGTGAAGGGTGAGGCTGATAGAGGCCGGACCAGGATGATGATGGTCTCAGTGGAGCATCATTAAGCTGATGAGAATCACAACAAGGCAGTAATTGGTGATAAGATGATGCATGGTGAAAGTGATCCAGAGCCAGGGATCCTGATAGCACACACACACACACACACAGACAGACAGACACACACAGAGCCAGCAGACTGTGTGGCTGGCAGACAGACATGCAGGTTCCTGGTCAAAGAGCATTATTTAGAGTAACATGACTGCATGCAGCGCGGCACCAAACGGCTTTCATTACGCCGGTCTGCTGGACCGCTAATGTTCCCCCGGCTGCCTCGGCCGTCCATCCGTCCAGTCGGACAGACACACACACACAGACACACACAGACGCACAGGCCCTGACCATCAGCCGCCAGTCCACGCAATCAGCCGCCTGCTATCAGCTCTCTAATTGGATCAGTGGCACGAATGTGATTACAGCAGGCGTATTTATTTACATAATAATTATTACCGCCCTCCCCAGAGGAGCCGGGGGGAGAGCGCCAGGGTCTGGGGGGGGGGGGCAGATGAAGGGTGGGATAGAAAGAAGGGGAGGTGGGGTGAGGACAGTGCAAACAGCAGGAAGGGTGAAGAGTCTTCCTGTTGAGAAAGACCGATGGACCGGAGACAAACGGAGGAAGAGGAGGAGGAGGAGGAGGAAGAAGAGGAGGAGGAGGAAGAAGAGGAGGAGGAGGAGGAGGAAGAGGAGGAGGAGGAGGAGGAGGAGGAGGAGGAGGAGGAGGAGGAGGAGGAGGAGGAGGAGGAGGAGGAGGAGGAGGAGGAGGAGGAGGAGGAGGAGGAGGAGGAGGAGGAGGAGGAGGAGGAAGAAGAGGAGGAGGAGGAGGAGGAGGAGGAGGAGGTGGAGGAGGTGAAGAGCAACCAGAGACAGAATAATGCATGTTTTCTTTTTTCTCTTCTTTTGACAGAAACGTCACGATGACGCACTCCGTTTACAAGCGACACCAAAACCAAATGACGGTCATTTCCTCACAGACGCCGACGATGAACCCGTGTGAGTTCGTGTCAGCAGCTTCCTGAAGCCGCACACACTCACACACGTCCACTCTCTGAGAACCCCTACGAACTGGGACGCCACCTCAACAGTCACATACGTCATCGGTCGTCTCTGCTGGTTAGTTAAGTCAGTTAATTAGCGATGGTCTCGTCTCCCCCGGGATGAGGACGGAGGTCGGCCGGTTGACCGGCTCTCCAGACGGGTGGTGTCTGATCTGCTCCACAGGTGGAGCTTCACTTCTCCGATGTTCTAAACAGCCGTCATTTGGATAAACCGACCTCACGTTGGGGATCGAAACCGCTACGTTATCGCATGAAAAAATATTAAAACTTAAAGGGACAACCAGGAGTTTTGGAAAGCAAAGTGTTTTCATATTACATTTACCATGAGCCTTGTCTCGCTAAGAATGTTTTCATTCATCAAGAATTAAAGTCGGAGGTTGGAAGCCGATCAGATAGCGTTGTAGTTACGACCATAAACGGCGATTCGGCAGCGTTATTGCCATGACCCGCCAGGCAGCGTCCGCGAAACCGAAAGTAAGGAAACAAAACGATGTATTGATGGAACATGGAGCCATTAACAAGTGTGGGTAACGTAGATTCATCCACATTAACGTGAGGCAGCGCTACAGCGAGAGATAAAACAGTTGTCGGTTGCTGCGAGATGCATTCTGGGAAACGTGTCATAGCCCTCGGTCTGTAGTGTGCCTCTGGAAAACCTCCGTCTGAAGGTCCAGATCGTCCTTCCACTTCCCCCTAACCCTCGTCTGGACCAGAACCAGGACCAGGGATCAGCTGAGGTCGGGTCTGGACCAGCTCTGCCTCACACAGCTCTGGCCCTGTGCGATCTGCACGTGCACGTTTGGACACACGTGCACACTCGTCTCCATTTTCCCCTCATAATGCGGTGACTTTAGCTCCAGGACGTTATCGGCTCAATCTTGAAATATTAGAAAGCACATTACGAGGTTCTTGGAGAGGACTGTGACCGTTCACTTCACTAACCGCCCATTAGCTTCAGGCCTTTTATAGATTTATATATTTATATCTTATACGCATCAACCTGGAGCTTTGCTCATGCACTGGAGGAATATCAGCGACTGGAAAATGCAGAATGAAGGAGTTTTATATTGTAGTCGACCCACTGTAAAATAAAACCATCCTGAACGAGCTTCTTCACTCACAGCTGATAAAACTGTTTCTATATTTTAGATTCAGTCTCAATGCAAACTATGTTTCTGTGTTGTGTTTATGTGCACTTCATGTGTATGAATGAATGAATGTATCTGTGTTTTACTTTGGCTAAATCTGTGTGGTTTGTTGTTTCTCATCATAAACTGTGTCCTATATTATATGAGATAAATACGTAAACTGATTAATTATTAAAGGTTCAAGTCTCTTCTTCAGTATCAAACATTAACCGCAGCTCTGTGATGTTTACATGAGGCGTTGTCTTCCGTGAAATCAGAAATTATGGGATGGGCGGTAATACAGTAAAAGATTATCATCAACAGTTTCATTACTGTCACTAAAGGAATATTACAATGTGTATAGAAGCCTGATATAATATTAAACATAATGTATTTAAAGCCTAAATAATGAGTGCGTGTCCAGCAGCTACATGTGTGTGGTTGAGTTTAACGTTTTCCTTTCAGGAGACGTTTGACTAAGTGACGACAACTTGTGCATCCATCGAGTCGGTCCCAGAGAAAAACACAACTTCTGCAGAAGCACTATGTTGCTATAGTTACCACGTGTGTCTTGTAGGCTTGTGCCGATCGTAAATCCAATCGTCTACCGGCGATCAGTGTTTTTATTGCTGGATTTGGAAATTTGGAAACCACCCAACCCTAGCAGAATTTTATTTTGTTGGTGACCCTTTAATTTACAGGCCGTTAATTACGTGATAATGTCAAGAAATAACAAGTAATTGCGTCATAATGTCCAGAAATGTATGACTGTAGGACTTGGTGGAGAAACATTCTGGCATTTCCCAAAAAATTCAAAGCATGAAAAGCATGTGGAACCTTTTGCATTTAAGAAAAACATGACGTTACTGTGAGACTGACCGTTATTTCTAGACATTATCATGTAATTAGTGGCTTGTAAATTAAAGGGTTAACCTTTTCTTGCAGGTTTATTGAGCTAGAATGAAGGTATTGAGGTTGAGACAGAGTGCGATGTTACTGAGGTTTGGCTGCGGGCGGGGGGGGGCGTGGCCTAACAACCATCTGATAGTTGTGTTGTTGACGAACATCCTTCCTCGGGAGCAGCCGTGTGGTCCGAGTCCGACCACGTCCTGGTTCAGGTGAGGACTAAACGCCGGCAGGTACCAGAGTCTCCTGGTTCAGGTCCTCCTGTTTCTCCTCTCCTCTCGTCGCCGCGGGTTTCCCATCGTCCCGGTGACGTGATGGAGCGTCTCTGCCTGTTTGAACAGAACCGGCTCCCCAGAGAGTCCTGGTCCACTCAGAGTAAATACGCCTCTGTTTCAATAACACAGGCAGACAGACAGAGAGGGATGGAGGGGTGGTGGTGGTGGGGGGGCTGGGGTGGGGGGGCTCTGGGGACGCTGCTGCGTTTACGTTTGCTGCCATTGAAGTTGTCCAAAGCCAGCGCTTTGCTCGCCGCTTAATGGTGCTTAATCACGGAGCTCCTAAAATAGGCCATTATATCAGCAGAGGCTCTAGAGTTACCGCGGCGACCCTCAGGGCCCCGACAACAGAGCTTTTGTTAATCAGCTGCCATTAATCAGATCCGTTACGGAAGCCAGCGCTTCAACGTGGCGGCACCGCGGCTGATAAATACCTCCAGAATAAAAAACAATTTACTCACCTAGTCTAAACCGCACTGGATGTGTGTGTGTTTCTGTGTGTTTCAGTGTGTTTCAGTGTGTGTGTTAACAGAGGCTGGGTGGGACAGGAAGCACGCAGGCTGACTAAAGACACCCAGAGGACTGGTAGCAGAGCCGCAGTAAATGCTCCTCCGTGAGCTGCAGATAGAGATTAATACCAGCGCTGATCGCTGAGGAGCTGCAACTGGGATCATCTGAGGAACTCACGCTGTTTCTGCTCCTTTCACAACGAACGAGACTCAAGACGAAGCTGAAGGAGTTGGTCCAAAGCATGAACCAACCAGGCGCCTGCTTAGGGCCCCATGACCAACAGGGGGCCCTAGAGAGCGATTCACTGTTTTAAAGCTACACTGCGTAACTTCTGTCGACCCCTAGAGAAATTCAGCGTAATTACAAAACCACTTAATAGAGTTGTGTTTCCAGGGCCGACGTCGAAACCCTGAAGTTCATCACGGCGCCGGTTCCAGGAAAAGAAAGGTACACTATGAGATAATAACACAACGTTACCACACAGAGTTGTTTTAGAGGGAAATTCATGTAAAACCTCTGATGCACGTTGCCTTCAGGGACAGTTGTTCATCAACAGTCTCTGTATTTCTCTCTAAAACAACTCTGTGTGGTAACGTTGTGTTATTATCTCATAGCGTGGTGAATGTGCAGGTCACAACTTGTCCACCAGAGCGTTGTGGAGTTGTTGGATTGTGTATTTGATGAGTTTGATGAGGGAAACCAAGAAATCCCATGAGCCTCCGTAGCGTAGCTCTGAGCAGCTCACGGCTCTGCTCTGCCGTTCTAAAAACAGCTTGCACCGACAATTAAAGGTGACGAACCTACTGCTATGACTATAGGGGTTATGGTGATGGGACAGTTTGACAAAATGTTGAACTATTCCTTTAAGTGTCAAAGACTTTTACCTGAATTTGCCGCCATTTCTGATCAAAGAACAACATAGATGGTAAAAACAAGCCAGGCTCAGCTGATGATTCATAAGGACGGATTAGAAAAGTAAAAATAATCAGTACTATTGGTGCTTATGGCGCTGGTTTCACTGACGGACGCCCATCAGCTGCTCGCCGTCGTCACTGCGGCTCCTCTGGGGGCTAAAACAATGCCCAATGCTAATGGGGGTTAATCAAATATCTGGCAACCCACCCAGCTCGTTACTAACAGCCACTGTGACACCGTGTGTGTGTGTGTTTGTGCGCTGTGTGTGTGTGTGTTTGTGCAGCCCAAGTCATTGATCTGCACTCTTTCACTGCTGCTAATTATGGTCGTACTAACGACACGGAGAAGGGCAGCAGCTGATTGGACGACACGTGTTCACTTCAGCTTTTATCACCCACAACTTCTCAGCAGGTCTTTGTCGCTCAGCTGCTGCAGCACGCACACACACACACACACACACACACACACACACACACACACACACAGCTCATTACTGCCACTCCTGTTAATCACTTGTGTCTCTCCCATCAATCTCCCCCCCTCCCATTGCCTCCCCCCTCCCTATCTGTCTCTCTCCACTCAGCCAGAGACAGACGCAGGCCTCTTCATAGCAGATAGAGCCGCTAATTTCATTAATTATGAACCAATATGTTACAGTGTGTGTCTGTGTGTGTCTGTGTGTGTGTCCCTTGAACTGGCATCTGGTCCACTCTGGCATCCAGGAACAAGGGAGGAGGGAGGAAGAGGAGGGAGAGCCGAGGGAATTAGGAAGTGAGAGGAAGGTGAAGGTGACGATGTAGAGACAGTGTGTGAGCGATGGAGGAAAGAAGTTCATGAGTTAGAAGAAGTCGCTTGTTTTTGCCCTGGATTCGACCTGTCAGGTCGAGGAGCGCAGCCTGCAACCTGCAGACACTACTGAGGGCTGGAGAGTCGCTGCTCCTGACAGGAGCTGTATTCAAACCCACATCCTATACCGCTAGTACTTACTGATGTGGCCAAAATGCAGTATGTAGTATGCAAAAAGCAACATCTGCAGTATGCGAAAGATTCCAGATGTTGTACTGATTCAGAAAATATCTGCAGTACCTGACCAGTCTACGTTGTGTAGTGTATCCCACAATGCAATGCTCCCCTGACGTCTGGTTTAGAGTAGTGGAGTATCTTTGCCGTGTGACCAGCTCTACACAGGAAGCTTCACTGATCATTCAAACTAACTAATGCTACTGCCTCAATAGTTAGATTTCATCACTGAGAGCAACATTTATCTCCTATAATACTTTAACCAGCCGGTGGTGAACCTCTAGAAACCTGCAGGGAAGTTAATTAGTGATGGTTTTCTCCCCCGGGATGAGGACGGAGGTCGGCCGGACCAGCAGCTCTGCAGACCGGCTGCTGCCTCTGGGATGAAACAACCATCGTTTGGATAAACTGGACGTATATTAGGGATCCTAACTGTACGTTCACACAAAAGTTACTTCAATTCATTGACACTGAAAAAATACATTCCAAAGCGTCCAAACTTCCAGAAAAGCGTCAACAGACTAGAAGTTGAGCCCTGGTCAACTTTATGGTAATTAGCTATGACGCGGCAAAGCGGCAACCGGCGATAACCTGTCAGGATAGAGATGTCCGTCGGCTGCCGTTTTTTTTCTTTTTTTGTATTTCGGCTCCCCAATGACCAGCGCGATTGAAGTTTGACGCCAGTCACGTGACGAGCGGCCAAAGCGGTTGATAAGCTTTGCCGTTGCTGTTTTGGAAGCTCAGACGCCGACCCTCGAGCGTTTTTGACGCTTTGGAAGCTTTTGGTGTGAACGCACAGTAACAGTTACTTTCTCACATGAAAAATTATCAAAACTTAATAAAGTTACATAATAACAGGCTAGAGCGGGAAATAAAACAGCTTTTTGCCTGTTTTACAGATACTGCTACCAGTTGCCGGGAAATGCATTCTGGGAACTCTTATATACATATATACTGCGGTGTGAACAGTGTCCGTCTGCTGAAGTAGCACAACACTGAATCCTACATTCAGTATGCAGTAGTACATACTAACACAGTATGTACTGTAGTAGGCAGTATGGTAGTATGCGGTGTCGAAAACAGTCATGGTTTTCGATTTAAAGCTCCTCGGTAAAGATGTCTCTGAAGGAAACTAAACCTGATCCTCAGTTTAATCGTCCAGGTTTCTTGTTTAAATCTGAATCTACTACCCATGAATATATTACTTTAAGTGCATAATCTCTATAAAATGAAATGTGTTTGGTTTTCGTTGCCTTATAATTATTCTTTTATTCCAAGGGTCTTGCTTCAGGGAGAAAAAAAGCTGAGATACTTTCCAACCAAGTCAAACATTTCTGAGGAAAATAAATAATAATAGGAAGAAAAACTCTCGAAACTCACAAAAAAAATTGTGCAACAGCTACAGATATAGTGTTGTGGTCAAGACCAAGTCCAAGACTTTGAGGGGGGTGAGACCAAACCAATGTGAGACCATCACTGTATTCAGTCCCAGTCCTCATAATAATCATGTGGCTTGATATTTACATTATTCCTCCTCAGCTAAAAAGAACCAGATTTAATTGAAACAGAAGAACCCAAGTTACACAAGCAGATACTTTAGTAGAACTATTTTAATTTTCCTAAACTTATTGAATTACATCACATAAACCAAAATGAATGAGTGACAGAGAGACATTCGTGGTTTTAAAAATGATGTCACTGCAGCTGTGGTCTTGAAGTAAAGCTTGATCGAGATTAGAGACCGAGACCTTGAACACGTGGTCTCGAGTACACGGTCAAATGAAGTTAGAAAACACAACACAAGTTTATTGATGGCAACTTTGTGCAGCCCAGCGAGGGGCAACAGAACGGGTTCTGGTGACAACCCTAACCTCACAGTCTGTACTTTCTTACTTCTACTTGAGTAAAGGAGTTGAATCAGTACTTCTACTATTAGTCTTTTTTTACACAAGTATCTGTACTTCTACTTAAAGGGATAGTTCAACATTTAGTCAAATTGTCCCATCTCCATAACCCCTATAGTCATAGCAGTAGGTTTGTTACCTTTAATTATCGGTGCAAGCTATTTTTAGAACGGTGGAGCAGAGCCGTGAGCTGCTCAGAGCTACGCTACGGAGGCTCATGGAATTTCTTGGTTTCCCTCATCAAACTCATCAAATACACAATCCAACAACTCCACAACGCTCTGGTGGACAAGTTGTGACCTGCACATTCACCACGCTGTGAGATAATAACACAACGTCACCACACAGAGTTGTTTTAGAGGGAAATACAGAGACTGTTGATGAAAAACTGTCCCTGAAGGCAACGTGCATCAGGGACAGAATTTCCCTCTAAAACAACTCTGTGTGTAACGTTTGTTATTATCTCATAGCTCTAAAGCAACTCTGTTGTGGAGTTGTTGGATTGTGTATTTGATGAGTTTGATGATGGAAACCAAGAAATCCCATGAGCCTCCGTAGTGTAGCTCTGAGCAGCTCACGGCTCTGCTCCGCCGTTCTAAAAATAGCTTGCACCGACAATTAAAGGTAACGAACCTACTGCTATGACTATAGGGGTTATGGTGATGGGCCAGTTTGACTAAATGTTGAACTATCCCTTTAAGTACAGAATGTGAAGCCTCTGACCCGGTGGTCGTCCTCTTCTCTCTGACTCGACCTTGTCTCAGAGACGCTCTCATGTTGTGGCTGTTTGAGTCTTCCTCCTCCTCCTCCTCTTCTTCTTCTGTGTGTCCCTAACAGGTGTGTCCCTCACGCTACACTGCCTCCTGCCTCTTACCTCACACACACAGTCACACACACACACAACAGCCTAATCAGTCGCGCTTCACGTCCAACCGATGGCACACACACACACACACGCGGTGAGAGCTGGATAAACAGCGGAGGCGCATGTGTCTTTGGTATTATTAGTAATTGTGTGTGTAAACTGTTTCACATCAACCCACTCTATTACAACAGCTGCCCTGCAAATCAGCACAGGCTGCACAGCTGATGACTGTCTGTGTGTGTCTGTGTGTGTGTGTGTGTGACACATCCACATTCTCACAAAGCCATACGACACAACCAACTCCCCGTGTCACGGTGTCACATGGACGTTTTTTATTATTTGACAAAGGTGACCAAGTGCACTTTTATCGGAGGCCTCTCATTGGTTGATAAATATAAAGGTTTAACAGTCCGGATATTGGCGGGTGGGGGGGGTGGGGGGGTGGGGGGGGGTTGGCGTGGGACGGCGTGTTGGTCGTTAAATTGTACTCATAAGCCAGCAGTTAAATGTTGGTTAATGATGCGCCCAGAGAAACACAGGGAGACGAGGGACGGAGACGGAGGCGCGACCTTTGGACCGCGAGTGTCCTCAGGATAATCCCTGGTCGTAAATATCACCCCATCCACGCTGCTGCTGCACGTACACACACTGCTACACACCGCTACACTACACAACACAACACAACACTACACAACACTACACAACACTACACAACACTACACAACACAACACAACGACTGGGTTCCCACTCTTTTCTTGAGCGTTTTCCACGCTGCAAAAAAGTCTTTCGAAGAATATTTGTCTTATTTCTTGTCAAAACAAATCTCATTATAATCACCTAAAAATGAACTTGTTTTCAGATCATTTTCACTTGTTTCAAACACATTTTTACTTAAAATGAGTAGAAAAATCTGCCGGTGAAAGCAGGTTTTTTGTGCTCGTAATAAGAAAGAATTTCATTCCAAGTGAAAATCTGCTTGAAAGAAGTTAAGTGTCTAAAAACAAGCTACTTTTTATGTGATGAGTCTTATTTTATTTTAGGTAGAATGAGATTTGTTTTGACTATTGTCATTTTGACTAGAAATAAGACAAATATTCTTGGTTAGATATTGAGTTTTTGCAGTGCAGGACATTTTCAGCTGCTTCAATCTGACAAACATTAGTTTTTATTCCAGACTCTGATTCGTCCCATTCAGTCTTCTTTTAGACAACGACACCTTATTTTGTACATTTGATCACTTTGTTTCTATGTTTATTCCTCTCTCTCTCTCATTCTCTCTTCCAATCCATATTTAGGTGTTTTTTTATCCCTTAGTTGTTAATTTGAATAACGTCTAGCTGCTCGTGTCTCTTTATGCTCACTTTGCATCTCTGATTGTGGTTGTTTTGCATCTATGTTCAGTATTTTGTGTCATTTCCAACCACATTAAGTCTCTTTGTGTTGTTGTACTGGTGGTTATTTTAGGTCTGTGGGTTCTTTTGTCTATTTTTTTGGTGTTTTCTCTCCCTTAGTTGTTCATTTGAATGAACTTATAGGCCTAGTTGTTGAATTAATCTCTTAAATACTTAGAAATGATGACAAGTTTATCAGAGAACGGCACAAACAGGTTTTTCCATCATTTCCATGTGTTTTCCTTGACTGGAGAATTGATCAACCATTTTCCAGGTTTTCCCAGGTTTTCCAGGACCCTGACAGAGGTCCTGTGGTCCATCAGGGTCAGCCCTGGTTGTCCCGGTCATCGCTGCACACAAACACAAACAAACACACACACACGCAGCATGTCGGCCGCCGCCGCCGTGGCCACAGACGCCTCACCCTGCCTCATGATCAGCACTGCCTGCTCCACGCTTTTGTTTTTTTGCTTTGTTTGTTTGCCACTGTGCAGAAATATTTCTGTGGAATCCAGCGTGATTGCACCATAGGTTAGCGACACCCATCCATTACAGCAGAGAGGAGCCTTGTATTTAGACTCGGCTATATTTATCAGCGCATGCCGAGGGCGCCGGGGCCAGACTCGGGGCCCTCGCCGCCGCCGCTGCTGCTGCTGCACGTTACTGCTGCTGCTGCCGAGCTCAGGCCACCACACATTCCTGCAGACATCACGATATACACTGCTAAAACCGGCCCCCGCCAGATTAACAGCAAATCCACAAATCGCTGTTTGTGTCATTGTGCACGTAAGTAAAGTCAAGTCAGGTTTATTCATAGCTGCGTCCGAGCAGCACAGTGGTCCCATTGTGAGCAGAGTGTGAGATGTTGAATTAAAATAAAAGTCAGCTCCGTGACCACGAGGTGAAGATTTTATGAGTAGATGGTTAGACCGGCTCAAACTGAGAGGACACTTAACCCTCGCCATAATGGACAGAGTCTGTGAGGAGCCAACACTTACACACACTTTGTGTTTATAAAAGTCTGAACCAGGTTCAAGGTGTTTCTGCTCGTCTCCATCTGATCCGGTTGGTTCTGGTTTCACACCAGAGAACTGAACCAAACCACAGGTCGGTATGAAAGCTGAAGGCCGTTAGTGGATCAGAACAAATGATGCTTTTGTCTTTCCTGATTGTCTCAGTTCAGACTAGAAGAAGAAATGCAAAAACTTCTAACATGCTAGACTTTCTATTCTCGGTGCAAATCTGCTGTTTGTTCCACTTCAAGTCCAGCTGTTCCCTCAGTTGTCTTCCAGTGATGTAACTAGTTTTCAAATTTGCATAACCCCACCCCTACCTGGGACCGGTAGAAAGGGGCGGGGCTAGCAGTGGTTCATTTGCATTTAAAGGGACAGACACTGAAAGCAGCTGTTGTCTGTTTAGAGAGGATGAGAAGAGCTGTGATGTTTGAACCTTGGGGGGTTTTGACCGAAGCGTCTCACAGACATGTCTTTAAAGAAGAAGTAAGTGGTCCGGTCGTTTTCGCTAATGCTGCGTTCCAGGCAGGCTTTTGAAATCGTAAATTACAGCTTCAAGTCACAACTTACGACTTTGTAGCGTTCCAGGCAACCCACTCGTGTTTTTACCTGGGACCGGTGAAAGAAACTCGTAACTTCCGGGTGAACTCGGGCCAGATCGAAGTGGTTCATTTGCATTTAAAGGGACAGACACTGCCACATTCAGCTTGGCCACACAGCCCTGCATTGTTCTCTCTCCTCATTGGATAAAAACTGTAGGATAGATAAAGATGAGAAGAGCTGTGACAGACCCGTGTTTTGGTCCAAACACTCTATGTAAGTGATTGCTGTCGGAAGATATAACTATTTAAGACTTATATTAACACAAATATATCACTTACTTCTGCTTTAAGACACGGGGAACTATTTTAATTGGTTGAAAAGGAGCAGAATATTCAGCTCTGACCATGAGATGATGCAAATTACATCAGCTACCTGAAAACCTGCAGAAATATTACACCTGATCTCATCTAAAACAGCTGGTTCTCCTGGACACATCCAAACAAACACAGGATCCTGGAGGTGGGACCATCTGTCCAGTCATGTTCGCTCCGCGGCTCCGGCTCCAGAGTCAACAGCCCCATCGTCCTGCTACATATAGAATCATATAGAGTCAATATTAGACCATCCATCTCTGCCCGCGTCAATAAAAAGATCAACTGCAGCAGCTGCAGCAAAAAGAAATCAATTCCCAGCCGCTCACGGCTCTGCACTCCGACAGCTCGCTGGAAACTCCAACCAACCACCTGACGCTCCCAGTAAAGAAGAAATAATAAATCACTGATGTTTAACTCATGGATATATACAGTATATCACTCAGGTTCAAAGATGGCTGCCTGACCTGACCAAGTCCTGCCGAGGCCTCTGGGTTTCAGTCCTGCTGGTCTCTGGCTTGTTCTGTCCATTTTAAGTTGTGTTTTTATCTCTTAGTCATTCATTTGAATTCACGTTTTTAATAATGGATGATCTAGTCTCTTTATGCTCACTTTACATCTCTGTTTGTGCTTGTTTTGCATCTATGTCCAGTATTTCTGCATCATTTGTGGTGATTCTAAGCCTCTTTGTGTTGTTGTATTGAGTCTATTTGTAGTTGGTTTAAGTCTCTTTGTGTTTATTTTAAGTCTATTCTAGTAGTTGTGTCCATTTTTAGATGTTTTTTTTATCCAATAGTTGTTCATTTGAATAACTTCGAGCTGTTCTTGTCTCTTTATGCTCACTTTGCATCTCTGATTGTGTTTGTTTTGCATCTATGTTCAGTATTTTGTGTCATTTTTGGTTGTATTAAGTCTCTCTGCTTTGTAGTGCGTTTCCTGTCTGAGTGGACTGAGTGCATGTCTGCACTCAGTTTGTGTGTGTCATTCTGCTTGTTTTGTGTCTGTACTCACTTTGTATGTTTGTGCGTGTTCTGCAGGTCTGTGTTTATTTGACTGACGTCTTCTTGTTGTGTGACTCAACTTTCCAATAATAAGAAACTATTAAGAGTCTCTTCAACAGCACAGAGGAACCGGTCCAGGTCCTATGACACCATGTTTATACCAGAGTACGTCTTCCACTACTGTTTGTTAAACTGAACACACCAGACCTGCAGCAGCGGCGTGTAGCAGCAGCAGCATGCAGCAGCGGCATACAGCAGCAGCATGCAGCAGCAGCATTGTGCAGCAGTGGCATGCAGCAGCGGCGTGTAGCAGCAGCAGCAGCAGCAGCATCGTGCAGCAGCAGCATTGTGCAGCAGCAGCATACAGCAGTGGCATCGTGTAGCAGCAGCAGCAGCAGCATCGTGTAGCAGCAGCAGCATGCAGCAGCAGCATTGTGCAGCAGCAGCATACAGCAGTGGCATCGTGTAGCAGCAGCAGCATACAGCAGTGGCATCGTGTAGCAGCAGCAGCAGCAGCATCGTGTAGCAGCAGCAGCAGCAGCATCGTGCAGCAGCAGCATCGTGCAGCAGCAGCATCGTGTAGCAGCAGCAGCAGCAGCATGCAGCAATGGCATGCAGCAGCAGCGGCATCGTGTAGCAGCAGCATCGTGCAGCAGCAGCAGCGGCATCGTGTAGCAGCAGCAGCAGCAGCAGCAGCAGCGTGTAGCAGCAGCAGCAGCAGCATCGTGCAGCAGCAGCAGCAGCAGCAGCAGCAGCAACAGCAGCAGCGTGTAGCAGCAGCAGCAACAGCAGCAGCGTGTAGCAGCAGCAGCAGCAGCATCGTGCAGCAGCGTGTAGCAGCAGCATGCAGCAGCAACAGCAGCAGCAGCAGCAGCAACAGCAGCAGCGTGTAGCAGCAGCAGCAGCAACAGCAGCAGCGTGTAGCAGCCAGTGTTGTTTTCGTCAACGATGACGATGACGAAATATTTTCGTTGACGACCCTTTTTTTCATGACGATAACGAGACGATGACGAGATAAACACGGCGCTCTGATGACGAAAACATGACGAGACGTGTGTGAGTTTTCGTTGCAGACGAGGAGACGAAAACGTTAGGTTGGCGGGCTGCAATCGCCTCTAAATTTCAAGTTGGCGATTGTCAGCTTCACACAATTTAACAACGGCTCCGCAACAGCAGCAAGCCGCAGCGCCCGGTGCTTGTGATCAGAGTGCAGGTGCAGGTGAAGGCAGTGATCAGCTGCTCTGGTGACCGAGGTCGGCGCGCTGCAGCGGCTCCGCAGCGCTGACGAGTGGATGGTCAGCAGCAGACACAGACACTTCTGCTTATTGTGCGTGTACTGTAATCTATCTGTCAATTAAAATCAACAAGTATCTGCAACGCAGCGCTGCATCCCATCCTTGTGGTCAGACCCACACCTGCATGCAGCGCACATTCTGCTCAACACACCTGGCGTCACTCGACGAGAAGATATACGTAGGTTAAGACCATAAATGATTTGCCATTGGGTGAAAATTATGTGTAAAACTATTCCTTAATTGAATTAAGACTTCTTTTTTTTCACTGAAACATAGAAAACTAGCGTTGAGCAGCTAAAACTAGACTAAAACTATCACATATAGAAATGACTAAAACTGACGAAAACTAATAAGAATTTTCGTCAGAAAGACTAAGACTAAGACTAAATCTAAAATGCCTGCCAAAAACAACACTGGTAGCAGCAGCAGCAGCAGCATCGTGCAGCAGCGTGTAGCAGCAGCATGGAGCAGCAGCAGCAGCAGCGTGCAGCTCTGAAGGTGATGTTTGATCTCCTGACAGCAGCAGAGGAGGAGGAAGAGACTTTAGAGACGTTTTGGTTGCTAAAGAACGGTGGTGTTCCTGCACGGCCTCGGTGCCCTGCCCCATTATCGCCTCACACAGCGCAACACACTCTTGTTTACCATGTTTGCAGGCGCTGATTCCCTAAATAATGCAGCAGCAGAGGGGGAGCCAGGAAACCGCTGTGTGTGTGTGTGTGTCTGTGTGTGAGCGCATTTCTTTCTTCTGTGAAGGTGAGTTTCTCTGAATGTGTAGGTGCTCACATTTTTGTAAGTTTGCATGGATGTGTGTGTGTGTTTGTGTGTGTGTGTGTGTGTGTGTGTGTGTGGTAGGATGAAGATAAAGTCAGAGCAAAGAGGGAGAAGTGAGGGAACCAGAGAGGGAGGAGGGAGGAGCAGAGGTGAATCAAGCAAATCATCACTTTGACTTAAAAATGCACTCATTATGTGCACTCATGAATTATTTTGTACCAAAACACTAATTTTGCATTAGACGTACAGTACGCCGGCCGCGGCTGCAGCAGCAGCTCAGGAATATTCATACACTCGTGGGGATTTTTTTTCTTTTTTTGTCCCATTTAGTGCCGCGTTCCTGGCAGCGAGAGCGCCCACCGCCCTGAATATAGGTCAGATACACAGCGGGCTGCACGGCGGCGGGCACCAGGCTGCACCGTGCTGCAGGTCTCCAGGGCGACGCAGCCGGCACCGAGGGAGTCCCCGCTGCATCGGCTCGGCTTGTGTACACACACACACACAACACACACAACACACACACAAAGTGGCTGGGCTTGCACACCACGTTGCTATTAATACAGCCACAGCCATTTTAATATTTAATTGCGTTGATGGACTGCATCTGTGCTGCTCCGTGATGCAAACATTATTATACGTACTAAGTGGCTTAATTGTAATTAGAGCTGAAAATTTAATTAAACTCAACAATAAAGGAGATCGCTGCAGTTTTTTTCTTCCTCTGGAGCAGACCAGACCCTTCCTTCCCCCTCGCTGCTTTTTAACCCCTTCTGTGCTGCTGCTGCTCCGTCCTCAGGCCGCCGCTCAGACGCCGCCGCTCAGACGCCGCTCCAACACTTCAGACATTTAATTCTAATAAAATCAGGTCTTTTTCACTGTGGAGGGTGTAATTACAATAGTTGGTTTGTTCTACAGCGACAGACCTCAGTCCTTTGTCCTGAAGCATGATAACATTTAAAGGAAAGTTTCAACATTTTGTAACATATAAAGTTTATTTGCTTTTACAGAGGAAACTCTCTCTCATTTAAAAATGTGAATATTAGTAGAAATGCACCTTCCACTTCTTTCAGTTCCAATTAGATTCCAATACCAACACAGATTCTGATATATATATATTGATTTTTAATTATTATAATGATCATTTTTATTGTTGGTATGTTTTTTATTTATCATTAAAGTGTTTATGATTAATGATATTGTATTTTTGCAACTGTTCATCACTTTGGTCGACTGAAATGTGCTTTATAAATAAACTAGTTGGTATTGTGTGTAAAGTTACACAGAGCTGTAATTATAATATTTCTTATAAACAGTAAGCGATGAAAGGAAATCTGGATCAGAACCATTACTGATACTGTCTTTAATGTATTTCTCATGGCGAGTTGTGGAGGAACTAGTTTAATATCAGATTCAACACAAACACACGTCGATGTCGGGTTTTTTGTTGTTTTTAACTGTTGTTGTTCATTGTTACTCAGGATCACACGATTTTATACTATTATATTCAGTGCAATTGATATTTTTGATGTTTTTATCAGGGCAGACGTGCTGCTATAATCTGCATTTTAGGAAATAGTTTGTTGTGCGATGCTACTACTGCACGTTGCCTATGCTTTGTTTTATGTGAAGACGACAGATGGAAAGAAACAAATTGAACACTGTCTTTAAATCCAATAAAATAGAGAATAAAAACAAAGCATTATCCAAATCCTGACATGTTGATGTTCATGATAATGTTCATGTTGTGCGTGCGACCGCAGCAGTGACAGGTTTATAACACGACAAAGGTCACTTCATCACTTCTCTGTTTCACTTCTATACATTAAACATCCCAAACTGCCACGTTACTGCTGCAGCAGGGTAGAGGTAGGATTTATTACAGGCTGCTGGCGCCTCACGTTGACAACCACTGATCCATCAATCAATCAATCAACCAATCAATCAATCAATCAACCAGTCAGTCTCTTCCTAAACACAGAGTTAAAACTACAAAACATCAAACACAAACAACTGAAAATGACTCATATTTCCCATCAAAACTGCCCTCACACACACGTGCGTGCGCGTGGATGCATGCAGCAGTGGCCGTCTGGCAGAGTGTGTATTATTCATCAGGAGCGAGGCGTGTCGGCGCGGAGTGTTTGCGGCCTGGTGTGTGTAAACAGCTGTGTGTTGCCTGACATGCTTTTGCACTCTGTGCTCGGCGCTAACCGGCTCTGCTGCTGCTGATCAGACCAGAGCTGAGGCGACAGGACGGCCTGCCAAACAACAACCCCCCCTAACCCCCCCCACCACCACCACCACCACCGGCCTGGACCTGCCCCACCCCCCCCAAACAACACACACACACAGTACACAACACACAACACAACACATGAGGAAACAGGCACTTAAATTGTCACATAAATTGACAGCGGCTCATATGGATAAATGTGAAACACACACAGAGGCCGAGGCTGGAGAACAAATCAACACAGCTTCACAGTAATACATAAATAAATGAACACAGCTCCAGTCTGTCGTGGTTTTTGTTTCAAGTTACATGACTTTCCTGAAGGCTCGGGCCTCGCTGCGCCGCACCGTGCACCGCGCCGTGCACTGCGCCGCTGCGTGTCTGGAGATGATGAGCGCTGGGTGGAGACGCTTTCCTTCAATAAACCAACAACAAAGACAATCGATTTCCTCCTCACAACCAAAACAATACTGTGGTGTGTTCCTTCCAGAGCAACTGGAAACAAGGTGAGACATGCACAGCTTAAAGGGATAGTCCAACATTTTGTCAAACCGGTTCGTTATGTTTAATTGTCGGTGCAAGCTGTTTTTAGAACGGCGGAGCAGAGCCGTGAGCTGCTCAGAGCTACGCTACGGAGGCTCATGGGATTTCTTGGTTTCCTTCATCAAACTCATCAAATACACAATCCAACAAGTTGTGACCTGCACATTCACCACGCTATGAGATAACACACGCACACACACGCACACACACACGCATGAGTAACTGCAGTCTGGTGCATTTACAGCTCTTCTTCTTCTTCTTCTTCTTCTTCATCATCTGTGTCTCTTTAAATCTTCTTCTGGCCTCAGTGACGTGACAACATGAGGACACAGAGAGAAGATGAAACAGATGAATTATCTGCTGGTCGTCGTCCGTCACCGCGTTGTGATTAGACATAAAGATGATGTCATCGCTCAGGCTTTTTAAGACATAAACCAGTGTGTATGTGTGTGTGTGTGCTTGTGTGTGTGTGTTGAATATTCAGAACACTTGCAGGACTGATACATAGATAACTGCAGCTCCAGGCCGGTGAGGAGCTGGCGCCCCCGGTGGAGCTTGGTGGAACTGCAGGGTGTTACTTTAAACGATAAAACATCATTTTATTGAGTGACCGTTACCGATATTTATCATTTTACTTTAAAATAGTGACCGGAGCTAAACTGCAGAAGCTAATTTGCTTCACGTCTTTACATCCCGCCGTTCGCGCCGCTACATCTTTGCATTGACTTTATATGTAATATTGTTGCACAAACAAAAAATCTGCTTTGCACCCGATGTAATGCATTTTTCTTAATCCCATACATTTTAATGGTAAATTGGTCATATCTTAATAATTGTTCTTGTTTGTCGTTGTTAAATTTGCTGCGTTACATCATTGCTAACTCAAGACTTCCTGTGTTCTTTTCAAATTAAGAGACTGTTAATTTCTTTATGGGCCTTGAATTGTGAAATATATATAATGATGTATAGATATGTGTCTTTTGTTACATCTATCTTGAAGCTTCAGCACATTTGTTGAAACTTCAAGAGCCATAAATTCACTGTTTGTTGCACGAATCTGAAAAACACGGCGTTGAAGTCACATGTTTGTCTTCAGAAACGTTAATAAACACGCAGCGATGCAGTTAAACAGGCTGTTTCTATTTCTGTCAAGTTGTTTGGGACTTTTTTACCCCCCACCTCACTCCAGCCGGGGTAGCTGTGGTTGCTACAAAAAAAAAAAAACATGCAGGGGATCGAGAGCGAAGCAGCGCTACGGGCCGAGTCTCTGGTTTGGATCGGACCTTCAGGTGGGAACAAAGGTCGGCTCATCACACACACACACACACAAACACACACTCTTTTGATTAAATTCCCAGGAATTTTCTGGACTTTAAAGGAGCCGCGCCGCTGCTTCTTCTGCATATACAACGTTTCAGAGAAGTGAAAAGGAGCGAGAATGATTGACAGGGGCAGAAAAAAGATGAAAAAGGAGCGAGAGCAGGAAAAGAGAGTGGAGGGAGGGGGGGCTGAGGGCGGGGGGGTGGGAAGTTAAGTTGAGAAGCAGAATAAAAGGCGGGGAAAAGGCAGTGTTTGGAAGGAAAGGCTCAAATCGATGCAGTGACTAATGTATTCAATGCCCACTCTGTTTACAGAGCTCGTAGCAGCCTGATGATATCCAGACGTTTGGCCACCATCGAATGAAAACCTTCCACCGCTGCAGCCTGAGCCTCAGTCTGAGAGGTCTCAGGGTCTGGGATCTGGTCTCAGGGTCTGGGATCTGGTCTCAGGGTCTGGGATCTGGTCTCAAGGTCTGGGATCTGGTCTCAAGGTCTGGGATCTGGTCTCAAGGTCTGGGATCTGGTCTCAAGGTCTGGGATCTGGTCTCAAGGTCTGGGATCTGGTCCCAAGGTCTGGGATCTGGTCTCAAGGTCTGGGATCTGGTCTCAAGGTCTGGGATCTGGTCTCAAGGTCTGGGATCTGGTCTGAAGGTCTGGGATCTGGTCTGAAGGTCTGGGATCTGGTCTCAAGGTCTGGGATCTGGTCTCAAGGTCTGGGATCTGGTCTCAAGGTCTGGGATCTGGTCTCAGGGTCTGGGATCTGGTCTCAAGGTCTGGGATCTGGTCTCAAGGTCTGGGATCTGGTCTCAAGGTCTGGGATCTGGTCTGAGAGGCAGTGGTGGACAGTAACAGAGTAAATTTACTAGATTTCTTTGGTACTTATTACTCTTACTTCAATACATTTCCAAGACAAATATTTGTCCTTTAACTGGAGTTAATGTGGAGGAAGGAAACCCTGACCCAGTGGTTCCAAACCCTTTTTGGCTCGTGACCCCATTTTGACATTAAACATTCCTGGCGACCCCCCGGTCACGTGCAGTCATGTGACCGCGGCCGTCGATCAGATTTTATTTGAACTTTATATCGATTGAGAAAGTGAAAGTATAGAGTTCAGTTGTTTATGATCGTGTGTGGCGTTTTTAATAATAATTTAAAAAAGAATAATAATTAGCTAAAACGTGTTTTTATCAGTATTTTTTTAAATAAATTACTAAACATTTCAGGCGACGCCAGGTGGGGTCACGACCCCAAGGTTGAAACACACTGGCCTAAAAGCAGCTGGTGTCAAAGAGTTCATTCTCAGAAACAAGAGTTAAAAGCTCCTGAAATTCATCTAGAACATTTTTTAGTAATTCATTGATGTGAAAAATTAGAAATGTACTCTTATTTTTACTTAAAATTTTGGATACTGAAGTACCTTTAAAAGC
The DNA here is from genome assembly GCA_030347415.2 of Decapterus maruadsi. Lineage (NCBI taxonomy): Eukaryota > Metazoa > Chordata > Actinopteri > Carangiformes > Carangidae > Decapterus > Decapterus maruadsi. The sequence goes on from CM064902.1 coordinate 27,910,033, forward strand.
AAGTACTTTTTTACTCTTACTTGAGTAACATGTCGACTGAGCTACTTTTACTTGTACATTTTGACCAGTAGTATTTGTACTCTTACTCGAGTACTGGGGTCGAGTACTCTGTCCATCTCTGTTGAGAGGTCTGAAGGTCTGGGATCTGGTCTGGGATCTGGTCTGGGACCTGGTCTGGGATCTGGTCTGGGATCTGGTCTGGGATCTGGTCTGGGACCTGGTCTGGGATCTGGTCTGGGATCTGGTCTGGGACCTGGTCTGGGATCTGGTCTGGGATCTGGTCTAGGATCCTGTCTGGGATCCTGTCTGGGATCCTGTCTGGGATCTGGTCTGGGATCAGGGATCTGGTCTGGGATCTGGTCTGGGATCTGGTCTGGGATCTGGTCTGGGATCTGGTATCTGGTCTGGGATCTGGTCAGGGATCTGGTCTGGGATCTGGTCTGGGACCTGGTCTGGGATCTGGGACCTGGTCTGGGATCCTGTCTAGGATCTGGTCTGGGATCTGGGACCTGGTCTGGGATCCTGTCTGGGACCTGGTCTGGATCTGGGACCTGGTCTGGGATCAGGGACCTGGTCTGGGATCAGGGACCTGGTCTGGGATCAGTCTGCCATGTGAGCGGCTGGTGTTTACGAGCAGGTATACGAGGGTTATTAAATAGGACATAATGCATGGCAGCCTTGACATCGTGGTGTAAAATCACCCTGGATCCCCATTGGCTGGAAGGTGTTGATTAACTTTTATTACAGTTTAACACACGGTGACACAACAAGTGTGTGAATTAATGTGTTGAAGTGGAGCCGAGGACACCGGGTTTATGTGTTTGTTTTGGGGTTTTTTCTCCTCCCGGCGTTGTTGTCGTTGTCGTCAGGAGGAAATGTTGCAGAAAACTTAGGTGGAAAAAGTTGGTGTGTTGCTAAAAAGCCAAAGTGCAGTGGAAAGAGGAGGATAATAGAGAGTGACAGCCTGAGAGCCTGTGACCTTCCGCGCGCTAATACAGGACGTAAAACACAAATGTCACATTTCCATCAGGTTTTTCCGAGGTCGGAGCTTCGTCTGGAGTCGAATGTCCGGCTCTTCTCCAGCTTAATGTTTAAAACTGCTGCTCTCCGTGAAGCAGCTCCTAATAGTCACATGACCGTACGGCGCACGGAAACACAAACACTCTTTCATTTGCATTTATTTCTCCTGCAACTAAATTTAGATGGAAATCTGCTTTAATGCGCCGCCGCAGCGCCGCCGCAGCGCCGCGGCAGCGAGTCAGGTTACTGATGTAAACAACACGACTGTTTCCAACCAGCGTGCCCCACTTGGAAAAAAACCTTCAGAAACGCTGGCACTTCACGTCCAACACTGAGTCTAAACAACGTCTTATCACCGCAGCTTTTATTAGAGTGAAAAAATACACACAAACAGACGTTTGTCCTCCTGATTCATATCAATAAAGGTTATCTAAATACAACACACACCTGTCACCTGACCATCAAGACCCAAACCTATTTTCAGTTAGAGATGGGCACCAGTACTCGAGTATTTGATGAGGATGAGAATTATGGGATATCGCGAGACAAGACTTTATTTGAGAATTACAGGCTCATTTGCATAAAAAAAAAAAAAAACACCCTTCAATGGAAACAACGGGAAGTTTGTTGGAAATATGGAAATATCGCTTTTATTTTGCAAATATTCTAAGTGATTGAATGTTTCTTTAAAGGTCCAGTGCGTAAAATGCAGGGGGAAAACCGTGACATCCAGCGTTAAGATTCTAGTTTGCAGCGTTCACTCCTCCCGTCGGCAAAGTGACGGTGGCCCACGAGGACAAAAAACCACTGGCAAACTTCCAGGTTTACAACTCAAAAACTTCTCACTGTTCGCTACAAACTCTCTGCTGTTTCCTTCTTCTTCTTCTTCGTTGGTTTATTTATGAACGTGAAACTCTTGAAACGTGCTCTCTGATTGGCTGGATAGTGATTATACATTTATACTAATATATTCATGGGGAGTAGGTTTAGATTTAAACAATAAACCTTGTTAATTATTACAGACTGGACCTTTAATGTATTTACGTATGAATGTTTGTGTATCAACAAGTCCTCGTCTCCTTCAACAGAACTGAAGTCTCTGTTTCTATTGTTCAACAGATGCATTTGGAGTCAGACTTGGTTTCCATTGTTGTGTGTGTATTTATTTATATATATATATATCTAAATGTGAGAGGATTAGACAGTGGGTGATCTCCTCCGCTGACAAACAGTAGGTCTGCTCCGTGGCTCCGTGTCCAACTGGAAACACAAGCGAAACCAATCTTCAGCTTGTGTTTCCAATCGGACACGGACCTCCTGTACTGAACCGCTCTCTCCTCTCTCTCCCATTATCAGGAATTAATGGACTTGTGCATTCATTCCTGATAATTTGACTCTTTAAAGTGTCTTATCCTGCTTGTACCATGGTCACTTACCACATAAATACTTCAAAGTGTTTTTTCTCTAATAGCTGACCGGTGAAGGGACGTGAGATAACGGCTTAACAAGCTCTGTTGTGCAGCTCATGACTGGGCTGTGCTCTTGTTCCTGCTTGTGCTGCTTTATTTAGTCTATTTCTAAAATATTATCACACCAGATCACTTTTATATCAACGATCTTAATATTGTTATCTGCTCTAACCTGCACAGGTGGAAATTAGCAAACGTTGCTACAGCCTGGCTCGAGACGTCTTCTCTTGTCTCACAAGGTTCATGTTTTTGTGCATTGTTCCTGTTTTAAATAAATAAATTGTTGAATAAATAAACAAACATATCATTTAGGAGTTATCAAGTAATCCTTCATTAGGACTTGAATAATGGATAAAATCTAAAAAGTAGAGTTTATTGCAGTAGTTTTAGTTGGTTGTATCTAATAAACTGGAAACAGAGCGACATAAACATCAACCTCCTCATAAATAAAATATAAAACAGTGTTTTTCTTTCTCTCTCAGGTAGAAGAGACGTAACTTTAAGGCTGAAAACGTTAAACGGCTTCAAATCCGAGGTGAATAATAATAATAAAAGTAGGAAAACATAAATGGGATTAGAATCAACATTCAATCAAAGGTATGTGGACTGTAATCTGGACGGATCCAGGAAGTACCTTTCAACATCATTAGCTAATTGAATCCAGTATTGATTCCATATCAGTAATAAGTGATATATGGGGCTCATATTAGTTATATTAGGTTAAATACGCAGCCATAAGGTCACCAGCGCGTTTGGTATTCAGTCATAAATTGATCTGCCACGTTTTATTAGACTGGTGTGTTGCAGCGACCGGTGTGTGTGTGTGTGTGTGTGTGTGTGTGTGTGTGTGTGTGTGTGTGTGTGTTGACGCAGAGCAGGTAAAACACACTGGAGGCATTTTATTATAAATACACATGGACAGGTACTTTCAGCTTCTCTCACATGCTCATTCTGATTTACACCCAATACTGTACAGTATATATATATATATATATAAATATGAATTGAACTGAACATAAAAATATAAAAGGGAGGAATATAAAATGCAGATTATGTGATTTATTTAATGGATAGAAAGTTCATTTGCAACTATTTTGATGATTTTTCTTAACATTTCAGTCATTTTTTAAAAAGAAAAAACATAAAATATCCTTTAGTTTCTGCTCTACACTGCAAAAACTCTAAACCTGTCCAAGAATATTTGTCTTATTTCTTGTCAAAATGTCTCATTTCTAGTCAAAACTGAACTCTTTCCTCTTAAAATAAGACTCACCACCTAAAAATTAATTTGTTTTTAGATCTTTTTCACTTGTTTCAAACTAATTTTCACTAGAAATAAGTAGAAAAATCTGCCAGTGAAAGGAAGAAAGAAAAACTTGCTCCACTATCAGATTTTTCTACTTATTTCAAGTGAAAATCTGCTTGAAAGAAGTAAAAAGTGTCTAAAAACAAGCTACTTTTTAATGTGATGAGTCTTATTTTAAGTAGAATGAGATTGTTTTGAGAAATAAGACAAATATTCTTGGTGAGAGTTGAGTTTTTACAGTGTACATGTTGTTCCCTGACAGTGAATCAGACAAACTGCATTTTAATCATTTAATATCATACATTAAAAGAATGACTGACTGATTCTGTCTTGTTGCATCTTTTCCGCGCGGCCGTCGTATCTGTCAGTGTGATCATGGTTTTTAACGGCTGGTTGTTGGACTCTTGAGGAACCTGTGGTCAGCAGATGATCGTCAATTTTATTAGCAAAAAAAAAAAAGGAGCTGGTTAAAAAATAAAAAAGAAACTCATAAAAAATTACCCGGCTGATACTCTTCTTGTAATTTCATCCATTTTTTATAGGCTGGTCAAGGTTTAAAGTGCATAATAACCACGGCGGCGATGTGTTTTCCATGCGTTTATGACGGTTGAGTGTGATGTATTGGCCGAACGACGTGGTAGTTAATGACGGCGCTGTTTTACGAGCGGTGTCGCTTGTCAATGCGGAGTGTAACCGAAGCCACACTTTGACCCCGGAGGGTGTGACACCAGCGCTGTGTGTGTGTGTGTGTGTGTGTGTGTGTGTGTGTGTGTGTGTGTGTGTGCACCTTAATCAACACTGCTCAATGTTAATTTGACCATTTGTAAAAAGCATTACCGGATTAGCGCCGTGCTTCAGCGCTGATATGAACGAATGCTGGATCCATAACGTCGTGCATGGACCTAATAAAGAAGACACATGTGTGCGTTCGGTACGTTATGTTGTTGGGTTGATGCATCGCTAAGCAGCTAATTTGCGTGATTACATTTTCCGTGAGCAGACCTTTTCCTGACAGCTAATTGCTGCAGGTTAAAGCAGCAGCAATAGCGACCTGCTCTGAACACGGAGGTCTGTTCTCACTCAGCCCATCAATCCTCACTCATCTGCATGTGTGTGTGTGTTTGCACATCCATTCCCTTCCCTATTGATGGTTCGATCATGTGACCCCCCCCCCCTCCCCCCTCTATAAAACAGCAGTAGCAGCAGCATCCTCTCCATTAAAATGAAATACATGTTCAGCAGTTACAGCAGGTTATACTTCTTTATAACTCCAGTAAAAATAAAAGTGTTTTACAGCGTTATTGTTTTCAGGCAGGAGGGGGGCGGGCGGGGTTAATGATCCAGATGAAGAGGTTATTTTATGGGTATTTTTATGGAGGAGGGGGGGAATCTGCTGGTTATAGGAGATATAATAATAAAAAGGTGGCTGATTCTCACGCTATCTCCTCCTGACCTGCTGCGACCCGGAGACGCAGCTTCCACCTCCGTCTGAAATCACATTAAAATACACTGAAAACTCTTCTTCTCTTGCTTTCTGCTGCCAGCTATGGTGTTCCCAGTCTTAAAGGGACATTCTGTAACTTCTCCTGTTTATCTATTCAGTAAAATGTATTATTTGGTTCTTCAGTGTGTTTTTCATGAGCAGCGTGACGGTAGGAAACCACGGAAACTCAGCGGAGACGCCGGAGCTGTCGGCTCAGGACGCAGCGAGGAGTAATGGAGCGTTACATTGATGCTGCATTCTGGTGCAGTCAGACAGACGGCCGTCGGTACCAGATGTCATTTTAGTCTCAGAAGTCCAGAGAAAGCTGGTAAAACAATACCACATCACCATGACATTTATTTTTGTCACGTGTATTGTTTTGCCTCGTGTTGACGGAACACTTGTTTACATGGAGGCTTGTTTACGCCGTTACACTGCAAAAACTCAAAACCAAGCAAAGAATATTTGTCTTATTTCTTGTCAAAATGTCTAATTTCTAGTCAAAACTAACCTCATCACCTAAAAATTAACTTGTTTTCGGATAAATTTCACTTGTTTCAAACTAATTTTCACTTGAAATCAGTAGAAAAATCTGCCAATGGGGCAAGTTTTTTGTGCTTGTAATAAGAAAGAAAAACTTGCCCCATTGGCTGATTTTTCTACTGATTTCAAGTGAAAATTAGTTTGAAACAAGTGAAATTTATCCGAAAACAAGTTAATTTTTAGGTGATGAGGTTAGTTTTGACTAGAAATTAGACATTTTGACAAGAAATAAGACAAATATTCTTTGCTTGATTTTGAGTTTTTGCAGTGTACGTGCAGCGGCAGTCGTCCGTCTGTCCAATTTCACCTGAATGCAACATGAAAAATACGATTGAGTTGCTTGAGCTCTACAACCACAACGCTAGATGGAGGAATTCCTACAGAATGTACCTTTAAACCAGCTGTAAAACACACTAAAACAATTATTTATCATCATCATTGTTTCTCATCTCTTGGCTACGTTGTAGACTTATGATTTCAGTTTGAACTCTCGTCATTTTTGCCGTCATTTTAACAGGAACGTTTCAGAATTTTGAGGAGAAAAGTTTTATTTGGTTTGAATCGAGGTTCCTGACGAAGTCAAAAGGCCTTGATACAATAAACTAATCTACGTGGTACTTTTATACGTTTAAACCCTGAAAGCGGGGTCACTGGTGACCCCAACTCAAGAGGAAGGTTCAATCATTAAGAAGAAAAACTCAATGATTTCTCCTCTGATCGATATCTTCATTAATCTGAAATGTGAATGCTCCACCTCACCTTATCTTGTATTTTTTGCTGTAACTATTAATTTTGATCAAGTTTGGAGCTCTTTGATGTGGATGTGAGCGGCGTGCAAACTGCAGACTTCTGCTCAGGTAAAGCAGCAGCAGCAGCAGCAGCAGCTCGTCCTGGCGGCGAGCGGCGAGGCCGTCGATGAGCTCCAGCCTGAGATTTCAAAAGGAATGGAGGAACCTCTAATGCTTCTATTAATGCCTGTATGTATATTTAACACAGAGAACATACACTATTTAAATAAACCGTAGCAGATAAACGGCTCAGAATCTGCATGAATTAATGACGTGAAGCGTCAACGATCAAAAGTCAAATTCAAAGTGAATGCATTAATCGCTATTATTTAATTCATAATCATTTAAAATGTAGAAAACCAATAGTTGATTATGAACGTCCATCATTAGCTGCCGGTTGGTTTTTTTTACTGATCGACAGTTAGTTATTCGTCAGGAACGAGAGACGGATGGAAATAAAATGTAAAAAAGCCCAACTCAGCTTTAAAGTGGAGATAATGCAGCTTTACAGCTACTTGTTTTGTTACAGTAGCTCCTTCAATGATTCAACGTGGTCCTGCATTAGAGCATCTTTATAATCCTCCTTTATTACACAGGAGCCTGATTACACCTTTTAAATACACAGCAATTCAAAGTCCATTTAAAAAACGCTGAATGAAAATAATCATTACGCACGACGAAGAAGAAAGAACATCATCATCATCATCATCACAGCTCCGAGCTTCATTTTGAAAAGACGATTAAAGACTTTAAAGAGCCTCGTGGGTCAGAATAAAAACTCCTTCTCTGTTTCATTTCAACGTTAAAACAAAAAGCAGTTCTTTTTCATTTACACGAGTAATGTTGGTATTAATAATAATAATAATAATAATAATAATAATAATAAGTCAACATTGATCTTAGTGACTAAATCCTGGTGTCTATAATAAAATAAGCTCAGATGTTTCTTGGAATAAAAGTCAAATCTAACGTATTAAAGTGATCACAGCTTCCGTTTGTTGAACTTTTCTGAGTCTTCTCCTCTTCACTTGTTCTTAGCTCTGCCAGTTTCATCCTCTGTTGATTTATTGCTCCTGCTGGATTTGATTTTATTGTTTTTAACCGTCTTCCTGATCTTCTCTGTTAAGCACTTTACATCAGTTTGATAAGTGCTCTATAAATAAAAATACTAGTTTGGTGTCCGTATTAAGCTGCTGTTCTGAACGATATTATTATGGCAATGACAACAAGTCTCTATTATTAAGATAAACAATGATTTTTTTCTATAGAGGACACATTGTCATTGTTTAGTAGATGATTGGATGTTGCAGATTAACTGAGGTGGAGCTGTGAAGCGGATCAAAGCTGAGGCCGAGGCTCTTCATGGCTGCTTGGAGCCGTCTGTCTCATGTGGTTTCACTACGTTACTCTGGGCCTTTCGCTTCGTCCAGTGTGTTTATGGTGCGTCGGTCGGCGGCGGCGGCGGCGGCGGCGGTGGCGGCGGCGGCGGTGGCGAGAAAGGGCCCTGGACTGGCCCGGACTGAAGGCGCCTTTGTGGATCAGGCTCTGGTTCCTGCTGCCCACCCCCTTCATCATCCTGACCACAGCGTGGACCGGCCGGGTCACGCTGACCGGAGCCTGGGAACCCAGCTGCACCGGCCGCCCAGTGTGTGTCTGTGTGTGTGTCTGTTTGTGTTGTTGCACTGCAAAAACTACAAATCTGTCCAAGAATATTTGTCTTATTTCTTGTCAAAATGTCTCATTTCTAGTCAAAACTAAACTCTTTCCACTTTAAATCAGACTCATCACCTAAAAATTAACTTGTTTTTAGATAATTTTCACTTGTTTCAAACTAATTTTCACTTGAAATCAGTAGAAAAATCTTAAAAACTTGCTCCACTCTCAGATTTTTCCACTAATTTCAAGTGAAAATAGACTTGAAAGAAGTAAAAAGTGTCTAAAAACAAGCTGCTTTTAATGTGATGAGTCTTATTTGAAGTAAAATTAGATTTGTTTTGACTAGAAATGAGACAAATATTCTTGGTGAGATATTTGAGTTGTTGCAGTGTGTTATTGTTGTGTGTTGTGTGTTGTGTGTTGTGTGTGTGTGTGTGTGTGCAGGCTGAGCAGGTGAAGGTCCAGACTGAACCGTTTTCAGTCTCTTCACGGCGACATGGACGGTTTCTCTCTGTCGGAGCTGCAACTTCCTACTCAGGCTGGCAGCCGGCCGCCACGGCAACCCCACACACACACACACACACACACACACACACACACACACACACACACACACACACACACACACACACACACACACACACAGAGACACACAGAGACACACAGAGACACACACACAGGCTGAGTGAGTGTGAGTTCAGCGAGGAGCCAGGCCGCTGCTTTAGTATTAAAATCAATAACAAGATCCTGACAGAATATTTGATGATGTCACAGCGAGAACAACTGTATTATTTTATATTATATTAAACTACACATAAAAAACTGTGAGTGATGTTTAATACACTGAAGTGCTGTAAAAACACACAACTTTACTTTGTTCTGTTGTTTCTATTTTGGTCAGTTTTCTAACTACACAACATGACAGACGGTGATTTTGTAATTAAAGTTTTATTAAGCTTTGACTTTATTTTTATCATATGGTGAATTGATATCTGCATTTTTTGTGTAAATAATAAAAGTTCTACCAATAAATAATATTAAGCTGCATAATTCATCTAAAGTCACATGTGACCAAGGTTAATGTCTAAATCTCAAGAGCTGCAGTTTTATTTCATTCTGTTTTATTTCAATAAAAAGGTAAAAATGAGTGTGAACGTTGTTGTGCATCGTCAGCACCATGTTGCCACGGAGACGGCCCGGACAACAACAACAACAACAACAGAGCATAATATTCTCAGGACGCATAACGAGACGTGACTGTTTGGTACCGAACCAAACAAACATCCCATCATCTCCATCTAGTGAAGTTTACGTTTACGAGTGAAGACGATGGTGAGATGATCACCACAGCGTCTCAACGGATCAATTACATTTAAACATAAAGTTATCACTAACGTTCAACCTGATTCAGTCTCATCAATATGAGTCAGGAGCTGCAACTAGTGCTTATTTTCATTTAATCCATCAGTTGTTTGGTCAATAAAATGTTAAAAACATCAGTCAGTGTTTCTCAAACCACCAGACGACTAATGATGAACTTTCATTCATGTTTTGTTTTTATGTTTTATGTTCTGTTTTTCATTAATGTTGTCCCTGTTTCTTTCTGTTGTACTATATGTAAAATAAAAATCTAAAAAAAATTTTTTTTAAAAACCCACCAGACGACGTCTTCAAACGTCTTGTTTTGTCCTCAAACCAGAGACTCAGTTTATCGTCACAAAGAAACAGAAATATTGACATTTAAGGAGCTGAAGAAGAATCTGGACTCAAAACTGATTATTATCATCTGTTCATTGTTGCAGCTCCAGTCGTGAGCCTGAAGCTGCAGCAGCCGATCACCGATCACTGATCACTGATCACTGATCACCGATCACCACATGAAGCATCATGTACACTTCTCGCCACCACACAGGAAGTGGCGAGGAGCCGTCAGTCTGTGGAGGAGCTGCAGCCGCCGTGACGTGACATCCACTCACTCAGATCAATTCCCACAGGACACAGATTTGTCAACACACACACACACACACACACACACGGGTTCATCATAAAGCATTTGGCGGCGTGGAGCTGAGCGGCGAGGAGCGGCGAGGAGCGGCGAGGAGCGGCGGTCCTATACTTAGCAGAGTAATGAGCGGTGCCGGTCCACATGGACATGTATTGTGATTAGACTGTCATTTGGAGGGAAGTCTGCAGCCACACGGACAGATACACAACAACAGGAACACAACACACACACACACACACACACACACACACACACACAGCTGTCACGTTTGTTTCAAGCAGGAACTGTGTCTGCAGAGTTGTTGCTGAGAGATGTTTCACAGCAGCAGCCTGGTGGTGTGTGTGTGTGGGGGGGGGGGGGGGGGCAGGAAGCAGTGAACTGTGGTCAGGCTGCTTTCCCAGGTCTCTACTGCTCCCTGTTGGCCAATAGCAGAGCTCCCAGCGGCGCCCGCTGCCTCTGACTCTGCTGCTCCCCCCCCCCACCATCACCACCACCACCGCTCCTCTGTCTGAGTCTGAAACACCGTCTCTCTCTGTTGTTGTTCCTCAGTGGATGTGAGGGTCTGAGGACAGAGGATGTTGTCATGATGGGATGTAAAGCCCTTTGAGACAAACTGTTGGTAAAAACGGGCTATACAAATAAAACTGCGTTGCCTTTCTAATGGAAACGCCTCCATTACAAATAAAAACAACTTCTCAAACAGTTCTACGCTCTGAGATGGTTTTACAGACGGATCCATATCAACGTGTCACAGAAACACATCCTGACTCATCCTGAAGTTTAGTTTCCATAGTTCATCTGTGAAATCCTTGTTCACAATCCTCTCCAGAAATCCCTGATAATCTATAGAATAAATAAATAATATTTACATGAGGGCTTCTCCGTGGATCCGTCCAGCGCTGCCTTCGTCTTCTGTTAAAGACAATCACAGCAGCTGAGATCGCTGTCCCGACAACGCAACGCAACACACTGACGTCCATCTTCCTCAACGTGACGTATCGCGAGACGAGAATTTAAAGGTCCAGTCTGTAATAATCGTCAAAGTTTATTGTTAAAATCAGAATCTACTCCCCATGAATATATAAATGTATAATCACTATAAAATTAAACCTGTCTGGTTTCTGTAGCCTGACATCTTCTTTTATATATATTTTGGCCAGGTCACTCTTGGAAAAGAGGTTTTAAATCTCAATGAGTTTTTTAACCTGGTTAAATAAAGGATATTGAAATATTGAATTGAATCTAACAAGGCTCAGGCTTTAGAGCAGCGCTCGCCATCCTGCGCCGCCATGTTTGTACGGGAGGGAAGTAGAATCTGAACACCGGTTTTACCCCCAGTTTACACGGTGGACCTTTAGGATAATTATGGGATATCGCGAGACGAGACTTTACAAAAGTTACGGCTCATTCACAAAACACCTTTCAAAGGAAACACTCGGTCTTTCAGAGAAATGGTTTTTACTTTGCGTGAACGTGAACCTGTGATGGAAACTCAGTGTCTCTGCCTCCACTTCTTCAAAGGCTCCAGAACAAAACCAGCCAGAGTTTATTTGATTGCTGCTCCAAATATGTGGTGTCACTGTGGGACAACAAAGCCGGTCGCCCTCCTGCACACACACACACACACACACAGACACACACTGAGCTCCGGTTACCGTCGTTGACCGCCGCAACCTGTTATTCAAGTTTCTCTCCTGTAAACACGCGGCGTCTCCCCGGCCGCGCTGCCTTTCATCCCCCCGGACTCTGATTGTTGTGGAGAGGTGCTCGACTGAGACGCACACACACACACACACACACACACAAACACACACAATGAGACTCAGTTATTGCTATTTGCAAGAAACAACACACGAATATATACACAACGCAAAACACACGCAAACGTGGTCCAGCACAAATATAAGCAGCGGCGGCGTGTGTGTGTGTGTGTTCGTGTCTTATTTTAGTCTCAAGTTAAAGTTTTTTCTACTGGAACAAATCAAGAGAAACGACAAATATGTTTATGGACAATTATGAAACAAAGATCAAAGGGAAATTACATTTAACACATAAACCTGTGTTTGTGTGTATTTATACTGTATGTGTGTAAACTTCACATTTTAATGATTCATTATTGATTAAAATCCTTAAAACATATGAAGTAGTTTCAGAGTATTAGTATTATAATGTATGTGCATCTAAATAAACACATTTAATAATATAACACTGTTACTGCTACTTGTATTTTACTTGTTTATATTTATTGTATTTTATTTGACCTGGTTTTAATAATTACTATAGTTCCTTATAGAGTAAAAAGTAGAGTATTAATAAAGTATAAATTGTTATAATGAACTCCTTCTTGATGAGGATAATAAAATATAATTCCTATCACAACTCAACGTGTTGTGGTTGTTCCTTCACTTGACGTTTGAGCTTGAGTTTCAAAATAAAAGCCTGTTTTCTTTTCACTTTCGTCCTCTGAGGTTGGAAAGTTTCAGCGCCGCTGTGACCTCGAAGGCCAAGTTTCAAGACGTGCGGCGGGATTTCTGTGACATCACAACCGCAGGGATTTAGAAGCCAATCGTGGCTCCGGTATGTAGTCATTTAAACAAGTGCGATGTGAAAACCTCTGGTGCTCGTTCACTAGTGTTCAGATGTTAGTAAAGTAACACAATATAATGTAGAAGAAAAAAATTAAATAAAACAAGTCCTGTGTTTAAAATCTGACTCTAGTATAATCAACAAAATGTAATTAAAGAGGTAAAAGTTCAACACAGTGACGGTGCAGCAGGTAAAGGTCAAGCTCATCTAATTATCCTATTAATTATTAGGCAGCTTATTAATTTAGAGTAAATATTAACCATTTGGATCTGCAGGGGAGTAAAGTTCAATATCTTTATTGTAATATAAGAACAAAACAGTAGAAAATGCAATGAATGTAATGTTGTTGTATTTAAGCAAAAGTATTTGAGTAACTGTTCAGTGGAATATTATTATATTCTAATTCTGTTGTTTATACTTTGTACATTACATTTTATTTGATATTTTATTATGTATAGTTTATTCTTTATATTCTTATTATTTATATTCTTATACTATATGTTGTTATTGTCACTGTAATGCTGCTGTCTATCTATCTATCTATCTATCTATCTATCTATCTATCTATCTATCTATCTATCTATCTATCTATCTATCTATCTATCTATCTATCTATCTATCTATCTATCTTATAATAAATCATATATAGTATTTTTCAGTCATGGGGAGAAAAATAAAGTTTTGTTTTGGTGGAAAAGAAAAGTAATTCTTCCGATCAGAGTGTTTAAAGTACAATAAGGATCTTTAGTGTTGTTTATGTGTTTACTGTTGTTGTGTTGTTCTGCAGTTTGTAGGAAGTAAATGTTGTATTTTTCTACTATTGCAGCTCCGTTTCCTTCCATCACCACCAGTAACAGAGGCTCAGAGAGTGAGAGGGTCGGGGTTTCCCTCTCTCTCTCCTGCCTGTTGTTCACACGGCGCTGCAGCGCTGCGGTCGGTCTTATCAGAGCGGCTATCTGAGCGCTGCGTGGCCAGGAGAAGAGGCAGGGAGGGGGGGATGGAAGGTATGACACACTGCCTGGTCCCGAGCCCAGACACCCAGCTCCTGTTACCAATGAGAGAGAGAGGCCTGCAGAGAGAGAGAGGGAGCACAATGGTGGTGTGTGTGTGTGTGTGTGTGGATGCATCCACCGTTGAAGATCTCCTACACACAGTTTGGGATGTGAATAGTTTTTCCACCAACTTCTCAACTGTGTCTCTCTTCTTGGTTTGTGGCTGACACTGCGAGTGGCTGTTTGCACGCTTCCTGACTAGATGTACATTTACTCTACACACACACACATACATATATACATGTGTCTATGTGTGTGTGTGTGTGACTCTGATTGATATATTACAGGCTCCTCTGGGTGTCCAGGAATGCTCCACCACCATGTCCCCTTGTTTGTGTGTCAGTCACTTTGCTTTTTTTGTGTGTCTCGGTTTACAAAGGAATTGCTGCTAAGACTGAGCTAAAATCTCCATTTGAAGTCGAAGCCACATTAAGAGCAGGAAGTTGTGAGAAAACCATCAAAGGGCAAAAGAAAGAAAGAAAGACGCGGTCGAAATTGACAGTTTGAAAGAAAAAAAAAAGAGGGGGGAGAGAGAGAGAGAGAGAGAGATGGAGGGAGGGAAAGAGAAAGAAGATGTCGAGTCAGAGCGAGTGGGTGACATGTGTTATTTATTTCCCCCATGTAAACAGAGAGAGCAGGCAGACATAATCAATAGGAAACTCCAGATTGTAAATAGACGGCTCTAATAGCCTAAACACTGGCCGCTATAGTTACACTCACACACACACACACACACACACACACATATCAGCAGCACTTAGGCTCCACACACTGAGACAAGCAGGGAGGCACTGCAGAGGAGGGGGGGGTCGGGGGGGCAGGGATGGGTAGATGGAGGGAACGGGAGTCGGAGGAGTGAGAGAAGAAGGAGAGAGAAGAAGGAGGCCAGGCTGGGGGGAGGAGGGGGGAGGGAGGGGGAGGAGGAGGAACCCTTATTTACCAATAAAGAGCCTGATGAGAAGATAAACACACAGGAGACAGTCTGGGCTGAGGGAGGGGGGAGGAGGGGGAGGAGGGGGAGGGGGGGTTGAGCCTTTATCATCCACTTTGTTGCAGCAATAAATAACGAGAGATGAGGAGCTGAAGAGAGAAAACAGAGTCTTCCTCATCAATAACAGGCTGCAGCTATTGATCGCCTCATTATTGATTTAAAACGCTGATAAATTCTATAAAACGTCACAGACGGTGAAGAACGTCCAGCAGAGACGAGACGAGCTCATTCTCCTCCAACAGCTCGTCATGTCCAAAAGCTCAACAACCAAACCAGTCAGTTGGAACGAGGGAGTTAAATGACTGGTTTGCTATTGGATGATCGGCTTTCACATGTTTCTGTTGTTGTTGATTGATTAATAAACTATATAATTGGAATATCTTGCGTTGCCTTTACACTTGCAAAGAATTTGAGTTGGTGCATTTGTGCAAAAAACTAAAGGAAACAACTGTTAAATATGTAAAAGTTCAAAAATGCAACAACTAAATATAAAAAAGACAAAATAAGGAAGTAACTAGAATATATGTGCTCAATATATGAACGGAGCTGTTGAGTGTAAAGGAATGTGTAAGTGTTTATAGATTATTACTAATGAACAGCTCAGGCAGATCAATGAACTCGTCTGTCTGTCGACTCAACGGCTGCTGCGTTAACGATCTGATTATTTGACTGATGTGAATCAAGACGAGTCACCACGAGGTGGATTTATGATAATAATTAACTCTAAAGATAGATCTGTGTAAATCTGTGCCACTTCATAATGACCAGATGACTGAGCGAAGCATGTTAGCATCGTTCTACATCCCATAAATCCTCCACTAGCAGCCCAGGCTGTCGTCGGCTTCAGCTGCTGAACTGACCCGTCTTTTATTTCATTTAGAACAAAGATGAAACTCAACTCCACTGGTCCAGGGTCAGATCCCCAGCATCTTAATCAGCACCCGTTCAACTTCTAATAAATAAATGTGTTGCTCCGCCCACAGACTGCTTATAATAATAATAATAATAATAATACTTATAATAATAATAAAACCGAATATATATACAAATAACATTTTTTTTACGCGACTTGGTCTTTCTGGTTACAGATTCTTCAGAATTTTATTCTACAATAGTTTTACGATAAACTGCTGAGATGAAACTGTGATGTTTTGAGTCCGGCTGCAATTCAATCAGATGACGAAATAAAAATCTCATCATTTGAATGGACCGTTTTTTAGAGTTGAGGTCCCGCCGGTCGGAGCAGCTTAGAAAGGGCTCAAACAGGCGATCCATTTAGAAGAACTTTTAGAAAATAGAAATAGATGCCAATTCTAATTGAGACTCGGCTTTTATTTGAGAATTTACAATATTCATGATCTTCCTCACCACACCAGATGTGCCAGATGTTTCCCTCTGGAGCTGGAGGAGACCAAAAACAGAGCTAAAAGCAAATACAGGCCAACGCTGCTACCTGACCGGCGTTATTCAAGCCTTAAACTGTCTGTATGAAGTCATGTCTGCATAATAATGTTTTCTATGAACATAAAGAAGAGGAGGATGTTGTCGAGGAGCAGCTGCAGCGTTACTGAAGCTGCCGACAGCACAAGACGATAATGATGATTCAAAACAGACAACAAACCTCCGCATTCGTGCTTCGGCAAGATGCTCATTAACATTTATCCAAAAGCCACAAACTTTCATTAACGTTACCCCAAAAGGTGCTTTTAGTGGGTCTGAAGCCGACCACACGAGGCGCAGGGCATCCTGGGAGCGGCGGAGCGGCATCGAACGTAAACAACGCAGAGCTTCGCTGAAGACTTGGACCGACAGCCGAGTGAGATCCTTTTACCCCAAAACCCTGAAGCTATTAACAAGAAATAAAGAGGGAGGAGAGCATGATTTCAAGTTGTGTCTGTGGCTGTTTGTTTGGTCTAACTTTACCAAAACTACAGAAGACGACATCATTTATGTTTGGGAGCCACTCAGCCTTCAAAACTATTTGGTTTTAGCAGCCAACACTTGTGTTTTTGTCGCTCCTCCTCAGACAAAGTGAGTCGGTCAGCTAAACAACTTCACCCTGTCTCCTCCGCGCTGCTGGACCTAATTCACTTATTCTGTCTGGAGCGAGCGCTGTTGTTAAAAACATACATTATATGTGATTACATTTCATTTTTAATTACAACTTGTCTGAGGACTGCTACATTGAGACATAACTAAGTGAGTAAAATGAGACCGGGCTCATTCAGAACCCCCAAATTACGGCTGCTCTGGTGCCATGATTAGAGAGCAAGCCTTCCCGTAAACATCGACCCATGAGCCCGGTGTCGCAGACCCATTAATTGTTTGCAACAGCTTCTTTCTCAAAAACCAAAAAAAGCCACTTCAGACTTTGTGGATCATCATCACCGTGTCAGATCTAGTGATGCTGAGAGAATCTTCTCAGGAAGCCCATAATAAGAGTTTGATCAGGCTGAAGCCGTTCTAAAAATAGCTTGCACCAACAATTAAAGGAAACGAACCTACTGCTATGACTATAGGGATTATGGCAATGGGCCAATTTGCCAAAATGTTGAACTGTCCCTTTACGGAGGGCCTGGGTTGTTAACGACCGAAGAGACATCGCGTCGTATTTAACAGTAAAACAACATTTGGGTTAAACTGAGTTGGCATCAGCTGCAACGGCTCACGTTAGCGGTAACGTCATGTGACGGCGTGACAACAACGCTGTGAAGATGGATAATTACATCCTGCGTCCACTAAAGGGCATTGCCACCAAATCTGTTATGTAACATTTGCAACACACTTTTACCGTTTTACCAACTCAATATAAAACTCCAATAAGGGAATAGAAATATTCGTAGTAGTGGTGCAACGCATCGATCAATGGGAAAAAGTTGTGTTTATAGTGCGGAACACGTAGGTGCACCGCCCCAGCCGGATAAACGGGCAATTAACAAAAACTCTGCTCGTATATAAAGTATAGATACAATACAAGGCCAGAAGTTGTGACTTCTAGTAAACAATACAGAACGTTACGACGCATGATGGTGATTTGCGTCGTTGCGGAAGGAACACGTTCAAACAACAGTTTACATACACTGAATATTCTCATTTTTAAAGAGACAACCAGGAGTTTGTATTTGGGTCTAAAAGAGTCTCATATTAATGTGGATGAATCTACGTTATTATTTAATGGTCGACTCACTCAGCGTTTCCTACTTTCGGTTTCCCGGACGCTGCCCGGCAGGTCATGGGAATAACGCCGCCGGATTGCTATTTATGGCCGGAACTACGACGGTACCTGATCGTCTTCCAACCTCCGAAGAATAAAAACATTGTTGGCTTTTGTCCGTCTTGCGCCGGTCCAAGTATTTCACTTTGTGGAAATGTAGTGTGAAAACACTTCACTTTCCAAAACTCCTCGTTGTCACTTTGAAATAATTTGAATTCTGTTCCAATAGTGAAGTTCAACTATTATATGTTGCATTTGAGCCTTTGTTACGTTTGATTATATGTCCTATATGTTACGTTCATTATGTTGTTGTTAAATGAGCGCCCCAGGGACAGTAAAGGACTTCTTCCTCTCTGACCTCCACAGGGTTTTGGTTCCTGGTGTCAGAACTCGAGGGCTCTCATGTTTAGAAGCTGTTGCTCTTTTCACCGGGGGGATAAATATTTGAGCGATACTTGTGCAGGAGTAGTTGCACTTGAGTGAATAGTATCGGCGCTGCAGAGCGAGCGAAGCCCTCAGGATGTGGCTTCTTGAGCTCTTCAGTCTGTGTGTGTGTGTACATGTGTGTGTGTGTGGTTTTGGTGGCTCATGCGGTGTCAGAAGTCATCAGGGTGAGGCTGAGCTGCGACCCCATGACCCCCAGCAGAGATCTGAAGTGAAGCACTTAGTGGTCGCCGCTGCTGCCCCCCCCCCCCCTCCTCCACCCCCCTACACCCCTCTCCTCCCCTTCCTTCCTCCATGATCCTCTCTGATTCCACCGCTGCTGCTAATAAAGGCAGCAGGAGGATAATTCAAGGCAACAGCTGAAGGAGGAGGAGGAGGAGAGTTAGAGGAGGCCGCGCTGTCACTCAGCGAGCGGCGGGCGCTGCCCTCTGGAAAACAAGCCGCATTAGACTGAAAGTGAAACAGGAAATTCAGGCCAACAGGACAAATACGAAGTGGAGGAGGTCATCGGCTAAAAAGAAATAAAAGAAAACCCAGACGGTGTTGGTGTTGGTGGTCGCATGGAGAACTGCAGCTGCTTCGACCGAGTCCGTCTTTCTGCAAGTCGCTCCATGTTTCAAGACAGAAAGTTAAACTGTTTTATAAGCAGTAAAACGTCATGGACCAACACTGACAGATCACAACCTCACTGAGACAAGAAACGCTGCAAAGCTTCAGTCTGAGGCTGAAACTCTTCTGTTCATTGTTAAAAAAAATAAATAAAACAATTATTGTTGATTAATTAAACAATTAATCACACATGCACCTCTGAAAATGTACAAATGAACACTGCTCTAAGTGTGTTATTCATTTACACTGAGGATAGATCGATTATTGGCCAATATTCAGCATTTTATTTCGATAATCAGCATCGGCCGTTCTTTACTGTGTTCAGTCTAATCGCAGCTGTGTTATTCTAAATTTTGACACCAAAATTTTCTAAAAATGAATATCAGTTATTGATTTCCTTGATTACTTATAATCAGTATCGTTATCAGCCCTGACAGAAACATATCAGTCGATCCTTAATTTACACTTTCTGAATGTTATAATAATGTTAAAGGAAGTGGAGTTGGTTTTTATTCTCACCTTGTCTAATAAAGTGTTGCTGTTGCTGTTTTACAATAAAGTCGTCGTTGACAGTTTGTTCAAAAGCGTTCTTAAGGATTGTCTCAACTCTCTTCTTAAGAATAAATTTTATTCCTGAAATCAAAGTTCTCAAATTTGTTCTTTACTTTTTGCTTAACTTTAAGACCTTGACCTGTCTTAAATTCCTACGGTGAATGAGCCTCTAATATCACCTTTTCAACACATTTTAGACAAGTTTAGACTAGTACGTAGTTCATAGTTTACGTAAATATATTTTTTAATTAATTACATAAAGAGCTTCAGCCACTTTGGCCTATACCCTCTTGTCTTATTTTCCGCATATTATTAATTTTCCCCAGCAGTAATTTCTCCCTGTACATTAATTTCATCCACCATAACCTCTTGGAAGCTCCTGCCTTGAGAAGTTCCTGCATCTGTTTGTCCTTCTCCGTGGTTAGTGAGTGACTGACGGTTAAGACACAAACGATACGCAATGCAATGACGTATACATTCTTAACTAGGAAAAATAATACGTTTGTCAGAAATATTGAGGAATTGCACTGAAGAACTTGTTAATTTTCTTGTTAAGATCTTTCTTGAGAACATATTGGTGAATCCGGCCCCTGGTTCTCAGAGGTCGGCGTTGGTCGTCGTCTGGAACCATTAATTGCTGCTGGTGCTGCTGCTGGTTGTGCTGGTTGTGCTGGTGCGTGGGACTGTGGGAGTTGTTGCTCAGTCATTTCCCTCCGTAGGAATGCCTGCTTCATTAAATCGACAGAGCGGGATGGTTTTGAGGAGAAAAGGATGATAGTTTCTCAGGGTAATAACAGGCCTCAGGATAAGCTATGTTTAAGAGACGACCGCAATGGCTACCCTGTCCTGCACCGCAGCACTCCCATGACCCTGGCTGCTGGGGACGCCACCGGCCGGCCAGACACAATTAGTGGTCACAGATACCTAGGTGCATGGGTGTGTGTGTGTGTGTGTTTGCATGTGTGGGTGGGTGGATGCTTGCATGCATGCTTGCTTGAATAGATGGGTGTGTGTATGTGCACATACATGAGTGTGCATGTGCATTTATAAGGCCATAAAACCCACATTCCACATCCAGTATCAGTGTCAGTGGGTGTGTCCGTCTGTGTGTGTCTGTCTGTCTGTGTGTGTGTTGTTGTTGACAACGACTGTGTACTGTCAACGTGTCCCTAAATAACATGTGACCACACCACTGCTGCTGCTGCTGCTGCTGCTGCTGCTGCTGCTGCTGCTGCTGCTGCTGCTGCTGCTGCTGCTGCTGCTGGTCAGTGCAAATCCATGCATGTACCACCCAAACGAAGCTAAAACACAGGCAGCGGTCAAATAATCCGACAAATCACGTCTCGTTTTCCTTCAAACTGAGGAAAAAAAGAAAGAAAAAAGAACGTTAAAAAAAATAAAACTCTCCCTTTTCTCTTTGTGAGATGGAAACGGTATCAGAAAGCTGCCACGTCTCCTCCAGGTTTAGAGAAGCATCTTATTCTTCATGATTACTCATCATTGTGTGTCATTACCTCTAAATACATTCGTCCACCGTCCTTGTCGTCTTTTTGTTTCTTTTCTCTCAGATTCAACAAAAGGAGAAAAGGAGAAAAGGAGAAAAGGAGAAGGCTTCACTTCATCGCTAAAGAAGAACGACAAGACATGGAGCTAAGAGTGAGAGACAGGGGGGGTCTGATCTGAACAATTTAGCCCTGCAGGAGGCTGCAGAGCTGTGTGTGTCTGTGTGTGTGTGTGTGTGTGTGTCTGTGTGTGTGTGTGTGTGTGTGTGTGTGTGTGTGTGTGTGTGTGTGTGTGTGTGTGTGTGTGTGTGTGTCAGTGCATTAGCTTTTTCCTGCAACTTAACCAGAGATAAAGAGCAGACATGAGAAATGTGGGTTTTATTGTCACTGTTGTTTGTCTTTTGTTCACAGAAGCCAATTTAAAAACTTCTAAATCGAACTTATTAAAAGAAATCATTGTTGAAAACTTTAGGATTTTTTTTTTACTCCAAAACCGCAATGTAATCTGATTACTTTATTCCTCTGGCCTGTTTATTGGTTCACATATCTACAAACTCAAACAGAATTTACTTGCAACAGAATAACCACATTTTTTTATTGTCTAAACATTTTATGCGTTATAACATTATTGTCATTTCTGATTAAATCTGAATATTATCTTGAACCTTAACCCTTTTTTAAGGTATTATGATAATGTATTTTATCCTGAGATATGTATCATTTTTCTTGTGATCAAATGATTTTAGTTATATATTGTTTTTAATAAGCAGTGGCACCAACAATTATATCAAACAGCATGTTTTCCCCCCGTTGCCCTGCGCACCACTCGGACCCTGACCATTCGATTACGTTAAATCATAACAGAGAAAGAAAGAAAGATTGAAAATAAATAGATTTTAATGTCCTTCCTGTTCTGTATTTTCTGTCCTCGGTGCCGTTTCCTCCGTCTAATATTTCTTTCTGGAGAGCTGCCGTCTGCAAATCACTACTGGTTGGAACTGACACGAGTCAGCCGCGTCTTAATGTGCGCTCCATTGTTATTATAGAAAAATACAGAAAACCACCTTATTTAACTGGATTTTTTTTAGATTTATCTGGAATTTTCTTCTAAAAAGTAAAAGAAGAAGTTATATAGTTATAGTTGTTGCATTTCAGCTGCTCGGTGAACCGTGTCGAGAGGCATGAAAGCCTTCTCTGGTTATCCTCACTGTACCTGCCCAACAGGCTTCATACACATACACAAACAGCCAGGCTACACACACACACACACACACACACACACACACACAAACAAACAGCAGTGTATGGCAGTTCTATTGGGGCTCTTCACATTGTCCAGACGGCCCAGTGTCAGCCAGTGAAATGAATGGCTGTTTATATTAGAAGGCTGGTTTAATGAATTAGACCCACAGCTCCTCTGTGTCAGCACCAGGCACATACAGACCAGACCCTCTGCCTCCCTCTGCCTGCCTCACCCCCTCCTCACCCCCTTACACAAGGCACAGGGTGAGGAGGCGAGGGGGGAGACACACACACCCTGATTGGGTCCTGAGGGACGGGCGAGGCAGAATGCCCGGCAGAAACCCCTCTGAGGGCTCCGTGCTTATTTACAAAGGGCATCTGGATGAGGCTGTGCATGCTCGCTATGGTAACCTCACCCATCACCCGTCTCCCCCCCCCCTCCCTCCCTCCCTCCCGCCTTGGTAGCTGAGATGGGCAGAGGCCGGCCTGTTTATATACATGTGTGGGAGGGAGGAGGGGGCGGGGGGGAGGATTACTGAGCAACTCACACATGTTTGAACAAATATGTATACAACATGAGGTTTGCCACCCAGCCGTACATATACACAGCACAGCAGGCCTCCAACGACACGGCTCTGGGTCCGATCACGGCTCGGGTTCTGGTTCTGCTCTGGTTCTGGTTCTGGATCTGCTCTGGTTCTGGATCTGCTCTGGTTCTTCTCTGGTTCTGGATCTGCTCTGGTTCTGCTCTGGTTCTGCTCTCTATGGTTCTAGTTCTGGTTCTGGTTCTGCTCTGGTTCTGTTCTGGTTCTGCTCTCTATGGTTCTAGTTCTGGTTCTGGTTCTGCTCTGGTTCTTCTCTGGTTCTGGATCTGCTCTGGTTCTGCTCTGGGTCTGCTCTGGTTCTGGTTCTGGTTCTGCTCTGGTTCTGCTCTGGTTCTGGATCTGCTCTGGTTCTGCTCTGGGTCTGCTCTGGTTCTGGTTCTGGTTCTGCTCTGGTTCTGCTCTGGTTCTGCTCTGGTTCTGCTCTGGTTCTGGTTCTGCTCTGGTTCTGCTCTGGTTCTGCTCTGGTTCTTCTCTGGTTCTGCTCTGGTTCTGCTCTGGTTCTTCTCTGGTTCTGGTTCAGCTCTGGTTCTGCTGGTTCTGGTTCTGGTTCTGCTCTGGTTCTGGATCTGCTCTGGTTCTGCTCTGGTTCTGGATCTGCTCTGGTTCTGCTCTGGTTCTGCTCTGGTTCTGGTTCTGCTCTGGTTCTGCTCTGGTTCTGCTCTGGTTCTGCTCTGGTTCTGCTCTGGTTCTGGATCTGCTCTGGTTCTTCTCTGGTTCTGCTCTGGTTCTGGTTCTGGTTCTGCTCTGGTTCTGCTCTGGTTCTGGTTCTGGTTCTGGTTCTGGTTCTGCTCTGGTTCTGCTCTGGTTCTGCTCTGGTTCTGGTTCTGGTTCTGCTCTGGTTCTGGTCCTGGTTCTGCTCTGGTTCTGGTTCTGGTTCTGCTCTCTATGGTTCTGGTTCTGGTTCTGCTCTCTATGGTTCTGGTTCTGGTTCTGGATCTGCTTCTGTGTGTTTGAGGCGGGCCGGGTCCAGATGAAGATGAAGAGAGGAGGACGATGCAGCGAGAGGCGGCTGTCGTCTCACATCTTCATCACACGACTGAAAACAGGAGCTTCAGAGTCTGAGCCTCAGGACAGACACGAGCTGACAGATGGAGAGGAGGAGGAGAGGAGGAGGAGGAGAGGAGAGGAGAGGAGGAGAGGAGGAGAGGAGGAGGAGAGGAGAGGAGAGGAGAGGAGGAGAGGAGAGGAGGAGAGGAGGAGGAGGAGGAGGAGAGGAGGAGAGGAGAGGAGGAGGAGAGGAGGAGGAGGAGGAGGAGAGGAGGAGGAGGAGGAGGATAGGAGGAGGAGGAGGCGGGGGAGAGGAGAGGAGGAGGGGAGAGGAGAGGAGAGGAGAGGAGGAGGAGAGGAGGAGAGGAGGAGGAGAGGGGAGGGGAGAGGAGAGGAGAGGAGGAGGGAGGAGAGGAGAGAGGGAGGAGGAGAGGAGGAGGGGAAGAGAGGAGGAGAGGAGGAGAGGAGGAGAGGAGAGGAGGGAGAGAGGAGAGGAGGGGAGGGGAGGAGGAGGAGGAGGAGGGAGGAGGAGAGGAGGAGAGGAGGAGGAGAGGGAGAGAGAGGGAGGAGGGAGGGAGGAGAGGAGAGGAGGAGGAGAGGAGAGGAGAGGAGATGAAGAGAGGAGAGGACAGGAGAGGAGAGGAGGGGAGAGGAGAGGGGGGAGAGGAGGAAGGAAGAGAGAGAGGAGAGGGAGGGAGAGGAGAGGGAGAGGAGAGGAGAGGAGGAGAAGAGAGGAGAGGAGAGGAGGAGAGATGAGAGGAGGAGGAGAGAGGAGAGGAGGGAGGAACAAGATGAGAGGAGAGGAGAGAGGAGAGGACAGGAGAGGAGGAGGAGAGGAAAGAAGAGGAGAGGAGAAGAAGAAGGACGAAAGAAAGAGAGGAGAGGAAGAAGGAGAGATGAGGTGAGAGGAGGAGAGGAGAGAAGAGAAGAGGAGGAGGAAACAAGAGGAGAGGAGAGGAGAGGAGGAAAAGAAGGATGAAAAAAGAGAGGAGAGGAAGAAGGAGAGGAGAGGAGAGGTGAGAGGAGGGGAGGAGAGGAGAGAGGAGGAAACAAGAGAAGAGGAGAGGAGAGATGAGAAGAGGAAGAAGGAGAGATGAGGTGAGAGGAGGAGAGGAGAGGAAGAAGGAGTGAGGAGGTAGGAGAGAGAGAGGAAAAAGGAAAGGAAACAGAGAAAGGAAAGTATTGGAATGAAGTGAGAGAGAAGTTTGTAAAGTGACTGAAGTAACAATGATGTGATGAACCTCAGTGAAAAAAGTGAAAAGAGGAGGAAGAGGAGGAAGAGGAGGAGGATCTATGGATATCACACACAATCGCAACAAAACACACACATACAAGGTCGCCTACTGTTCACACTCATCCCTGTGCTATGAAATGATTCCTCCTCTCCTCCTCCTCCTCCTCCTCCTCCTCCTCCTCCTTCATAACCAGTAATCACTTTACGCTCCTCATCTCCCCCTCATTTTCTTTTGTTGTCTCCCTCTCTCTTCTCTTCTCCTCTCCTCTCTCGTCCTTGCTCTCTAATTTACCCAGCATCCCGCGGTGCCGCAAGAGCCTCTAAAATTGCCTTTGTCCATTTGCGTATACACGGCTGGGGACGCTGTGTGTGTGTGTGTGTGCGTTAGTGTGTGTGTGTGTGTGTGTGAGAGGAGTCTGCAGCAGCAGCAGCAGGGTGGTGGGTTGAGATTGCTGTAATCATGGCGTGCTACCTGTTCATTAAACACGCAGTGGGAACTCTGCTTACAGCGTTTAGGAACCAATTAAAGCAGCTACAGGCTATTAACATTAGCAACATTAGCCGTGTGTGAGTGTTGGAGTCTGCGTGTGTGTCTGTGTGTGTGTGTGTGTGTGGAACTAACAATTCAATATGTAAGTGTTTCAATCATTGGAGTGAGTGACGGAGCGACTCGGAGAGCGACTCGGAGAGCGACTCCCTGACTCCGCCGCGCCGCCGCTGATTGATGAGTCTATGAGTGAGCAATCAAGTGAGAAAATAAATGAGTCGCAGCCACCGCCGCGGCGACGGAGACGGAGGTGAAACGAAAAACTTTAGCTTTAACTTTGTGAATGAATGGCTGTGATTATAATACAACGTCTTGGTTGTGAAGACGGCTGGGTGTGATTGCTCAGGCAGGTAGATGTCCAGGTCGACTGTAATTATCCATGTGTTGTTGAACCGCGGCACACAATGGAGAGTGATTTAATACAGACGCCTTGATGGAACCTTGATTTCATTTTTTATTTTTTTTTAGGGGGGGGGGGTTTCAGTCAGTGACTTTAACACTGAGAAGAAGAGAGCTGGATTGACAGCTTCTCTGTGTTTAACTAAGTTACTGTGTGGTTTGGGCGGTTGCAGCGAGGAGCTGAACCCAGCAGAGGAAGTTCACTCTGTTACAGTCTGACCTGCACTCATCAATTAGTCTGTAATCAATTTATACAAATGTCTCCACAATGCCAGGTCTTAAAAGTACCAACAGGAAGCGGTTATCAGGCCTGAACAGAAACTGACTGGAGTCGGGCATCGTGTGAAATTAAATGCTTACGGTTCCTAATGATTCTCAATCCTTTTAAGAATGAGGTCAAAAAAGTTTGCATGGTCTAAATGATTATTAGTCATTAGATTCTATTGTGGCGCTGGCAGACAGTTATAGCCTTCATTATATCAAATAAATATTCCATTCATTTAAATGACTTCACAATAACAAAATATTTGGGTAGGCTTTACTTTGTGTCAAATAAAGCACAAGTCACAGTGACTTTAACACTGTCACTGTTTCATTCATCATTCATTAACGGTGGATCACCTCAGCAGCCGTCTCTTCTCTGCACCAACAACAATCCTTCGTCTCGCGGATGCTCAGGTTTTGACTCAAGATCCTTTTATTCTGCTGCAGATTATTATTATTCAACTCGCCGTTCTGCACGGAAATAAGAATTTACACACGTGGGTCGGTGCAAAAAAACAGAAAATCAATACTAAGCGTCGGCCATTTAACGCTACGGTTCATGGGTGGTCTGTGCAGGAAAATATTGACTAATTTCTTGTTTTACCGGCGGTCGGCGTGGCGGTCAGAGCCAATGAAAATTAGGGAGCTGAAATTAAAACTTCTGAACAGTTCGGATGGAATCGAAAAGTTAGAACCGGTTCAATCCGGTTCTCGATTCTCGGTGTCCAACCCTATTACTGACACATACATGGAGAAAGAAAATAAGAAAATATTTCACATATTATCTTAAATAAAATGACCTGAATGACTGTTAAAATATTTGCATATTAGATTTCTGATGATTTACGAATCAATTAATCAACTAAATGCACGAAACCTGATCACAGTTTATCTAGTTGAGTATTTTAGTCGGCCACACAAACATAACGCGTTGACCCGTAACCTCTTGTTGATGACAGATAAGACTACACAGACATAAGGTTATCCACCAGACGGTCAGAACTACAAACCTCAAGGAGAATTCATTAGGATTCATTATCAGCTGCAGGAAATCAATATCTAGTTGTTACAGACTGAGATAAGAGACTTAGTGGCTTCATCCTCTAAATAACCATGAACATCTGGATTAAAGTAAACGACGCTGGGACATGAAACCACCTGGATTAATTCATCAGTCAATAAAGAGCTGCATGCGATGCAGATCAAACATTAAAAACATTCTAGGCAGAGACAGAAAAACTGAAAACCAAAGACTTGTGTGCATCCAGCAGGTCAAAGATAAAAAATAAAAATAATGGACGAATAAAATAAAAGTTTGTAGTAATTTCTCTCATGTAAACTTTTCCATCAAAGCCTCGCTCTGTGTCATCTCCTGAGTGCCATATTTAATACCCATATAACGACGGAGCAGATAATGTTGAGGTGTAATTGTTCACTAGGAGAGGTAGAAACACGCAGCGCCATTGTCTGTCTGCCTTTTGTAGTTAGTTAAAAGGTGGATAAATAAGATGCAATTTAGAGACTTTTAAGAGATGATTCTTTTCCCCTCCTGCTTTAATCACGGTGAAATTACCGCTGGGTGAGGGCTGTCATTAAAATACAAGAGGCACTTGTTTCTTGGATGCTGGAGGCGAGCGTGAAGCGCTAATAGCACAGTGCCTCGGCGGCGCTTACGGTTTTTAACAGGCCCTGTATTATCCCGCTGTGCTGCTGATGCAGCCGCGTCCACGCCGCCGACTCGGCTCGGCTCAGCTCGGCTCAGCGAGGACATCTTGTGATGGTCTATTTGTGGTTTGTCGCAGCTGTTTACTGTGAGAGAGATGGAGCAGGAAGTCTGCCAAAGCCCACGCTGCAGAGCCGTGTCCCCATTTTCCACACTAACTTCATTTACCTGTGTGTGTGTGTGTGTGTGTGTGTGTGTGTGTGTGTGTGTGTGTGTGTGTTGCAGCTCTGAGACAAACTTAAAACTGGGTGAAGAGTCAATCAAAAATAGAAAAATAGAGTTTGATGCTGCCAAATGTTCAATGTGAATATCACCACACATGACGTTTTGGGCCTAGACATGAAGCTGCTGGAGACATGATGGAATAATATAAGACATTTTCACCTTATTATGTAATAATGCTGCATTTTGTAACAAACTTTGCTGCATTTTGTAATAAGTTGTTACATAATGCACTGAATTATTACATTTTCTTCATTAAAAAAAAGTGCAACACCTGCATTTTGTAATAACTGATGCAACGTGCAACCACTTAGTTTATTACATATTGTGTTGTGTATGTAATGACGGTGCAGATTATCAGAAAATGCAGCGTTATTACATCATGAGGTGAAAATGTATTCCATTATTACACAATGTGGCGCTACACAAACCTTCAATCAGTAGGTCCAGCACCGCGAAAAGGTTCAGAACTAGGGCCGCAACTTAGGCTTATTTTCATTATCGATTAATGTGTCGACTATTTAAACAATTAAAGCAGAAGTAAGTGATATATTTGTGTTAATATAAGTCTTAAATAGTTATATCTTCCGACAGCAATCACTTACATAGAGTGTTTGGACCAAAACACGGGTCTGTCAGTCACTCTGCTCTGCTCTGAGCCGAGGAGAAAAACCGTATTCAATCCAATGAGGAGAGAGAAGCATGCAGGGCTGTGTGTCCAGCACGTAGGGACGAGGACTGTTATGGTGCGTTCAAGGAAACTCGTATTTTCCGACCGTGAAGTGGTACCAGTTCGAAGGTTCAGAACTAGTGGCTGTTATAACTTTCACCGGTAAAACAGGTCGGAGAAACACGAGTGGGTATTTTCATTATTGATTAATACGATTTCAAAAGCCTGCCTCGACTATTTAAACAATTAATCGATTAGTTGTTTGGTCAATAAAATGTTAAGAAATGTTGACAAATGTCAACCAGTGTTTCTCAAACCACAAAAATGTCTTGTTTTGTCCACAAACCAAAGAGAGACTCAGTTTATTGTCTTAAAGGAACAAAGAATCCAGAAATATTCACATTTAAGAAGCTGAAATCTGAGAATCTGGACCTTTTTTTCTTAAAAAACAACTCAAACTGATTATTAGATTATCAAAATAGTTGATGATTAATTTTTATATTGATTTATTGTTGTAGCTCTATTGAGAACCACTGACATAGAGGATAAAGAATTTCCTAAACTTTCCACAGCGATGTATAATGCGAGAGGATGAAGGTGAGGAGCTCAGCCTGATGATGACCTACTTCAAACACTTTTCCACTCAGCCTCTATCAGCCTAAAAGACACAACAAGCTGCTTTCTGTGCCCAGTGACTCCTGCCGTACGTGCATGTCATTTAACCTCCTGTTTACAAGTTCTACTTTAAATCTGATTTCAGATCTTGCTGCTTGAACTATGTCAACGTTGCTCCATCAATTTTCTCTAGCTGTCAGGTTCCAGTGCGCGGCAGCAGGTGTCAACTCTTCAACCGATAGTTAAACGTAGGATTTTCAACAGTGTCTTAACATTTTTTAACTGCTTTAGGTACTTTAATATAGCTATAGCACTGGCCTTTTCATTATTGCTTCAGAAAGATGCTCAGAAAATTCAGCATTACTTCAGCAATTAGCGTTCAGCTGCTTTCAGCATTTTATCTAGTTTATTGTTGCAGCTCTATTGAGAACCACTGACACTGAGGATAAAGAATTTCCTAAAGTTTCCACAGCGATGTATAATAAGAGAGGATGCAGGTGAGGATGATGACCTACTTTAACACTTTTCCACTCAGCCTCTATTAGCCACAAAAACACAACAAGCTGCTTTCTGTGCAGAGTGAGTCCTGCCGTACGTGCACCATCACTACTGCTGCTGCTGCTGGCGGTCTCCCCCCTGTCCCAGCTCCGTCCCAGCTCCGTCCCGGCTCCGGCCCCGGGTGCACGTCCCTCAGGGCGGCCCCTGGCCCCAGGCTACAGGCCCCCGCCGCCAGGCATGAAGTGACATGACCAACAACCTCCAGATGTTGGGCTGCATTAGGGCCTGACAGCCTGTCATGTCGCCGCCTACACTACCACACACTTCCATCACCTCCCATCTGCTGCCCAACACCTCCTGGGGGAGTGGGGGAGTGGGGGGGGGTGGAGGGGGGGAGGGGGGGCAGATACAGCGACGATGACACTATGCTGCTGCTGCTCAGCTCCGATCAGAGACGATACATCACAACAACTGACAGATACGTCATGTGAACACACGCGTTACAAACCAAGTTTAACATGAAAAGATACTTAAAGTACGGGAAAGGAAAAATACTCTATAGTGTGCACAACGACCCACTTTAAAAGACATTTACATATTATATCACTGGATTATAAATTGTATTATTGATTATAATGTTATTTTTGTTTTAGGTTAGATTAGATTTTATTTGTCATTCTTAAGAAGGGCAGGTAAAATAAGACCAGGCTTCAGCTGCACCTTTTCAGTCAAGGTACATTTGTTTTGTTTTGTTTTGTTTTGTATACTTTAAGGGGGAAAAAAGAAAGAAATTATATTTTTTTGTTTATTTATGTATATATAAAGTTGTTTATTGATGTGTGAAATACGTCGATGAAGACTGAAATAAACTCACTCAACTAAAAACTAAACGTATGCAGTTGTGTTTCACACATTCACCGCCTGGAGATCAGTGCCATCAACTTAAACAATAAGTAAAACATCAATAAATAAAAACAACTGATTACGTAGGATTTCTGCCCAGAGTTGAATAAAGTTATATCGTAATAAAACATTGCATGTGCTTTTTGGTAAGACCTCATAATAATAATTATCAAAATCCTAAAAACTAATGTGGTGGAGCAGGAAGTAGGATATTTCCCTCTTTGAGTAAATGTACTTAATTACTTTGCACCAGTGATGATGACTTTACCTCCATCAGCAGGCAGATCTTCATCAGCTGGCAGATCTTCATCAGCAGGCAGATCTTCATCAGCAGGCAGATCTTCATCAGCAGGCAGATCTCCATCAACAGGCAGATCTTCATCAGCAGGCAGATCTTCATCAGCAGGCAGATCTTCATCAGCAGGCAGATCTTCATCAGCAGGCAGATCTTCATCAGCAGGCAGATCTCCATCAGCAGGCCTCCCTCATCGTGTCCGTGTAGCTACAGTCCAGTGTGAATCTTCATCCTCAGGTCATTCTGCAGAAAAACAGAGACGTTGTATAAAATATCTGTAAAACACAACACAACCATTTTATCATGTAGCGCTCCATTTATTATTATGACTGCAGTAAAACATTAGTGATTAAAGCAGAATTAATTAGCAGCTTCTCTGACAATCCATTAATTATTTAAGCTTTTTTTTTCTACATGGCTGTAAATTTTAATATATTTTGGAGTTTAGGCTGTTGGTTTTATTAATTAAACAAGTATTTTTCAAAGATGGATCAATCGACTGATACATTTTATCGAACGTGTGATTAAAATAACTAAATAACTCCAATATTTTTTTTCTTTTTCCTCCAGGCCTCTGGGACTGGATGATTCTCAGCGAGGCCTGTAAATAATGAATAAATAATCAATGATGTTATCCACTGGTGCAACACTACGTGAACCAGATTAGGATTAAACACCACAGATCCTGAGGAGAATAAATGTCTTCTTCATGGTTCGACCAACAATAAAGAGCTGGTTTTGAACCTGAACGCCATGAAGGTAAATAGCTTGATGTGTGGCTCCCTCTTGTGGCAGAGAGAAGAAGAGACACCGTGGCGTGCACAGTACGAACCTCAAACAACACTCACCAGTTTTCATTTAATACCCAAATGCATGCTGGGAGGGCAGATAATAACTGTGTAAAATGACTAAACCAGGGACTGGATTATTCTGAATTTATGTCTATAGACTTACAATCAAAGTAAAAGAAGAAATGAACTAGAGAAACCTGTGAACAATGCAGCTATAGAAATAAATGGATGCAACATTACGTCCCGGCCTGTTGTTTAGCAAAACAACAAACCAAATTTCAATTTATACCAATGTAAATTCACCACATAATGTAGGTAGATAGGAAATTAAAATATATGACACATTCAGATCTGCAGGAGACAGATTAAAGTACCAGACGTTTTTAGTTTAGTATTAAATATAGCAAAACTTTTCTGGCCGCACGCTGCAAAAGCTGGCCCACAGTTGATAAGAACCAATAAGCATCCCAGAGGGTGACACAAAATAGGATCTTTAATTAAAGTTGACCTGCGGCCACATAATTAAAACTGCTGGCAGACAAGCATGGCAGCTTTACAGTAGGAATTACTTATGACAAATAAAGCAGCAACTAAATAAAGAGCTGCAGGGTCTGTTTGTTGTATTTTTATTCTCTACTAGACGTGGTTTCCTGGTGGGAGCAGGTGGTGGTGGTGGTGGTGGTGGTGGTGGTGGTGATCTACAGGAGCAGCAGGGTTCATGTGTTCACAAGACAACACATTTAATATCATCCTCTGATCAGAACTGCCTCATCCTCTCATACTGAACTGAGGAAATATTGCAAACAAAGTGCTTCTTCTTCTAAAAGACAACGATCAGGGAGGTTTGATGCTGAACTCCTAATGTTTCTGCTAGACTGATAGAACAGTACTTTTATCACTTTCTACATTGTAGATTCAAATCAAAACTATGAAAACGAACATATGGTGTTGTGTTGTAAATACAGTTGTGTTATCTGTCACCTGACAAAAATCAGCTAATAACCATGTTGTCCTCCTGGGTCAGGGAAGGAAGGAAGGAAACGTTAAGGAAAGATGGGTGGAGGGAACAAATTGGGTCCAAAAGGAAGAAAGAAATAAGGATGAAGGGAAGGAAGGAAGGGAAAAGGAAGAAAGAAGAAAAGAAAGAGAAAGAAGAAAAGAGAAAAGAAGAAGAAAGATGGAGGGAGGGAACAGATTAGGTCAAGGAAGCAGAAGGATGGACGAAGGGAAAATAGGGAAGAAGGAAGGAAGGGAAAGGGGATTGTGGAAATAAGGAAGGTAGAAAGGGAACAGATTGGGTCAATTTGACCCGGAAGGACAACAGGAGGTTAACAAACTAGGCTAATGTTAGCTGCTGTTAGCTTACTGGAATACCGGTACAACAATTCAATTCAATTCAGTTCAGTGTATTTGGTCAGGAGGGACAGTGTAAATCAATATACATTTAAAAACAAAATGCAAATGTACCCGAGTGTAGCTACCAAGCTAATTTCCGTCGGTAGTCCCCAAGTTAAGTAGCCTGTCTGTGCCAATCTTTCTGAATTCCCGGTGTTAACATTACTGAGGCTTAGTGAGGCTTTAGTTATAAACGTCGTGTAAACTATGTTTGACTAACCTGGATGAGGATCTTCTGTTGCTTCTCCTCCTCCTCCGTCGTCTTCTTTTAACGGCTTTTAACGGCTGTCCTCTCCGTTCCGCTGCTGTTTAACGTCTACTTCATAACATGACCGTATTCCAGTGGTCTTCCATTCCACCGGCGCCGCCATATTTGAAACCTCGGTTCCCGCTAAGATTCCCGCGCAGGTAAAAGCACCCGGATGAAACCTCTGTTAACGAATCATCCGTCCACATTTATAACATTTCGTACCGTTTGACTTCTTTAAAGTCCGCAACAACGTTTGAAACACTTTGATAACAATGGAAAAAAGACAAATCGCACCGACAGGGGAAGATTACAACCCACTGCTGATTAATATTAGGCTAGGCTACTCCTTTTCTTCTTCTTCAATCTTTATTGAAATTCATCAGAAACAAAAACATTGAATTGAACATGGGGTAGGCCTACATACAGTCGAATCAATAAGAGTATTTAAAGGCTTTGTGGAAAATTCAATTGATAAAAAAAAAAATAAAAATCACAGTGCAAAAAACAAAAACATAGTACAATATGACTTATCTTTTGCAAAACAAAAAAAAAGACTTATCTTTTGCAATGACTGACAATCTAATCAGACAGGCCCATGGGCTACTATAAGAGTATTATATCATAATATCGGCTAATAATTCATATAATATATCCATATGAACAGGCCGGAGCATCAGACACTAATATATGTATGATAAACAACTGGAGCTGCTGTGTGTGTTTTCAGGGTGGCAATAATTTGCTGTAGCCAACTCCAAAATAAAGCATCATGTGGCTGATTGTAATTCAATGTCAGTTAGACTATGAATTTGAAACTGAAAATAAATGTAGTGGGCTGAAAAGATGAATGAGTAGCACTAGGCTACTAAATAATTAGGCTACCACTTTTACTCTGATAAATTGTCAGATTATTAGGTACAGCTTGAAAATACTAGACTGCATTATGCAATGGGTAATAATGGTGTATGTGTTCCTAATGTCTTTGGAGTTCATTATGTGGGGTACATAATAAGAGTCAGTATCAGACAAAGCAGAGGCAACACGTGAGGTTTGGTCAGGAAAAGATAACTTTATTTAGTCTGGGATACATACTCTTGTTATATTTGATTACTTGTTAAGATAGAAAACACAGTAGCTTTTCAAAATAAAAGCAAGGTCCATTTAATTAATTATATTTATTTATGGTTTTTAAAACACACTTCAATAAATACTTTTTCTTCTTCTGGTCTTTTTTCTGTTCTTTTTCTATTTTACAAAAACATACAGTGACTGTCAGAACAGCTGAGGAAACAACACTGGATTAAAGGTCAGCGGTGTAGACACAGGCCAACACAGACACTGCAGAAAGATGCCACGGGTAATTATAATAATAATAATAATAATAATAATAATAATAATAATAATATAGAAACCTAAAATACCTCTACACATTTCCAAAAGACACACAACGTTGCCCACATCACTATGGCAGGTATAAACAACTCTCTGATTATTCAAAATGAATGTTAAGCACTATTTGATCACTGGTCTGCAAAGTTAAGTATCACACACACACACATACACACACACACACTCTCTCACACACACACACACACTGAAGAGCACACAGATACAGCTCTAGGTTAAGACATGTGGGTAACAGAGATACGGTGCAGCCCAGTGCAGCAGCAGCCGCGGCCGCCTGCTCATCATCATCATCATCATCATCATCATCGTTGTGGGTCGGTCTCCCACTCATCCTTCACACTCCAGAAGTGAAATGCGATCACAGTGAGGAGCGGAGCTTTAAAGGGCAGGAAGAGAAGTAGGAGCTGGGTCGGCGTCGGCGGGTGACGGGTCCGTGCACTGGGCTGCAGAACCACATACGGCCGTGTACTGAACATCCTAGTAAAGCACTGTAAGGTATGAACACGACATCCTCAGTACTGCAACGTGAACGTATCATCGGGTTAAAGTGTCTCCAAGAAGAAGCAAAGTGCAGTGACGTGTGAAGCAAGAGAGGAAGGAGGAAAAGTCGTTTTCTTTAAAGGGGTAGTTCAACATTCTGTCAAATTGGCCCATCACCATAATCCCTATAGCAGTAGATTCGTTACCTTTAATTGTCGGTGCAAGCTATTTTTAGAACGGCGGAGCAGAGCCGTGAGCTGCTCAGAGCTACGCTACGGAGTTTCTAAAAGCAGCTTGCACTGACAATTAAAGGTAATGAACCTACTGCTACGACTATAGGGATTATGGCGATGGGCCAATTTGACAAAATGTTTATGAACTACCCCTTAAAAAAATAATTAAAGGGTCATACTGGTGTTTCTGCAAATTCAGATCATTACCCATAAACCACTGCTGCACTGACTGCTGCAAACTCTCTGGAGACAATGATCCATCGCTGTGAACATCATGCACAGTTGTATTCTCATACAAAGTTAATATGCATCATTGTGCTGCTGCTGCTGCTGCTGCTGCTGCTGCTGATGTGGAGCTCTATTATCACAACAATCCCACAAATAATGAGAAAAACATCCTCAGTCTGTCTGAGGGATAATGTTTAGGTGCTTTCCTGCGTTAAAAAGGAAGTGTTTATCTGGAAAATTCAGCTGCAGGTTCGTCTGCGTCTTCATTTGCATCATCACAATAACAAGATGTTATGAGTTTTATGACAAGGTGCGGGATGTCGACGGAGATGGGTTCATTTATCCCCAGAGAGTCTCTGCACTGCAGGTCCACTGACTGGAACTGAAACCAATAGCTGCCTGGAAGGTATAAAAGCACATTCAGTCTATACATGTGTGTTTTTTCTATCTATCTATTGCTGATTCAGGGGTAAATCATGCAGAAACACAGGTATGGTCCTGCTGCTGCTGCTGCTGCTGCTGCTGCTGCTGCTGCTCACACGCTGCTGCAGGGGGCGCTCTCCACTGGAATAACAAGCTGCCTTTTCCTCTACTCCTCTATTTTCATGTGGATGTCATGTAAATACAGTGAAGCCTGATGAATTATTCAGACAGCAGGTCTAAGTTAACTAGAGCTGACCTAAATACTGACACCCGACCCCTCCAACCCCGACCCAGAAAGATAAACCCTGCGACCTCCATCTCCTCAGGTGAAGCAGATCCTCGTCCGACCTCTGACCCCCGTTGCACCCCCACCCCCATCCCCCCACTTCCTGTCTCAGCAGCAGAAAGATAATACTGTGGTGTGTTTTACTGGAGCTGATGCATCATTAACGTGGAGACGTCGTCGTCAGCAAATCTATGATGATCGCATCAACGAAAAGAAAAGAAAATATAGAACAGAAGCTCCGACACCAGCTGACGGAAACGTATTGCATTCACAGGAGTCAATTAGTTTTTTGTTTGTTTTTCGGGGTAATTTTTTCCTGACTTAGTGAGATTTCAAAATCTCATGAGAAGCTGAAGCTCCACCTGCAAGTAGCGTTAAACCGCTGCAGTCAAGCCTCCACTTCATCACCAGACCAACGGCTCCAACACGAGCTGTAACTAACTTTACCCGGGGCAAGCGTATAACAAACATCCTTCAAAATAAAAGCACTACTCATAACACAATGAGTACCGTGAAGATGCTTTCTT
The DNA here is from genome assembly GCA_030347415.2 of Decapterus maruadsi. NCBI lineage: Eukaryota > Metazoa > Chordata > Actinopteri > Carangiformes > Carangidae > Decapterus > Decapterus maruadsi. Next base: position 27,947,477 of record CM064902.1, read on the forward strand.
AACATACCGTACATCCATGGATATGCTCTTATTTTCATTGTGTTCAAAGTAAATTCAGATTTATATTGAAAGGAAACTCCCTGTTATTACACAACTGCAGTCTGATGTAGCACCTTTACTTTGAAATCAGTCCTTACGTTAGGCTACTAGAAGGCGGGAGCTTCTCACGGGATTTTTTTTTTACCACGAAAAACAGAAAAAATATTTTTTTGGCGTTTTATGCCTTTATTTGATAGACCAGTAGAGATAGACAGGCAAAGTAGGGGAGGCAGAGAGTGGGGAATGACATGCAGGAAAGGTCTGCCCGATGGAGGACACAACACGGGACGACACGTCTGCATATACATGGGGCGGCTGCCTTAACCACTGCGCCACGCACCGCCCCTTCTCACGGGATTTTGAAATCTCGAAACTAAGTCAGAAAAAAATTACCACGAAAAACAGAAAATAATCCGATTTTTTTGTCGGCTGCAATACGCTGCCGTACCGGCTCAGTCTGGAGAGGAAACATGGCAAAGTAGTTTTGGCAATGAGTGAGGACCGGTTGCATCATCAGGTCAGGACTTAGGGCGGCGTGGAGCCATGACACACACACACACAGACACACACACACACATCCCAGAGCCTCCTGTGAGTCAGGCTGTTATTAATAGACACCAACAGCAGGTGCTGTCACTCCGTCTGGATCTCACAGCCAATTATGAAGCTCTGCAGGTGTTCACCAGCCACACACCAACTACACACCAACTACACACCACACACACCAACTACACACCAACTACACACCAACCACACACCACACACATCAACCACACACCAACTACACACCACACACACCAAGCACACACCAACCAGCCTTAACCCACTATCAGTCTCCTCCTCCATCCTCCAACCTCTGCTCACACACACACACACACACACACACACACACACACACACAGTGAAATGTTATCAGGTTGAGCCTCCTCCTGCCCCCCCCCCGCTCCCTCCTCCCCGGAGCGGCAGGATGGAGGCTGGTGTTGTTACAGAACAGAAGGAATGTGGTGCACGGTGAATGAAAGGCAGCAGAAACTACTGGAAAGGTGTATAAAAAATTATGGGATGTCATTCAAAAGCGAACAGCCAGCAGACGGAGCCTGGTGTTCCATCCTGTTGGAGCTGGAGCCGCGACATTCAACATGTCTCACTTTCAGATAAGAACTGCATCCTGTATCTCCCTCTCACGCCGCCTTCACGTCACTACATAACAACACGCTGCCTCATTGAGTTCACAAAGACACGTTATAAACAACAACCAGGGTTCCCACGCATCCTGGAAAACCTGGAAAATGGTTGACCAACTCTCCAGTCATGGAAAACACATGGAAAATGAGAGAAAACAAGTCAAATGTCCTGGAAAAGCTTGAGTTTCCAGTTTTCAGACCCTGATTCAGACACTTCTCTAAAGCATGAATCAGTGAACGGCGTCAAAACTAAGCTGAAAACATCCTGGAAAACCATTTCAGGAAAAGAGTGGGAACGCTGAACAACGTCTCCAGATAAAACCTCTGTTTGTTCTGCTCTCATCCTCTAATCTGTGATCTGATCTGAGGCCTGTTGTTGTTGTTGCTGCTGCTGAGCGTCGTTTTTAATAAAGTTTGGTTCAAACGCAGAAACACAAGCTACAAGAATACGAGTACGAAGCTCCGTTAAAGAAGAATCAGAGTTAGAGGAGACGACAGGAGGGTCAGGCTGCAGCACCTGCTGGACGGACGCCATGTTGGACTGGAGGTTTTAAAGAATCATTTGAAGTTTCACTGAGTTTTAAAGTTAGTTCAGTTGTTTTCACTCCACACAGCCTCAATATTATCATTATCATTATTATTATTATTATTATTATTATTGCTACATCAATACAGTGAACTCCAGGACACACGTCACAGCGTTCATTACCCCACACACACACACATGTCGGTACAGGAGGTTATGTGATACACACATGTTCTACACCACGGCATCAACACACACACACACACACACACACACACACACACACACACACACACACACACACACACACACACACACACACACACATCCTCCTACACCACAACTTCTCCAATTACTGCGTCTCCTCCTCCTCCTGTCTCAGCAAAACACCACGGCTCACAGGCAATCAGAGGGAGATAACAAGGGCCCGTGTGTGTGTGTGTGTGTGTGTGTGTGTGTGTGTGTGTGTGTGTGTGTGTGTGTGTGTGTGTGTGCACGCTCAGACTCTTCATGTGCTCTGGTTAAAGTTTAGGATTTTTGATCTAATTCTCAAACGCTGATGGAAATAATTCATCTGTGGAGAAAAATATCCAGGAAACTGAAACCTGACGCAGCCGATCAGGAAACCTCCACAACTCATTAAAGGGATAGTTCAACATTTAGTCAAACTGGCCCATCACCATAACCCCTATAGTCATAGCAGTAGGTTTGTTACCTTTAATTGTCGGTGCAAGCTGTTTTTAGAACGGCGGAGCAGAGCCGTGAGCTGCTCAGAGCTACGCTACGGAGGCTCATGGGATTTCTTGGTTTCCCTCATCAAACTCATCAAATACACAATCCAACAACTCCACAACGCTCTGGTGGACAACGGCTCTGCTCCGCCGTTCTAAAAATAGCTTGCACCGACAATTAAAGGTAATGAACCTACTGCTATGACTATAGGGGTTATGGTGATGGGACAGTTTGACAAAATGTTGAACTGTCCCTTTAACACCTGCAGATTTTCTGCTGTTTTTTTATATTATTAATATTATTTAAACCTCAGATTCATTCAGAAACTTTGACCAGACCAGAGGTCTGTCTGCTCCTGTGGTTCATGAACAAAACACTTGAGTGACTTATAGAAGTTATGACATCATCACACTAAACCTACCACACCGGGATCGGCCAGTCTCTGTTCTATAGCATCTTTCCCATCACACACACACACACACACACACACACACACACAGTCTGGTTTCCCTCCTGCAGACACAAGTCCCATCGTCAGATCTTCGTCGTCTTCAGCCTCGTCATCACTATAATCGCTCAGGTGGGGTGTGTGTCTGTGTGTGTGGTTCACACCTGTCTGTGTTACTTTCAGGAGGAGGTGAAGCAGCAGGAGCAGGAGCAGGAGCAGGAGCAGGAGGAGGAGGTGCTGCTCCTCCTCCTCCTCTACAACATTCATGTGGAGCTCCTCTGCAGCGTAAGGCTTCAACAGGTCCATCCGTCCGTCCACACATAAAGGGATTCACTCGCCTCCTCCTCCTTGTCGCTGTCGCTCCCTCCTCATCTTTGGCAGCTGCTGGACCAGGAGGGAGGAGCAGGAGGAGGAGCAGGAGGAGGAGGAGGAGCAGGGAGGGTGGGGATGTCAGATGCGTCCGTTGCCGTGCGTGCTGCTGCGGCGGCCGGACAGCGGGTGGGAGGAGTAGTGCAGCTCGGCCGTGGAGAAGCTGGAGGAGGAGGTGGTGTTGGAGGAGGAGGAGCAGGAGGAGGAGGTGAACCCACAGGCTTCACAGGCCAGAGCCAGCTGCCTCAGGGCGTCCAGGGAGTCCATCTTGGCTCCACGCAGCAGGTCGCTCTGACCCTGCAACACGGGAGGAGACGCCACATGAGTCATTAAAGGGATACGCCAACTTTTTGTTTGTTTTCCTGTCTTGCCTCACTCCTGAGTCCATGACATCTATCTCCCTCGTTACTGCACCACAGTGGAAAGGATGGAGTCTATCTGCTGGTCATGGACTCTGGAGTGAGGCAAGACATGAAAATTTGTTTGGGCGTATCCCTTTAAGGAGACACAGAGTCAAACACAGAGATCCAAGTGTGATAGAAATGAACATAGAGCTGCAGTGTTTGAGCCACTTGGAGGCAGCAGATCATCTGTTTCCATTTGTTTCTGCTGGAACAATAAAGTTCCAATGTTCTCCCTGCTGGTTGTTGGACTCCTCCAGTCTGTGATGGAAACAGCAGGTTGATAAGCTCCGTGTTCACCAGCTGCTCACTAACTAACTGTCTGTTTACTCTGTGTTATACTGAGCAGATTCACAGGCTGCAAAACTAAAATTATCAGAGTCAGACTTTACTGGATTTATTGTTTGAGGACTGAAGGAAGAGGAGAGTTAACTTCCTCTAGGAGAGTGGAGGTAGACGTTTGTGTTAAAGGGATAGTTCAACATTTTTGAAAATTGGCCCATTGCCATAATCGCTATAGTCATAGAAGTAGGTTCGTTACCTTTAATTGTCGGTGCAAGCTATTTTAGTACAGCGGAGCAGAGCCGTGAGCTGCTCAGAGCTACGCTACGGAGGCTCATGGGATTTCTTGGTTTCCCTCATCAAACTCATCAAATACACAATCCAACAGCTCAAAAGCGCTGTCGTGGACATGTTGTGAGCTGCAGAACCACCACGCTATGGGATGAGACGGAACGTTACAAGACGGAGTTGTTTTAGAGGTAAATTTGTACAAAACCGCTGATGCACGTTGCGTTCAGGGACACTTTTTCAGCAAGCAGTCTCGGCATTTACCATGTATTTACCTTGAAAACGGCTCCGTTTCATATCGTTCCGTTATTATCTCATAGCGTCGTGGTTCTGCAGCTCACAACTTGTCCACAAAAGCGTTTTGGAGTTTTGGGATTGTGTATTTGATGAGTTTGATGAGGGAAACCAAGAAATTCCCTTAGCCTCCATAGCGTAGCTCTGAGCAGCTCACGGCTCTGCTCCGCCGTTCTAAAAATAGCTTGCACCGACAATTAAAGGTAACGAACCTACTGCTATGACTATAGGGATTATGGTGATGGGACAATTTGACTAAATGTTGAACTATCCCTTTAAAGCTCCATACAGTATGTCACTTTGTGATGTCACAACAAAGCCCCGCCCCCTCACCACCTGGACCCACCATCCAACAACTTGCAGAATTTGGTTCCTCTGAGTGTTTTATGATTAAATCTGCTCTGTTTTTTTTTATTGGATCAGTCAAAAAAACAGTCAGCCAATCAGAAGAGAGCCTCCCTCCTCCTCTCTTCTGATTGGCTGACACCAGGTGTTTCTAGAGCTCCTCTACCTTGAGGACAGTGATGTTCCAGGTGAAGCTCTCCACAGCCTTACACAGCTTGCGTCCCTTCAGCCCCTCCTTCTCCCCGTGTCGAGGCAGCTCCTCGTGGAAGTCCATACCTGCTCACAACCATTCAAATTCATGCAAAACACAACACAACTGTCAGGTGTGAGACAGCGACTCGCTTCTATTGTTTTTCGTGACTAACACACACACACAAAGTGCTGCGGCGTGTGTCAGCTGCATGCATAGTGTGTGTGTTGTCGGACAGTGGATTTACATATCAACACTAACCTACACTTCCCGCCTTCGGACATTTGCATTGTCAGTTAAAGGTCAGGAGTTCTCTGAGGCGGAGAGAGGCTCGAAAAATACTGTCTGTCTGTGTCCACGCTCACTGCACATCTGTCACACAGCTGCATCACACCTGACACAGTTCACACAATACAAATTATTAAAGGGATAGTTCAACATTTTGGCAAAGTTGCCCATCACCATAACCCCTATAGTCATAGCAGTAGGTTTGTTACCTTTAATTGTCGGTGCAAGCTATTTTTAGAACGGCGGAGCAGAGCCGTGAGCTGCTCAGAGTTGTTTTAGAGGTAAATTCATGGAAAACCTCTGATGCACGTTGCCTTCAGGGACAGTTTTTCATCATCAGTCTCTGCATTTCCCTCTAAAACAACTCTGTGTGGTAACGTTGTGTTATTATCTCATAGCGTGGTGAATGTGCAGGTCACAACTTGTCCACCAGAGCGTTGTGGAGTTGTTGGATTGTGTATTTGATGAGTTTGATGAGGGAAACCAAGAAATCCCATAATGAGCCTCCGTAGCGTAGCTCTGAGCAGCTCACGGCTCTGCTCCACCATTCTAAAAATAGCTTGCACCGACAATTAAAGGTAACAAACCTACTGCTGTGACTATAGGGATTATGGTGATGGGACAATTATTGAACTATCCCTTTAATGAGACACAGCGACTCGTCTGAGTTTTAGTTTCTGGAGAATCTCCTGATCTGATCTGTTGTTCACTGATCCGTCCTCGTTCAACTCAGCTGCTTGATGATCATGTTCACATCACATTTGCTCATGTGGTGACTTGTTTTCTGTTGCAGATCCGCCGTCGGCTGCTGCAGCTGTTTTTATTCATGAGCGCTCATCATCGTGTCCGCTCACCTTCTCTCTGCACCTGGGCGATCCGCTCCTGAACCGCGTCCGCGTTCTCAATCAGCTGCTTCTGGGCCGCAATCATCTGGACACACACAGAGATACACACACACAGCTCATTACACATCAACACTGTGAAGTCACACACTGTTCACACTCACAGAGCTTCAGTACCATTCAAAACATACATATTTAAAGGGATAGTTCAAGAATTTGTCAAACTGTCCCATCACCATAATCCCTATAGTCATATAGGTTCATTACCTTTAATTGTTGGTGCAAGCTGTTTTTAGAACGGTGGAGCAGAGCCGTGAGCTGCTCAGAGCTACGTTACGTTACAATTAAAGGTAATGAACCTACTGCTATGACTATAGGGATTATGGTGATGGGACAGTTTGACTAAATGTTGAACTGTCCCTTTAGATATGGTTTAGATTTTAGATCAAATCATCTTTTCTTTTTAGCTGAGGAGGAATGATGTAAATATGAAGACTGGGACTGGTCTAGAAAATGGTCTCTCTTGACTACAACACTAATTAATCCATAAAAACACAGAAGAACTAACAGAAAGGAAACTCTTGATTATTGACTGAACTACGTAGAAGTCCAAACAACTGCAACTCCTAACCTCTTGCACAACCTATTTTGTGTGTTTTCAACTCCTTATACATTATTTATTAGTGTTTGTGTGAAGCTGTGACTGATTGTTGACGTGTGTGTCTCTTCTTAAGCGCCTCACAAGAGTAGTTGACATCGTGTTGTTGTATATTTCTGCTATAAAATAACAATAAGTGCAGTCTTGGTCTTAATGGAGATATTTCCTGCTTCTCTCAGTTTAACAGCAGTTTGATCTGTGTAAGTTTGAAGCTGTTCAATGTGCATGTAGCTGCTGATTAAACGCTGCTCAGAATAAACAAACACTTTGTTTCACAGAGAAAGTGAAGGATCATTTATAATAAATAATAAATGAGTCATGTTCTAGTTTATGTTGAAGTGAGATGAAAAGAAGGAGTGGGAGACGGAGACGGAGACGGAGGCTCCGATCTGTGGGAAAGAATGGGAGAAGAAGAAGAAGGAAACAGAGAGAGTGTGTGTGTGTGTTCAGACCTGCTGGACTCAAGTTTACTGGATTCACACTGAGACGTGTAAACAAAAAGCACTCTCTGTACTGAGGTGTGCGTGTGCGTGCACGTGTGTGTGTGTATTTTGTGTGTGTGTGTGTGTAACGGCTGAAACAGGTGGGAGAGATTCGTCCTGATCTGATGCCGGAAATCGAGTAGGAGGAGACGCAGCTGGCCGTCAGTGTGTGTGTATGTGTGTGTAGCCTGTGTGTGTGTGTGTGTGTGTGTGTGTGTGTGTGTGTGTGCACTTTGAGAGAGGAGCAGTGTGGGTGATGTTTCATTCATGTCACCTCAGAGTGTCTTTCTGCATATTTGATGCCTCAGGACACTGTAACTGCATGTCAGTGTGTGTGTGTGTGTGTGTGTGTGTGTGTGTGTGTGTGTGTGTGTGTGTGTGTTCAGTATCAGGTGAATCCCAGAATGAAATGAAAACTTTGACAAACGTATGACCTGACACTCAGAGTGAATGAAGTTAGTTTTGTTGTGTTTCTATGCATTGCAGTGATGATGCAGCCGGTGGCTTAGATCTCTATCCTCTCAGATGTATTTATTAAACTTCACTGAACCAGAGACTGAGCCAACAGAGCAGCAGCAGCATCAGGCCAAGGAGCAGGAGGCGGCGTGTCACCGTGTCGTAGGCCGCCAGCAGCTTCCTGGTGGGCTCTGATAGGCTGACCAGAGGCTCCAGACACGGGTAGCCGTCCCTCAGCAACATGGCCGCCCCCATGGGGCCCTCGGGGCTCTGCAGCCGCGGAGCCAGGCTCTGGATGCACTGCTTCAGCTTGGCCACCGGGGGGAGCCCACACTGCTCCTTGAAGCTGGCTGTGGTGCTCTGGAGGATGAGGAGGGGGGGGAGGAAAACAGCATTAGATCAGATGAACAGTTCCGGCTGCACTAAGCTGGGAAAGGTCAGAACGGGTGACACACCCTGTACACACACACACACACACACACACACACACACACACACACACACACACACACACACACACACACACACACCTCCTCTGCTGTCTCTCTTGTGAATTAAATCAATATGGCAGCCACTCACTCTCTCACTCCTTCACTCATTCATCCACTCATCCATCCATCCTTTAATCCAGTGAAATCAGCCTGAGTTTAAACCCATTTGGCAAAAAGACACGATATGGAAACATTCAGCGTTCAGACTGCAGCTGCAGCAGGTGTGTGTGTGTGTGTGTGTGTGTGTGTGTGTGTGTGTGTGTGTGTGTGCGTGTGTGTGTGACAGGAACGTAACACAACGTGGTGTGTTCAATCTGATGAAAGCACAGATTAGGTCATGATGATGATGAAGGTGAAAGAGGAGAAGAGGAGGAAGAGCTCAGGTTCACACCTGGCCTCACGGGCATCACACCTCACCTGCACCGCGTGCATGTGTGTGTTAGTGTGTGTGTGTTAGTGTGTGCGTGTCAGTGTGTGTCAGAGCCGTGCAGTGACCAGGCGGATCATGTGACAGATGAGCCACAGCTGGACCAGAGGAGAGTTCATGTTGGAGGGAAAGGACAATGAGACGGAGCAGAGATTAAAGAGGCTGTTGGTGAATGAGCCAGAGTGTGTGTGTGTGTGTGTGTGTGTGTGTGTGTGTGTGTGTGTGTGTGTGTGTGTGTGTGTGTGTGTGTGTGTGTGGCGGGCAGATTGGCAGGGATTGGCTGGTTCAGGGTTGCTGGTGGTGATACATGGGGCGACAGATAGAGGCCGATTCAGAGCGTCATCAGAGAGCATCATGGGAAACCTTCACACCTCTGGTCATTTCATCTATCTATCTATCTATCTATCTGTCTGTCTGTCTGTCTATCTATCTATCTATCTATCTATCTATCTATCTATCTATCTATCTATCTATCTATCTATCTATCTATCTATCTATCTGTCTATCTGTCTATCTCTCTCTCTCTCTCTCTCTCTATCTATCTATCTATCTATCTATCTATCTATCTATCTATCTATCTATCTATCTATCTATCTATCTATCTATCTATCTATCTATCTATCTATCTATCTATCTATCTATCTATCTATCTATCTATCTATCTATCTATCTATCTATCTATCTATCTATCTCTCTCTTTCTCTATCTATCTATCTATCGTTCTATCTATCTATCTATCTATCTATCTATCTATCTATCTATCTATCTATCTATCTAGCTAAACTAAGATTAACTCAGATAAATTGTTTCCATCAACATAAATCAAACTAAAATTGAAATAAGCAATGCTAACCTAGGATAAGCTAAGCTAAATTAGATAAGGTTCACTAAACTAAGCTAAGCTAAGCTAAGCTAGTCTCCTATTGAACACAGACCTGCAGCTGATCAATGAAGCTAATACACTCATTCCCACTAACCAATCAGTCGCCTCTGAGCATCTGTCCACATCTGGAATATTTACATCACGACTGACACACAACACAGTGTAAGGAGTGTGTGTGTGTGTTCAGTGATGAGCTGTTATAATCCCCCCCCCCCCCTCCTCCATCCTTTGGAGGCGTCTCAGGTAGAGTGTGATTTCAGCCGCTCGCTCCAGAAGCAGACATCTTATCGCCGTGGCGGCGGCGTCCTGAGAGCAGCGGCGCTGAGCGACACCTGATCGCTGGGTGACTCAGCTGTTTGTGTTTCCTCAGGGAACTTCTGTCACTTCACACAATTACACACTAACTGTGACACAGACACAGGTTTATTTCTGCTTCAGTCTTTAAATAAAGACTTGACACCAGCAGCAGCAGCAGCAGCAGCTGCAGCTGCAGCTCCAGATGTGCAGCAGGTGGCAACGTGTCCAGATGTTCTGGGTCGACCAGAGCTGAAGCAAAGTGGAGACAATGAGATGTTTAACCCTCCTGTTGTCATCCTGGGAGGAGGAAGGAGGGAAGGACGAAGGGAGGGAAGGAAGGAAGGAAGGAAGGAAGGAAGGAAGGAAGGAAGGAAGGAAGGAAGGAAGGAAGGAAGGAAGGAAGGAAGGAAGGAGGGAGGGAGGGAGGGAGGGAGGGAGGGAGGGAGGGAGGGAGGGAGGAAGGAAGGAAGGAAGGAAGGAAGGAAGGAAGGAAGGAAGGAAGGAAGGAAGGGAGGGAGGGAGGGAGGGAGGGAGGGAGGAAGGAAGGAAGGACGAAGGGAGGGAAGGATGAAGGAAGGAAGGAAGGAAGGAAGAAAAGAAGGAAGGAAGGAAGGAAGGAAGGAAGGAAGGAAGGAAGGAAGGAAGGAAGGAAGGGAGAGAGGGAGGGAGGGAGGGAGGGAGGGAGGGAGGGAGGGAGGAAGGCAGGAAGGAAGGAAGCGAGTGAGGGAGGGAGGGAGGGAGGGAGGGAGGGAGGGAGGGAGGGAGGGAGGGAGGGAGGGAGGGAAGGAAGGAAGGAAGGAAGGAAGGAAGGAAGGAAGGAAGGAAGGAAGGAAGGAAGGAAGGGAGGGAGGGGGGAAGGGAAGGAGGGAGGGAGGGAGGGAGGGAGGGAGGGAAGGAAGGAAGGAAGGAAGGAAGGAAGGAAGGAAGGAAGGAAGGAAGGAGGGAAGGAGGGAGGGAAGGAGGGAGGGAGGAAGGAAGGAAGGACGAAGGGAGGGAAGGAGGAAGGAAGGAAGGAAGGAAGGAAGGAAGGAAGGAAGGAAGGAAGGAAGGAAGGAAGGAAGGAAGGAAGGAAGGAAGAGAGGGAGGGAGGAGGGAAGGGGAAGGAAGGAAGGAAGGGAAGGAAGGAAGGGAGGGAGGGAGGGAGGGAGGAAGGAAGGAAGGAAGGAAGGAAGGAAGGAAGGAAGGAAGGAAGGAAGGAAGGAAGGAAGGAAGGGAGGGAGAGAGGGAGGGAGGGGGGGGGGGAGGGAGGGAGGGAGGAAGGAAGGAAGGAAGGAAGGAAGGAAGGAAGGAAGGAAGGAAGGAAGGAAGGGAGGGAGGGAGGGAGGGAGGGAGGGAGGAAGGAAGGAAGGAAGGAAGGAAGGAAGGAAGGAAGGGAGGGAGGAAGGAAGGAAGGACGAAGGGGAAAGATGGAGGGGGAACAGACCAGGTCAATTGGATCAAAAAAGGAAGGAAGAAGAAATGAGGACAAAGGGAAGGAAGGAAAGAAGGAAAGGAAAAAGGATTGTGGAAAGAAGGAGAGAAGGGAAGGAAAGGAGGGAGGAAAGGGACAACAGGAGTGTAAACGTCTCTGTGTCCTGGTTTCTGTGATAATCCACCGTCTATTCTGAATCAGGACTGATATTAAGGAGGAGGTTTGAGGATTATCAGGTCAGCTGCTCCTCCCTGGGGGGCGGAGGGGTCATTACCATGGTTTAAAGGTTTTTATTTCCTGTTTGTTCCAGAAAACAAAGAAAGTTTTCTGTGTGATCTCTGAGTATTGGACCTTGTGTGGAGGTTAGAGGTCATTATCATCTAAAGGAGAATTGGAGAACAGGTGATTCAGTTCCTGAGAATGTTTATGAGAAATCATCTGCTTGAGGTCATCAAACCACAAAGGGAGATTATAAAAACCACTGCTGGGATTAAACATCGACATTATCTCACAAACTGATTAATGAACTCGTCCTGAGTTCAAATATAATTCTTGTTGTGTTCTTTAGGAATAAATAGAAAGATTATATACGTATATAGACTATATATATATATAGACTAGTTTCGTCATTTTCAGCCAATAAAAGCTCTAAATGACAAAATATTTATTTCAATTTTGGTAGAAATATTGTCAGTAGTTGATTTTTTATTTAATTTTACTCAAACAGTTATAAATAGTGACGTGGTCATGGTGGTCATGGTGGTCATGGTGGTCATGGTGGTCATGGTGGTCATGTATGCAGTGCGTCTCTACCTGAGCGTCCTCCCTCAGGTCCGTGGCCTCCTTCAGCGGCGCCGCGGCCGGTTTGAAGACCTCGTCCACCGCCTTGATGCCGGTGTGTCTCAGGCTGACGTACTCGCGCCCTCGCCGCCCCACCCTCCTCACCGACAGGCCGCGGCGCTGGGCCTTCCCGCCGCCGCGCCTGTTGGTGACCGC
>CM064902.1:27964805-27987305 GCA_030347415.2 Decapterus maruadsi
TTCACTCAGAGTTTGTTACTGTTGAGCTTCAGATCATCGTCAAACACTGTATTCAACGAAAAAACGTATGATTCCACCAAAACCGGCAAAACCAGCTCCTGTTTTTAACCATAGATCACATTCAGAAACTTGTGGATAGTGTGATTTATAATATAAGGAATTAAACACTGTTAAACTAACGATTAATAGTGTGTTAGTAGGAAAAGGTATTAAAAATGTTTTTTTTTAGGCTATAACAAGTCAGCCAAGTTTCTAGAAAGGAGTCACCAACATGTTCTTCCTTGTCCAAAACTGTAGGCCTACTGCCAACAGAGTCTACAATCTTTAGTAACACGTCATAAATGAGACTCCAGGAAGAGAAGCTGTTAGTGACAGCTACAGATCCACATAAACAAATACAATCAGTCTATAGTCACAGATTGAGATGTTGTTATCAGCTGAAACCAAAGGTAGAGAGAAAACACCGTCACACCTGAGCTGCTCTGACTCCCTGTGTTGTTGGTCAGAGTCCAGAGGAGAAGTAATGAAGATTTATGAGCTCAGACTTCAACAAGACGGAACAACACAGTCTGTTGTCACAGTGTGTATTGTCTTACACATTCGTGCTTCCTCAGTTTGTGTTAAAGCTCCATACGGTATAAAGGTAGATGTTAGTGTTAAAGCTCCATACGGTATAAAGGTAGATGTTAGTGTTAAAGCTCCATACGGTATAAAGGTAGATGTTTGTGTTAAAGCTCCATACGGTATAAAGGTAGATGTTTGTGTTTGTATTAGATGTTTGCGTTAAAGCTCCATACGGTAGATGTTATAAAGCTCCATACGGTATAAAGGTAGATGTTTGTGATGTTAAAGGTAGATGTTTGTGTTAAAGCTCCATACGGTATAAAGGTAGATGTTTGTGTTAAAGCTCCATACGGTATAAAGGTAGATGTTTGTGTTAAAGCTCCATACGGTATAAAGGTAGATGTTTGTGTTAAAGCTCCATACGGTATAAAGGTAGATGTTTGTGTTAAAGCTCCATACGGTATAAAGGTAGACGTTTGTGTTAAAGCTCCATACAGTATAAAGGTAGATGTTTGTGTTAAAAGCTCTAGGTTCTATACGTTAAGACGTTTGTGTTAAAGCTCCATACAGTATAAAGGTAGATGTTTGTGTTCATACAGTATAAAGTAGATGTTTGTGTTAAAGCTCCATACAGTATAAAGGTAGATGTTTGTGTTAAAGCTCCTCAGTATAAAGGTAGATGTTTGTGTTAAAGTCCACAGTATAAAGGTAGATGTCCAGAGTGTGATTATAAACAGCTCTAGGTTCTATATTATTCAGAAACTCAGTCCACAGAGAAATGCACACAGCCTGGATTCAGAAACTGAGCCTTCCTGTCACTTTGTGATGTCACAACAAAAACCCGCCCCCTCACCACCTGGACCCAAACATCCAACAACTTTGCAGGATTTTAGTTTCTGTGAGTGTTTTATTCTGAAATCTGCTCTGTTTTTATTGGATCAGAACAAGAGCAGAATCTGTTCTTGTTGTTTAATTCTTCAGTTTTTGACACCGACTCAAACCAACAAACTCCAATAAAGTTTCCTGAGACAAAACAAGAGAGAGATTATTGAGAGGATCTGAGCCGTGAACAGAGTGAGAAGGAAAAAAGCTCATTATGTAACCACAGATGGCTCCAGGACGGAGACAATATGGTGTGTGTTCAGTTTACTGTCACCGCTCAGACCACCATGAACCAGAGTCTAAACTCAACAACAGGCTCAGGCTGCGTTCAACAGCAGCAGACACGTCATCACGCACCTGAACGCACCACGCGCTGCTTCACAACGACCACCACTGCTTTAACCGCTTTCTACCAGAACAACCACAGCTCGACCGATTTTCAAATGGCTTGGTTTGTCATTACTGTCAGAATAATAATGTCTAGAAATAACGGTCCATTCCACAGTAATATCCAGAAAATATCGCCAAGAAATAACAATTGATTGCGTAGAAATGTTGCAGAAACATTCTGGCCTTTCCCAAAACTTCAAAGCATGAAAAACATGTGTGATCTTTATATTAAAAACATGCCGTTACTTTGAAACTGACCATTTCTTGACATTATCACGTAATTAATTGTTTTTTTTTGACATTATCACATAATTAGCAGCGTGTAAATTAAAGCGTTACCTAAGATTATGCAAATATTTAAAGGTGCATTGTGTAGAAATTCCTCCCATCTAACTCAACTCAGTCATATTTTTCATGTTGCATTCAGGTGAAATACGGCAGACGGACGACAGCCGCTGCAGGTAACGGCGTAAACAAGCCTCTATGGTAACAAGTGTGAGGCTAAACAAGACGTTTGAACCAAATAATCCATTTTCCTGAATAGACGACAGGAGAAGTTACAGAATGTCCCTTTAAAGTGACGACAACATTTCAGACTTGGCCGCCTGTGAGTTGCGTTCGGGTGCAGTCGGACTCCAGCTCCGCTCTGCTGTTTACAACTCATTACAACTCTGATCCGCCGGCTAATCCTGCGCCGCCGCCGCCGCCGCCGCCGAGGCTCATGGGTATTGTAGTGTTTACTGTGGCGTTTATCCGTGGCGACAGGGCGACGACAACGACAACAACAACAACACTGGTCGTTAAACAAACATTTGACTGTGATGAGTGTCGTATTAAACAGAAAATGGTCTGTTAGTGATGAGGATGTGAACTGATCCAGATGTTGGTGTCGTCACGGTTACCCCCTCAAAGAGCCACAAAAGGATTCTGACGCTGTCTTCTGTGTCGACACCGACAGACGACAACAATTTATGATTAAACGTTAAATCTGGTTTATAATAAAACATGATTCACACACTGATACTGAGGACTTATCAGTGTGTGAATGTGAGCAGCAGCGATGACTCACTCACTTACAGATGTTGGAAAGGAACATTATGAACAATAAACAGACGACGTCGCTGTCGCCAACACTTAACTTTATCCTGTAGTTTAAAGGAATAGTTCACCCCAGAATGATGTTTCACTCATCATCTCCTGCTCATATGTAATGTCCGTCTTGTATTGAATCCCCCTCCACAGGTGCAATAGCTTCTTTTCTGCCTTACAACAGTCAATCAACACTCTGTGTATATAATTATATTCTATTTTTGTACATAACTGGATAAACTCTTTGGTGCGTAACAGTACAGAATGTCTCTCTCTTTGATTTCATATGTTTGTTTCCTTTAAAGCGTCAGGACTGGACTATTTCCTGGTGTGTTAAGTGTCGTCTGAACAAACACTCACGTATTTATTAATATATTCTGTCTCTTTTCTCATATATATGATAATATAAAGCCGTATCTTTTTATATTTCACTCGTATTCACCTTGTCTCTTTGTATTTTATATCTTTTTAGCTTCAGTTTTAATATCGGTCTCTCCGACCTCGTCATGTTCTCTGTTCTCCGCTGCAGCTGCGACTCCACCTGAGGATCAATAACTCTTCTGGTCGAGCCTCAGACTCCAGGACAGTTTGTCTGATATTCCAGGTTTTCCGTCTGATCCCTGAGGAACTCCATCGCTCAGTCAAACTGCATCCGACAGCATCATTCTCTCCATCACACGGAGACGTCCTGTCTGTCAGAGCGGCCGCTGACGGACGGCGCTGCAGACGTCCTGGGTCGTTCTATCCAAACTGATGAGCAGCTCGTCTCCTGTCAGTCATGAGGGGGGGGGGGGGTTTGGCCCCTCCCTCACCTGTCAAACACACATCACCTGTCGCACAAGTTCCTACGCAATGCACCTTTAATGTCAGGTGAAACTACACCTCTCTACTTCTTCTTCGTTGGTATAAAGAGAGTTATTTCAACGATATAACATAATATAATGTATAACGGCTCATCATTATGATCAATGATATACTTTTTCCCCTCCTTTCATTTTATTTTATTTATTTATTTCTATTTTTTGTCTCATTTTCAGCTCTTGTATTAAATTATCGGAGAATTAATTGTTATTTCTAGGCTATTGGAGAAGGAAGAAGGGGGAACAGAGAGGTTTGTTCTGTTTTAATTGCTGCTGATATTTATTTTTTTCAGTTTCTCTTGTTTTGCTCTTTTTTTTCTTTTGATCAATTCATTTCATTCGGCTGCCGTGTTGCAGTGACATGTCCTTCCTGTCTTGTGCTGCTGTGTCGTGTCTTTATGTTTGTCACTTGTATTGCACAATAATAAATAAATAAAAAAGCGTTATTTTATAAGACATCAAATAATGACATCACTGTTTCACCTGTTCAGCCTCATGATGCGTTCAAGGAGGTCAAATTCAGATTCCTCTGATTGCAGATATCACACACAGGGCTGCTTGCTGCTTCACACACACACACACACACACACACAGAGTCACCCGCTCGTCAGCCGTGATGTGACCACAGACAGACCTCAGATCAGCTGTGACAGGTTGTCATGACGGCTCAGCCACGGTAACGCAGCAGTGTGTCAGAAAGAAGCCAAATCAGCAGCGCCGCAGGCATCAAACCTGCCACAATACAAAAACCACTGCAGATGTGCGTCTATTCATGGAGCTGCTCATTTTAAGTCCTCATGGTCCTGACCCCCCCCCTCCCCCTCCTCACCCCCCCGGCTCTATTTTCATGCAGGTGCAACCCAGCCAGACGGAGAGTCAGAGTCACGCAGACACTTCTCCAAAAAAGCTCATAAGCCTCTTTTATGTTGTTGACATTTCCCTCTTTCGTTTTCACAAATGCACATTAAAACAGTGTTTTATGCAGTAAAAGCAGTCTGAGTGTGTGTCGGTGCAGATTAATGAACGAGTCCCGGCGATAACAACATCCATCGTCTCTGAAATATGATTCGCTGCAGCTGCAGCTCCTCTCATAGGTTTTCATAATAACCCAGTGTGTGTGTGTGAGAGCGAACCGACCCGTCTGAGGTCGCAGAAAATCTCCAAACAAACAATTTAGATTGAAAAAAAAGAGAAAATTGAAACAATATTTTGAGTCGGTAAACAGGATTATTATGAGGAGCTGTCATGCAGCTGTTATGTAAATGGCTTAAACAGACGCTCGCTTTCCCCGCTATGACACACACACAACGTTTCATCACTTAACCCGTTTTCATCATGTTGTTCTGTTCAGGATATTAATGCATTAATCAATACAGGCTCTTGGTTCAGTCTGGTTGTTCTGCTGAGTTTCTGTATTAGTTCTGTTATCTTTGTGACCTCCAACAGGAACCAAACCCACCCCGACCGACACACAGCGACTCACAGTGATCAATACCGATATTGATACTTGTTTATGTAAAAAGCAGCCGATGCTCCGGTTTGTAAAACAGAGAAATGTGTCAGGAATGATCTGGTGATGGGTTTTTAAAAGGCAGCTAAATTTTTAATTATCACCGAATAAACAAACATGACAAACATTAATTATCAATATCAATATTCTCTGTTAATTATTATAATCACATGCCTGTTTAAACACAGCTTTAGCGAGATGAAGCAGAGACGCACGAACAGCAGGATGAACTGACTTGTGTTGGAGTTGTATTGATTCTATTGAGACAACGATCAATATCCAGAAGCCTTTGTGATGACTGTATCAACATCAGTTCTCCCTTTCCACCAATCAATGAAATATACAGAACGGAGCTGCAAACGTTCACCTGTAGCCTTCGTTACGTTTGACATGATCAATAAAGTTTTACTGGATGGAGATGATAGGCTACGTGTGTGTGTGTGTGTGTGTTCGTACTTGAAACTCAAAGGTCTCGTCGAACAGCGGGTCGTCCTGGTTCTGGGCCGCGGTGCGAGTCCTCTGCTCGGCGCAGTCGGCCGGGACGCCGTGCAGCTCCAGAACCACGTACGGGTCGATGACCTCACCCTTGGCCCCCGAGCCCTGAGGCTTGGGCAGGTTGTGAGCACTGATCACCTGCAGAGAGACACACAAAGTATTACATCACCATTCTGTCATGGAGGCTGAGCAGTGAGTCGCTATGAAGACACAACTGGGCTAGCTGTTAGCATGCTATGCTAACTTCAGTGGCCTACGGTTAAAAGACCTGATAGAGACAAGAAGTAACATCAGTGTGTGTTTCCACCTCTGGAGACAGATGTTGGTGAGTAAATAAATAAAGTTTGATCCTAAACTCACATTGATTCCTCTAAACTGGTCAGTAAACAGCTGCTAACGCTAACGTTAGCTACGTAGCGATAGCAAATAGCTCCTTTAACTACCATGTAGTGCTAAAAGTATAAATATTTGTCATTAGTCATTCTGTACAAGAACAGATGGAACTATAAATGATGATAAAACTGAATATAAGCATTTTTATTGATGTAGCTACTGTTGCTAACTAGCTACTTCCTGGTTTATGCAGTTAGCTGGTTTTCCAACAGGATCAATGTGACAGAAGATAAATAAAGAAAAACTGGATCATGTGAGAATTTTAGGTGGAAAATGTCTGTTTGTAATAGTCTAATAAAAATAAAAAAAACTACTGACACTGACAAGTACTCTAGTATTTTGGTTATTCTCTGAATTGGGCTGTCTGATTTTTTGGAGAAAAAAAAACGATACATGATAAAATATTAGATTTTTTCAGATTTTTCTATTGCTTTGGTAAAGTAGTGAGTAATATTATATTATATTAACAAAATAAATGAGGTTTTACAATTTTTACTTGTTTTAAATTCAGTGAAAAGTGTTTCTGGTCAACGGGAATCCTCGCAACCCATCAATCCATCAATTTATGGTTTTAAAATGCAAAAAATATGTTATTTGATTTGGAACACTTTGAGGTAAACCTGAGGGATGCAAAGTGCACCGAATTCAGAGAATCACCCTAAACTAGAAAGTTTAGAAACACTCAGATAAAGTTCAGTGCTTTGGTTTTGCAACAGGTGACAGAAACATGTGAACTGGCCCTTTAAGAACAGCGTGTTCACCTTGATGCGTAGCGTCTGGGGGGGCACGCCCGGGACACAGCCCTGCGTGTGGGCGCTGAAGTACGACACCTCGTCCCTCATCACCGCCGGGCGCAGGACGTAACCGCAGCCTCCGTTCTGCGAGAAGCGGCCGCGGTGCAGGTCCAGCATGGCGCCCGGCGTCTGCTGGTTCAAGGCCACGAGCTGGACCCCCCCCTTCCAGTATCCCTGCGGGTTGGGGTTGCTGGAGTCCAGGCGCACCGAGCTGGGTCGCACCCGGGTCAGCGTGCGCTTGGTGAACGTGACGAGGTCCTCGGGGCTCTCGCTGGTCAGCCGCCCGCCCTCGCCCTCGCCCAGCGAGCACAGCGTCCAGTAAGGCAGGTCGGGAGGCATCGGCGTGCTGGGGGAGGAGGGGCTGCTGGGGGGCGACTGCTGCTGCCCCGGCTTCTGATTGGCTCTCTGGGCGTAGAAGCTGCGGCTGCCGGTCCGCGCGATCGCCACCAGGTCCGACAGCTCCTTGTGGAGGCGGAGCTTCCTGGGTTGCGAGGGCGGCGGCACCACTAAGACCACGCCCAGCTCCTCCTCGCCGGGGATGGTCATCCGCCGCCCGGCCAACGGCCCGCCGCCGCCGATCTCCTCGTCCTCCTCGGACACCTCGCCGTCGGAGCCGTCCTGGTCCGGCGGCAGCTTCTTCCCCACCAGCAGGATGCGTCCCTTCAGCTGCTCGGGGGAGGGCAGGGTGGTGGCGCGGCCCCCCAGGCTGACGGGCAGCGCCTCGGGGGTGTAGAGCCGGGCGCCAAACACCTGGAAGGAAGGAAGGAATATTTATTTTGACAAAAAATCAGGGGAGAATGTATTAATAATCACTTTTATGTAAATATCAGCCTTCCTTTGTCCCTAGGCAGGTTGAGTTAAAGGGATAGTTCAACATTTTGTCAAACTGGCCCATCACCATAACCCCTATAGTCATAGCAGTTGGTTCGTTACCTTTAATTGTTGGTGCAAGATATTTTTAGAGCGGCGGAGCAGAGCCGTGAGCTGCTCAGAGCTACGCTAACCCTAATCCTAATAACACAACGTTACCACACAGAGTTGTTTTAGAGGGACATTCATGTAAAACCACTGGTGCACGTTGCCTTCAGGGACAGTTTTTCATCAACAGTCTCTGAATTTCCCTCTAAAACAACTCTGTGTGGTAACGTTGTGTTATTATCTCATAGTGTGGTGAATGTGCAGGTCACAACTTGTCCACCAGAGCGTTGTGGAGTTGTTGGATTGTGTATTTGATGAGTTTGATGAGGGAAACCAAGAAATCCCATGAGCCTCCGTAGCGTAGCTCTGAGCAGCTCACGGCTCTGCTCCGCCGTTCTAAAAGTAGGTTGTGGTGTGTGTTGGGTTTTTTGTGTAGGACTTTTAGAAACTGCTTGTATGCTTATATTTGTCCAGGCCTCAGTGTGGATTTGCCTGCCTTCTTCAGGTGCTGCGCCATGGTGCGCTGCTGGGGGGGCGAGCAGCGCTGGCACAGGTAGACCAGCAGCGGGTACTGGGAGGTCAGGAAGGCGTACTTGTTGACCACCTCCAGGGCCGAGCGGATGGTGACGGGGGCGTGGTGCTGGTGATGATGATGATGATGATGGTGGTGGTGGTGGCGAGGGATGTCCGGGCCGTAGTCCACCCCCAGGAGAGGCTCCCCCTCCGGGCCGTCGGTCACGCCCAGCTCCAGGCAGCGACAGCCGGTCTGCAGGGCCTTGGTCAGGCCCCCCAGGTCGGCCCGGCCGTGCACCTGGTCGTCCAGCAGGTAGGAGCGGTACGAGGTGCTGAGGAGGAGACACACAATGTTACACACTCACCAACACAAGTAACCACACGTTACAGCACCTCGCAACCACAAACACAAAAGATTTTGATTTGATCTATTTTCAGAAATTAACACTTTTTTGTAGATTTTTTTTTTCCTATTTTTTTTGAGAATTTTTACCACTTTTTTCTAGAAACTCTTTTGGAAAAATTGTAACATTTTTTGAAATTTTACCAATTTTTTCTTCTTTCTTTGAGAATTTTTTATTATTACTGTCACTTTTTTTAATTAATATTTTTAATTTATTTATTTTTTTAGAATTTTTTAAAAAGCTTTTTGTTAATTTTTTACCATTTTCTTCTAGAACTGTTTTTGAGAAATTTTACCACTTTTTTCTAGAATTTTATTTTATTTTTATATCTATTTTCAGAAATCTTGCCACTTTTTTGTAGAATTTAAAAAAACAACTCTTTTTTGAGAAATTTTACCACTTTTTTCTAGAATTTTTTTTAAAAACTTTTAAATTTTTACCACTTTTTATAGAAACACTTTTGGAGAAATTGTACTTTTTTTTTTACCACTTTTTTCTAGAATTTTAAAACTTTTTTTTGAAAATTTCTTATTATTATTACCACTTTTTTTTTTTAAAGCTTTTTGAGAATTTTTACCAGGTTCTTCTAGAACTGTTTTTGAGAAATTTTACCACTTTTATCTAGAATTTTTTTTAAACTTTTTTTTTTTGGGGACAATTTTTACCACTTTTCTAGAAATGCTTTTGAAGAAATTGTACAATTGTAAATTGTATTTCTTTTGACTCAAACAGTTCTTCAGTCTCAGAACAAATATTTGTGTTTTTCTGGTGTTTGTTGACCAACGGGGGTCCGTGGTCTAATTTCAGCGTGATGTGAAAAGGAGCGCCGGCGGGCGGACAGACCTGATGTAGTAGTGGGACAGCGGCAGGTTCATGTCCTGACACACGCCCAGCTGCTCGGGGTCCAGCAGCTGACACTCCGGCGACTGCAGGTAGCGGGCGAAGCCGTCCAGACCCAGCAGGCCGCGCTCTCTGCCCTGCGCCGAGGGCTCGTAGCGCCGCAGCAGCTCCCAGCAGCCCTCGGTGGTCGCCAGGGACAACCCCTGCTCCGTCTCCAGGAAGAGACGCAGGTCCTGAGGGTCCAGACACTCGCGGTCCTTGGACAGCTGCACCAGCAGGAAGTAGACGTCGGGCCGCGTGCAGAGCTCGCAGAACGCCTCCTGGAACTCCTCCCTCGTCACGTGGGACGTCAGCTTCTCCTTGCTGCGCTGGATCTCCTTGAAACGCAGACGCACCTGCAGGAGGAGACAAGAGGAGGAGGAGGAGGATGAAGGAGCAGGAGGAGGAGGAGGAGGAGGATGAAGGAGCAGGAGGTGGAGGAGGAGGAGGAGGAGGATGAAGGAGCAGGAGGTGGAGGAGGAGGAGGAGGATGAAGGAGCAGGAGGAGGAGGAGGAGGAGGAGGAGGAGGATGAAGGAGGAGGAGGAGGAGGAGGAGGAGGAGGAGGAGGAGGATGAAGGAGCAGGAGGAGGAGGAGGAGGAGGAGGAGGAGGAGGATGAAGGAGGAGGAGGAGGATGAAGGAGGAGGAGGAGGATGAAGGAGGCGAGTGGTCTCCTCAGTGATGACATCACAGTGACCCACATTCAACAACACAGCTCTGTATCATCTCCTCCCAATAACCAGGTCTCTGTCTCCTCCTCCTTTCATCCTCCTCTCTCTGTTTCTCTTTTATCTCGTTCCAGGTTTTGTAAAAACTCAGATTCATTAAAAACCTTCTGTGTTCACTTTGTGTCTGACAATAAAGTCGGTAAATACAGAAGACGTGATGTCACATCTCAAACATCTTCAGAACTCGTGTTGCTTTTTATTCTCTGACATCTGAAGGACGGATTCCCTCAGGCGACCCTGAACGCATCACAGAACAGCAGCGTTGACTTGTGATAAAGTAAAAACTAATTTTCATGTCATTGTGCTGCAGACAGGAGTCTAATACGTCCCACGACCCTTGAACACATCACATAAAGAGCTGCAGGGATGAGTCAGGATGTCTAAACTCGTCTCAGTTTATTCTCCACCATGAACCTGGTTCTGTAGGTGAGCGTTGTTTAACTCTGTGTTGATCAGTAACCAGAGTATTGAATGTTACCATGAAACCATTGTGGGTCATTTTTGACCCAGGAGTTTTTAGTGTGTATGTTATTAAACAGGAGGATTAAAGTCGACAGGCTCCAGATAAACGTCAAGTGAGCAGAGATCTGAGGGGATCCAGAGTCATAAAACCAAACGCTCTCAGACTGACCGTCTCCTGTCCCCTGAAGCCCCTCCCCCCTGACCGTCTCCTGTCCCCTGAAGCCCCTCCCCCTGACCGTCTCCTGTCCCCTGAAGCCCCTCCCCCTGACCGTCTCCTGTCCCCTGAAGCCCCTCCCCCCTGACCGTCTCCTGTCCCCTGAAGCCCCTCCCCCCTGACCGTCCCCTGAAGCCCCTCCCCCTGACCGTCTCCTGTCCCCTGAAGCCCCTCCCCCTGACCGTCTCCTGTCTCCTGAAGCCCCGCCCCCTGACCGTCTCCTGTCCCCTGAAGCCCCGCCCCCCTGACCGTCTCCTGTCCCCTTAGGCCCCTCCCCCTGACCGTCTCCTGTCTCCTGAAGCCCCTCCCCCCTGACCGTCTCCTGTCCCCTGAGGCCCCTCCCCCTGACCGTCTCCTGTCCCCTGAGGCCCCTCCCCCTGACCGTCTCCTGTCCCCTTAGGCCCCTCCCCCTGACCGTCTCCTGTCTCCTGAAGCCCCTCCCCCTGACCGTCTCCTGTCTCCTGAAGCCCCTCCCCCTGACCGTCTCCTGTCCCCTGAAGCCCCTCCCCCCTGACCGTCTCCTGTCCCCTGAGGCCCCTCCCCCTGACCGTCTCCTGTCCCCTGAAGCCCCTCCCCCTGACCGTCTCCTGTCCCCTGATGCCCCTCCCCCTGACCGTCTCCTGTCTCCTGAAGCCCCTCCCCCTGACCGTCTCCTGTCTCCTGAGGCCCCTCCCCCTGACCGTCTCCTGCCCCCTGAAGCCCCTCCCCTCTCACTGTCTCCTGTCCCCTGAAGCCCCGCCCCCTCCGTCTCCTGTCCCCTGAAGCCCCTCCCCCTGACCGTCTCCTGTCTCCTGAAGCCCCTCCCCCTGACCGTCTCCTGTCCCCTGAAGCCCCTCCCCCCTGACCGTCTCCTGTCCCCTGAAGCCCCTCCCCCAGACCGTCTCCTGTCCCCTGAAGCCCCTCCCCCTGGTCGTCTCCTGTCCCCTGAAGCCCCTCCCCCTGACCGTCTCCTGTCCCCTGAAGCCCCTCCCCCTGACCGTCCCCTGAAGCCCCGCCCCCTGACCGTCTCCTGTCCCCTGAAGCCCCTCCCCCTGACCGTCTCCTGTCCCCTGACGCCCCTCCCCCTGACCGTCTCCTGTCCCCTGAAGCCCCTCCCCCTGACCGTCTCCTGTCCCCTGAAGCCCCTCCCCCTGACCGTCTCCTGTCCCCTGAGGCCCCTCCCCCTGACCGTCTCCTGTCCCCTGAGGCCCCTCCCCCTGACCGTCTCCTGTCCCCTGAAGCCCCTCCCCCTGACCGTCTCCTGTCCCCTGAAGCCCCTCCCCCTGACCGTCTCCTGTCCCCTGAAGCCCCTCCCCCTGACCGTCTCCTGTCCCCTGAAGCCCCTCCCCCCTGACCGTCCCCTGAAGCCCCTCCCCCTGACCGTCTCCTGTCCCCTGAAGCCCCTCCCCCTGACGTCTCCTGCCCCCTGAAGCCCCTCCCCCTGACCGTCTCCTGTCCCCTGAAGCCCCTCCCCCCTGACCGTCCCCTGAAGCCCCTCCCCCTGACCGTCTCCTGTCCCCTGAAGCCCCTCCCCCTGACCGTCTCCTGTCTCCTGAAGCCCCGCCCCCTGACCGTCTCCTGTCCCCTGAAGCCCCTCCCCCTGGCAGGGGGGGGGCCCCTCCCCTGACCGCCTCAGGGGACAGGAGGCGGTCCTCCCAGGAGACGTGAGGGGGCGGGGCTTCAGGGACAGGAGTCCCTCCTGTCCCCTGAAGCCCCTCCCCCTGACCGTCTCCTCCCCCTGAGGCCCCTCCCCCTGACCGTCTCCTGTCCCCTGAAGCCCCTCCCCTGACCGTCTCCTGTCCCCTGAAGCCCCTCCCCCTGA
Source organism: Decapterus maruadsi (assembly GCA_030347415.2). Lineage (NCBI taxonomy): Eukaryota > Metazoa > Chordata > Actinopteri > Carangiformes > Carangidae > Decapterus > Decapterus maruadsi. Next base: position 27,977,703 of record CM064902.1, read on the forward strand.
CCGTCTCCTGTCCCCTGAGGCCCCTCCCCCTGACCGTCTCCTGTCCCCTGAAGCCCCGCCCCCCTGACCGTCTCCTGTCCCCTGAGGCCCCTCCCCCTGACCGTCTCCTGAGGCCCCTCCCCTCTGACTGCCTCCTGTCCCCTGAAGCCCCTCCCCCTGACTGTCTCCTGTCCCGTGAAGCCCCTCCCCCTGACCGTCTCCTGCCCCCTGAGGCCCCTCCCCCTGACCGTCTCCTGTCCCCTGAGGCCCCTCCCCCTGACCGTCTCCTGTCCCCTGAAGCCCCTCCCCCTGACCGTCTCCTGTCCCCTGACGCCCCTCCCCCTGACCGTCTCCTGCCCCCTGAAGCCCCGCCCCCTGACCGTCTCCTGTCCCCTGAGGCCCCTCCCCCTGACCGTCTCCTGTCCCCTGAGGCCCCTCCCCCTGACCGTCTCCTGTCCCCTGAAGCCCCTCCCCCTGACCGTCTCCTGCCCCCTGAAGCCCCTCCCCCTCACCTTGGCCTCCTTGATGCCGGGACACAGTTTGCAGATGGTGGCGACGGCCACGTCCTCCGACACGATGCCGTATCCGTCCTCGTCCACCTGCGCGAACTCGGCCGTGAGCCACTCGCTCCTCATCTTGCTGCCCAGACTGCCCTCCACCGACAGCCCCCCCCCTTCGCTCAGCACCCCGCCGACTCCGCCCCCTCCTCCCCCGGCGCCGGCGACCACGGAGGGGTGAGCCAGCAGGTAGCGCAGCCCCGTCACCCAGATGTTGGCCACATCTGCAGACAACGCCACCAGGTCCAGAGACTGTGGGAGGGACGGAGGACAGAGACGGATCAGTAGCCGCGTTCCCGTTTCACCTCCAGACAAAACCAGGACGTCGTTCTCACCTGGTACTCGTCCCCGTGGATGATGGAGAACGCCGCCTCCTCGGCCAGGTGTTCCGACAGCGGTCCGTTGTGGAGGAAGGTCTCGGTGCTCTTCCCGGTCCGGACCTCCCTGATGCTGGACACGTCCAGCCGCGCCCGGTCGCCGTCCTTCTTGGACGGCTCCCAGCGCAGGCAGCTCAGGTCCGGGTCCAGGGTGTAGAAGCGGCAGTAGACCCTGGAGTTGGGACGGATCTTCTTCAGCTCGCAGCCGCCCTGCATGAAGGCCAGGCAGTCTGCAGCGCTGCTCACCTGAGGACCAACACAACACCTCCATCATCAGCAGGATCAGGATCAGGTTTTATTCCTACCCGACCCGTAGGTGGGTTTGTCCTGCAGTGAGTTGTAACTCACACATCGATCATACAGACATTAAAACAACAGAAACCATGATAACGAGCTCCACCAGTAGACACAGAGTTCTAGTCTAGGAAGGAAGGAAGGACGGACAAAGGGAAAGATAGATGGAGTGAGGGAACAGATTGGGTCAATTGGGTCAAACTCTTAAACCCATTAAACAGCTATATAAAAAAGCAATCAAGGTATTTGATCAAAAGCCTCAATCCTTCCACCTCTGCCCAATTTTGAAAAAATATCAGCTCTTGACATTCGAGAACTTCCAACTACTTAAAAGTTCCTGTCTCATCTACAGGTCATTAAATGGGCTGGCACCTCCACCATTAGGAGATTTTATTAAAAAGAAAAATAGTGCGACAATAACGAGAGCTACCACCAGGGGTGATTGTGAGGTTCAGTTTAGGAAAACAGCATTTGCACAGAAGGTTTTATCAATCCATGGTTGCTCAACATGGAACACGTTACCACTGGCCATAAGGGAAATATCAACATATGTAACATTCAAAAAACAGCTGAAAGCATGGCTTATTAACAACCAAGTCTGCCAACATTAAGGCCATGCTCATTTTAGTGTGTGTGTATGTGTGGGAGTGTGTGCGTGCATATGTGCGTGCATGTGTGCGTGCGTGTGTGCCTTGCGTTTTTGGTTATTCTGTTTTTTAATATATTCTTTTCTTTTTACCAAAATTATAGGCACTTTACCTCTGACACTTTAAAATTTAGCACTTTATTACAGATGCACTTTAAGCAAAGATAGCACTTTATAATCTGAAGCACCTTAATGGATCTTAACAGCAGCTTCTGCGATCTCGAAGCTATTAGTACCCATTGTTCTTCCCACTACAGCTACGGTATAAATCTGTAATGTGATATTGTGATATTGTATTGTGGTATTGTGATATGGTATTTGTACTATACTCTAATGTTGTCTATTAATGTGTTTTGTACAATTGTTGATATGTGTACCGCGGGACTACAGATGGAAATTAGCCTTGAGCTAAATCTGGTGTATTTACATTTATAATGTTCATTAATATGCAAAGTCCCGTCACAAATAAACAATAAATGAAATGAAATGAAAAGCAAGGAAGACATAAGGACAAAGGGAAGGAAGGAAGGAAGGAAGGAAGGAAGGAGGGAGGGAGGTAGGGAGGTAGGGAAGGAAGGAAGGAAGGAAGGAAGGAAGGAAGGAAGGAAGGAAGGAAGGAAGGAAGGAAGGAAGGAAGGAAGGAAGGGAGGGTTAAACAGGAAATGACGAGAACAAAATGGGTAAAAAAACAAGAATACAAAGAGTTTAAACAGGACACTTGGGCCTGTGAACAGTGTTTAGTTTGGTATATCCCTTTAATTTAAAGGCCGCTAATTGCATCATAATGTCTAGAAACAACGGTCAGTTTCATAGTAATGTCAAGTTTTTCATAAAGATAAAAGATACACATGTTTTTCATGCTTTGAATGTTTCTCCAAGTCCTCGGCAACTGACCAATATTTCTGGCCCATTTCTATACAATCAATCGTTATTTCTTGGCAATTTCTAGACATTATGATGCAATGACTTGTTGTTTCTTTGCTATTTCTTGACATTATTACATTATTAGCGGCCTGTAAATGAAAGGGTCACCAACATAACGTTGTGTGTTGCAGCTCCGTCTGGAGCCGAGGAGCTGGAGGTCAAAGGGTCAAAGGGTGAGAGTCATGATTTAAAACAGAGAAAGTAACAATCCTCTGTGTCTGTCTGGACTGCAGCTGAGACTCACCATTTGACCGTTTGGTTTAAAGGGATAGTTCAACATTTTGTCAAACTGGCCCATCACCATAATCCCTATAGTCATAGCAGTAGGTTCGTTACCTTTAATTGTGGGTGCAAGCTATTTTTAGAACGGCAGAGCAGAGCCGTGAGCTGCTCAGAGCTACGCTGTGGAGGATAAAGGAATTTCTTGGTTTCTCTCATCAAACTCATCAAATACACAATCCCCAAACTCCAAAACGCTTGATGAAGGAAACCAAGAAATTCCTTTATCCTCCACAGTGTAGCTCTGAGCAGCTCACGGCTCTGCTCCACTGTTCTAAAAACATCTTGCACCAACAATTAAAGGTAACGAACCTACTGCTATGACTATAGGGATTATGGTGATGGGCCAATTTGACTAAATGTTGAACTATCCCTTTAAGGCGTTCCTACAATGCTACAGCAGGTCTCCACCACTCTACCTTCTTCTCAGACGGCATGCTGCTGAACGACACCGTCTTCTTCCGGCCGCCGCCCATCTTCTGCACCGAGGGATCCTGGGAAAACACAGAGGAGGAGAGAGAGGTGAGGAGGAGGAGGAGGAGGAGCCGGCAGCTTTCATCTTCTTCATCTCAAACACTGACGTCCTGGAAACGTTTACCAGGAATGTACTGATCATTCATTATCTGTTAATTATCTGAGATGTTTCCAGGAGAGAGCTGCGCGACACGGAGCCGAGCAGAGAGAAACCAGGTCGATGAGACAGAAACACACACTCACACGACGGCCATGAGGAAATCTGAAAATCCCTCCAACGCTTTTGAACAAAAATATAAAAATATCTTTATTTATTGAGCACTTCTCTGAACCTAAGGAGCGATACTCACAGAGCGTAAACAGTGGTAAACTCCATGTTATAGACGACTGAAACACTGTTTATGTTTGTTTACACTGCGTTAAGACTGAAGACTGATTCTCACTGTGTTTAGATTGAAGTGTTTACACTGTAAAAAAAACTCCCGTTCAGTCTGAACTGCATGAGCTCTGTATTTACAGTGTTTGGATGATGTGTATATATATTACTTTATATTTCTGCACATGGACGTTCCTGCAGCAGCTTCACGTCCGACGTGTTTTCTCTTCACATTCTTCCTCCTGGCGGTGAAAACAGTGTGAATCAGGATAATGAAGCTCTGCTCTGGATCTACTGGGGCTTTTTGTGATGTTTTCACAGCTTCTCTGTTTCCACACTGTGGTCAGACACGGGGGCTTTTATTTTCTCAAACTGCTCCGTGAGCATCACTTCCTTATTTAGTCGTGCGAGGGTTCACATGGAAACTCATGGTGCATCGAAGGCTTTTACAACAAGACGTTAATTAACATTAAATGCTTCTTTATTTGTCATAATAACTCATTGTTATGACCATTTATGGGATTATGGATGAATATTGAGGTTTAAAAGGAGCTATATTCTCTAATTTAAACATCTGTTTTATTGCTTCATGTCTCATCAGACAGTTTAACATTTGTGCTGCAGCGACGCACAAGATGAAAAACATCACAGTGACGTTGGTTCAGGTCCTGGAAGCTAAAGCTGCTTCACCTCGGCTTGGTTCTGGTTCTGGTTCTGGGTCTGGGTCTGGGTCTGGGTCTGGGTCTGGTTCTGGGTCTGGGTCTGGGTCTGGTTCTGGTTCTGGGTCTGGGTCTGGTTCTGGTTCTGGTTCTGGGTCTGGTTCTGGGTCTGATTCTGGTTCTGGTTCTGGTTCTGGTTCTGGGTCTGATTCTGGTTCTGGTTCTGGTTCTGGGTCCGGTTCCGGTTCCGGTTCCGGTTCCGGGTCTGGTTCCGGTTCCTGGTCCAGGTCTGGGTCCGGGTCCGGTTCCGGTTCTGGGTCCGGGTCCAGGTCCGGTTCTGGTTCTGATTGTGGTTCTGGTTCCGGGTCCAGGTCCGGTTCTGGTTCCTGTTCCGGTTCTGGGTCTGGGTCTGGGTCTGGTTCTGGTTCTGGTTCTGGGTCTGGGTCTGGGTCTGGGTCTGGTTCCGGGTCTGGTTCTGGTTCTGGTTCTGGTTCCGGGTCCGGGTCCGGTTCCGGTTCTGGTTCCTGTTCCGGTTCTGGTTCTGGTTCTGGGTCTGGGTCTGGGTCTGGGTCTGGGTCTGGTTCTGGTTCTGGGTCTGGTTCTGGGTCTGGTTCCGGGTCTGGTTCTGGTTCTGGGTCTTAAAACCAGCCGCTGCGTTCAGACCAGAAAAACAACAGGTTCAGAATCTGAAAGTCGGTTCTCGAAGGGATCAACGAATAGTTGGTTCTGCCCGGTGAACCGTGACATCATCAGTGGGCGTGTCTTATTCTAGTGGGCGTGTCTTATTCTAGTGGGCGTGTCTTATTCTAGTGGGCGTGTCTTATTCTAGTGGGCGTGTCTTATTCTAGTGGGCGTGTCTTATTCTGGTTCCGTGAAGTCGACAGCGACCGACAAGTAAAACAACTTGCAGTTCAATTCAATCCTGCTCTTTCTGCCTTCGTCACTTTAATCAGCGCTGCAGCATCGTTTGGTCTCCTGACCCACCAGTTCGCTGCTGCTCTGTGTGTTGTGTGTGTTATATATTCTGTGTGTGTTGTGTACGTTATATACAGTGTGTGTAGTGTGTGTGTCGGTGCATGGCTCCTCCTCTGTGTAATCACTGCTGTGGTTCCAGCTCGTTACGACTCAGTGAGGCTCCGCTAATGAAGCTCCCACTGACATTCACTCAGAGACGGAGCCGCCAATCAGTGTGTGTGTGTGTGTGTGCGCGCTAGCTTCTAATTGGCTGATTGGGATGGATTGATTGATTGTGTGTCGATGACATCACCATCGTGCTGGTGTGACAGACGAGCTGTAAACATCTGTATTTCCCTACAGCTGCAACGGTTCAATGATGAGAATCAATGTCATGTGAAAATGTAAATGTTTAAAAAAGTATTAAACAGTTAAACCAACATATATTTATATTTATATATATATTTCTATCTGCTGCTGCCAATCAATGCAGACTGTTCAAACCTGTCTGTTGTTCTGTAAAAGTCTAAACTTAGAGAGAAATATTAAAACATTTCTGTCTGTTTTTTACTTTTCACTTTATTCTTTTCACATTATAATTATTGTAAAAATGTTGTAAAATGTATTTTGTTGTTTCATTATTAATGTCTTATCTTTACTTTTTTAGTTAAAGTTAGTTCAGTTTTAAATCTATAATTGTAATTCAGTTTGGCCTTTTTACTTTTACCTCATCAGCCTGAAGTTCTGTTAATGTTCTTTATAAATAAAGTTTGTTTGATTCACAGTTTGAGGAGAAGCTGGTTTTCAACGAGTCACCAGAACTAGAAACAGCAGCGTGGTGTCGTCGGCATAGAGACGACGCTACCGTCGGTTACAGGAGGTTAAACACCTGGTGATGCTGATGCTGAGTCTGATCTGAGCGTTGCCATGTGAACGGGGCCAGAGCTCACAGCTGATGAACATGTGTCCAGAGTTTGTGAACATCTGTGTTTTTAAAGCTTAAAACCAGAAACAGTGAAAACACTCACACAAAGTGCAGAGAGAGCAGCTTCATCTGCTCAGCCAATCAGGAAGCAGCTTCATCTGCTCGGCCAATCAGGAAGCAGCTTCATCTGCTCGGCCAATCAGGAAGCAGCTTCATCTGCTCAGCCAATCAGGAAGCAGCTTCATCTGCTCAGCCAATCAGGAAGCAGCAGCCGTGAACAGAGTGAGACAGATTCACTCTGGACTGAGTTTCACTTTCTCTTGTTTTTACTGAACAAACTCAACGTGTTTCTATGAAACAACATGAAGCCTCAGATTCCTCTGGACTCTTTCACTCCTCCTCTCTTCCTTTTCCTCCTGAACAAACTCTTCCTCCTCCTCTTCCTCCTCTTCTCTCCTCTTCCTCCTCTTCCTCCTCTTCCTCCTCTCTCCTCTTCCTCCTCTTCCTCCTCTCTCCTCTTCCTCCTCTCTCCTCTTCCTCCTCTCTCCTCTTCCTCCTCCTCTTCCTCCTCCTCCTCTTCCTCCTCTCTCCTCCTCCTCCTCTCTCCTCCCTCTTCCTCCTCCTCTCTCCTCTTCCTCCTCTCTCCTCCCTCTTCCTCCTCCTCCTCCTCCTCCTCTTCCTCCTCTCTCCTCTTCCTCCTCTCTCCTCCTCTCTCCTCCTCATCCTCTTCTTCCTCCTCTCTCCTCTTCCTCCTCTTTCCTCTTCCTCCTCTCTCCTCCTCTTCCTCCTCCTCCTCCTCCTCCTCCTCCTCCTCTCTCTTCTTCCTCCTCTCTCCTCTTCCTCCTCTTTCCTCTTCCTCCTCTCTCCTCCTCCTCTTCCTCCTCCTCCTCCTCTCTCCTCCCTCTTCCTCCTCCTCCTCCTCCTCTTTCCTCTTCCTCCTCTCTCCTCCTCTCTCCTCCTCATCCTCTTCTTCCTCCTCTCTCCTCTTTCCTCTTCCTCCTCTCTCCTCCTCCTCTTCCTCCTCCTCCTCCTCTCTCCTCCCTCTTCCTCCTCCTCCTCCTCCTCTTTCCTCTTCCTCCTCTCTCCTCCTCTCTCCTCCTCATCCTCTTCTTCCTCCTCTCTCCTCTTCCTCCTCTTCCTCCTCTCTCCTCCTCCTCCTCCTCCTCTTCCTCCTCTCTCCTCCTCCTCCTCTTCCTCCTCCTCCTCTTCCTCCTCTCTCCTCCTCCTCCTCTGCTCTGTCTCCTCTGGCTCCACATCTGGACTCATCCAGATGTTCTGTCCCTGTCGTCCTGGGCGACTAACCTGGTGGAACCTCTCTCCTCCTACATATCCCAGGATGCATTGCATGTCGGTGACAAAACCAACATCCAGTTCAACAGAAACTGTTAAAACCAAGTATGTGGGAAAAAAAAAAAAAGTTTTGTGGTTGCCAGGCAACAGATGCTGCCACTTTGTGACGCGACTGTACTGGCGGCAACGAATGGGCCACACCTGAATGCATGACACAGCAGGGTTTCGAGTCGCCATGACGACCAAGCCAGGTAAAGAACCAGCTTTAAAACTGCGGCGAAGATCTGAACATCAACGGAGATCTGTGACACACACACACACACACACACACACACACACACACACACACACACACACACACACGTCTCCTGGGAGCCAGCAGCTGGTTCAACTGTGAATCACCGTGAGTGTGTGTGAGTGTGTGTGTGTGTGTGTGTGTGTGTGTGTGTGTGTGTGTGTGTGTGTGTGTGTGTGTGTGTGTGTGAAAGCTTCCTGTCAGTCACAGCTGATCTTTTGTCCTCATGAGCCAACGAGCCGACTGACTAATTCACTTCCTACACGTCGACAAACCACAGACGTGTCAGTAAATCTAATTAATCTACATGTGAACGGCTGCAGAGTCCGATCACATGACCACCTGAGTCGTTTTAGACTGTTGATGAACAACTGTCCCTGAAGGCAACGTGCATCAGAGGTTTTGCATGTATTTCCCTCTAAAACAACTCTGTGTGGTAACGTTGTGTTATTATCTCATAGCGTGGTGAATGTGCAGGTCACAACTTGTCCACCAGAGCGTTGTGGAGTTGTTGGATTGTGTATTTGATGAGTTTGATGAGGGAAACCAAGAAATCCCATAATGAGCCTCCGTAGCGTAGCTCTGAGCAGCTCACGGCTCTGCTCCGCCGTTCTAAAAATAGCTTGCACCAACAATTAAAGGTAACGAACCTACTGCTATGACTATAGGGGTTATGGTGATGGGACAGTTTGACTAAATGTTGAACTGTCCCTTTAAGAGCAGGTGTTAAACCTGGTCCTCTCACCTGAGGATCAGCCTGAGTTCAGAGGTCACGGTCAGTTCTGTCTGTATCAACTGAGTCTGTTGTCTTTAAACAGTAGATTGAACATTTAAACACATATTTCTATTTTTTCTCTCTTACCTTGTATTTATTTTGAGAAATCGTTCATTCCTCACCATGGTAACAACATCTTTTTAACCTGAGGGTCATTTTGGCATCAAAAGCTTTTTATTGTCTGGATTTAAAAAAAAAATCTTTAATTACACAATTAAGAAATTATTATTAAAATATTAAAGACAACAAATTCTAAATCTGGTTTTCAGATTTGAAAATGAATCAGGTTCATTATGTTGTATTTATTTTTCAGCAGAGGAACAAAAAGCCTGCGTTCATCTGCTGTTTGTCTCTGTTTTCTTCTTCTCTTGCTAAATTTAGCTGCACTCTCTCTCATATTAAGACTGTTGCTCAGTGACCTCGTCCACCAGATGTCCACTGTCCTGTTAAGACACTCAGAGTCTGAGCAGAGGAAGAAACCACTCACAGATCAGTTACTCAGGTGTTTCTACTTTATTATTTCTATATTTGACTGGTGACACAACAAACCAGCTGTTTCCAGATGTGGCTCCTCCCAGATGTCAGCTGTTTCATCGCTCATTTAGGCTCTTGAAAAGAGTCTAAAATTTTAATTTCAGGCCTTAAAAAGTCTTAAATTCATTGAAATATTGTTTTAAAGTCTTAAATCATTTTAGACTGATCTTAATTTTCTTAACGTTGCCTCAAATGCTCAATAAAATGTCATTTCTTTGTGTTTTATTGAATGTATTTTCAACTACAAACACTTCTACAGTATACT
>CM064902.1:27992305-27997305 GCA_030347415.2 Decapterus maruadsi
GCCAAAAGCTGGAAACAGGATGTTGTTAACTCAGTTAGCTCCATTAGCTCTGTTAGCTTCATTAGCTCATTAGCTCTGTTAGCTCCGTTAACTCAGTTAGCTCCATTAGCTCTGTTAGCTTCATTAGCTCCATTAGCTCTGTTAGCTCCATTAGCTCTGTTAGCTCCATTAGCTCTGTTAGCTCCGTTAGCTCCATTAGCTCTGTTAGCGTCATTAGCTCGATTAGCTCTGTTAGCGCCGTTTGCTCCATTAGCTCAGTTAGCTCCGTTAGCTCTGTTAGCTAAGCGAAAGATGAACTGGAGGGATCTGTTTATAAATATAATATAATATAATATAATATCATTGTTTTTCCAGCCCTTCAAAGTGCAGGAAAAACAGTTTTTATTTGGACCTAACCAACTCACGTATCCCTCCGCCCAGGGTTAGCGCCTCACGTATCCCTCCGCCCAGGGTTAGCGCCTCACGTATCCCTCCGCCCAGGGTTAGCGCCTCACGTATCCCTCCGCCCAGGGTTAGCGCCCGCCGATCAGCAGTTGGGTAGCTCCAAATAAAAACTGGGTTTTTCCTGCACTTTGAAGGGCTGGAAACATTATATTACAGTATAGCCAACAATGGAAATGTGTATTTTTTTCAGGTAAAACCTCTTTAGGCCAATGTAAAGAAAGTCTAAGTCTAAAATAGGCCGTTTCTATTCCATTCCATTCCATTCACAACAATGTTGTAAATCTCTGGGCAGGGCTATTATGGGCTGGCGTTGCTAACGTTGCTTCTACTGCAATTAAAGTACTTAGGGGCTATTTGTAGATCATACAACCCCACTTTAAAAAACATGGGACTATCCCTTTAATATGAAGACAATAACAACACTTTCTCTTTGCCAAACACACACACACACACACACTAAAGGAGCAGAAAGGATATTATAAAAAATCTAATAAACACTTTGAGGAGTCGTGTGAAACCAAAGTGATTAATTGATATCAATGACCAGAGTGTGTTTATAAAACTGTGGGTGGTAGAGAGTGTGTGTATGTGTGTGTCTGTGTGTCTGTGTGTGTCTGTGTGTGTCTGTGTGTGTGTGTGTGTGTGACAGTTTGTGCCCACTGCTTGTATTTGTGTGAGTCATCCAATAATAGGTGTTATAACTCTGCCTCTGAGCTCCGATCAATACCAACGATCAACGATGATCTGAGACCGATCAGAGCCACGTGACCTTTGACCTCACATCCTGTGTGTGTGTGTGTGTGTGTGTCTACACTGTACCACTCTCTCTCTCTCTTCATCCCACCAATTATTTCTTCTTCTTTTTTTGTTCAATGAATGAAAATGAGTCGTCTGCCGTCGTGGTTACTGAGAGGTTGTCACGGCAACTGGACCAAAGATGCTGCGTCTCCTATAGCGACGGCCAGAGCGGCTTCTACAGATCCATCCCATAGTCCAGGAGATGTCACGTCCACAACAACCCTGCCCTGTACCAACTGTCTCACCAGCTCCTGTTTGTTATACAGCTATTGGGAATAAAGGGCTAATCCGTATAAAAATGATTGGGCTCAACTGTGTTCTGATAGAGAGGGAGGTTCATACTGATCCTTATTCTGAACCACGGCCACGTAAACACTTAGTAGGGCTGTCAACCAGTATTATTCAAATATTTAAAGGAGTAGTTCAACAAAAAATGAAATTCGGGAGGCCAGTTCATAGACCAACGAAAACTTGTTTCCAGTAAACTCTGGACTGTCTCCCTTCAGGACGCTTGGACTTCAGTGGACGAGCAGTGTGGAGGAAGATTAAAGGGTTGTTGTGTAGTTTTATGGACCACTTCTGTGTTCGTTGGTTGGTTTACAGCTCAGGTGAAGTTCAGCCTCGTCAGACGACTCTGCTCATGTCGACACGCTGCTGCTCTGTTTACACACCTCACCATCAGATTATTTGATTCTGAGCCCAGTGGCTTCTGGAGACCGGCTCCATCTGTGGGAACATGTCAACACACGTCGGAGGCACCGAGGCCGAGCGGAGGCAGACTGATCTGTGTGTGTGTGTGTGTGTGTGGTCTCTCAGGAGCCGCGGCCTCACGCTGCTCAGGTGATTGTGAAGGACGACAGAGGTGACGGGGACGTTTCAATCACAACAGGTTTTACACCACAGGGTTTCACACACACACACACACACACACACACACACACACACACACAGGCTCCTCTCTCGTATAATGAAGAGAATCTCTACAGGATTTCAACAAGGCTTTCAGCTTCACCTCGGCTCAGTCCCTGCACACACACACACACACACACACACACACACACACACACACCTAGCACATGGTGCACCTGCGCCTGCAGAATGACCTCCTCTCCAGTCTTTTATGAAAAATCAATCTACTGGTTCTTCACGTGTCGGGATGTGAGCAGAGCAGCCGTCTAACGATGTGCAGACAGACTCACACCTGTTGTTCACCTGCAGCTCCTCCGCCTGCAGCTCCTCCGCCTGCAGCTCCTTCACCTTCACCGTTGTTGTGTTCTTACTTTTGTTTTGCATTTAGAAGGAGTGTTTATGGGTGGAGATCTCGTGCATCAGCGAGATCTTTCTAGCCTCGTAAACCAGCCTCTCCTGGAAATGCATTTCATTTCATTCCTGGGGGGGGGGGGGGTCTGGCCTCATCCCCACTGTGAGCGTTTGGGGTGGTAGCAGCGTTGACAGACAACCGATTCAGCCAATCAGCAAGTTGCTATATCAAACTTTTGCAGAATCCAGTTGGAAGAACAGTGAAACGTCTTTTCCTTCAAGAAACTCAACCAGCGCCGACTCTTGCTCTTGTTTAGTTGCTGTAATGATGTAGTAAGAACTTCCCTTGTTGCTGTTTTCAGGCTGCTGCTGCTATATTGAAGATCTGCTGCTAGAAGCTCCATCGTGGTACGAGTCGTGCAGTGTAGAGACGGGGCTTTGCACCAGTCGGTCCCTGATTGGCCGACGTGCTGTCAATCACAGTGTTTGGTTCTGTTTATAGTGTTGATGTCATGATGTTGGTTCTCACCTCAGGTGTGTTATCGGTTATCTCTAGTTTATTACTGAGCACAGCACCGTGTCCTCCTGAAGCTGCAGTGGGTTTGAGCCCTCAGGGCCACCGTAGCCCCCCCCCCGTCCCCCCACCCTGCAGCGTCCTGCACCACGTCATATAAACGGTTGTGACGGCGGAGGACGAAACGAACGCACCCAGGACCTGTCCTCTTCGTCTCTACCCTCCTCCTCTTCCTCCTCCTCTCACCTCCCCCCTCCGTCCTTCATCGCACCCTTTTCCCCTCCACACAACCCCCCCCCTCCTCCTCCCATTCCTCCTCCATCCCAATCAAGGAAAGCCTGCCTGCAGGGTGTTGATGCCGTGAATAATTGAGGGGTGGAGGCAACCAAAACCAGACGTCCAAGTCAAGAGGACATTTGTTATCTGAAAAAACATGTGGGACAAAGCTGTCCGTGGCGGCGGTGGTGTAACAGTTTGTCTCTGCTCACATCACCAGCCCGGCTCCCGCTAACACTAACACTGACACACTGAGAGAGGCAGGCAGGCAGGGAGGGGGAGGAGGGGGGGGATTAAGACTGAACTGAGATCAAGAAGTAGGGGAAGTGACAGAAGGGAAAGGAAAAGAAAGGAAGAGGGAGGAAGAGGACAAAGTGACAAGAGATTAGGAAAGAAGAAGAAGAAGAAGAAGAAGAGAGACAGGAAGTGATGGGAGAGGAGGAAGAGAGGGGGAGACGAGCCTTAAAGGGGCAAAAATGAATGAATGAAGAGAGAAAAGAGAGGAAGCAGAGGAGGAGGAGGAGGAAGAGGAGGAAGAGGAGGAGGAGGAAGAGGAGGAAGAGGAGGAAGAGGAGGAGGAGAGGGTTGGACAGTTGCCCTGTGTTCTTCAGAAAAGGAGATGTTTAGTAAATGGCTTGATGAATCTTTCATAAAGAGCTGGGGTGGAGGAATCTGGGAGAGGGAAGACACTGGGGAGGACGCTGCTTTCTGGGATGGGGGGGGAGGGGGGACGAGCTCATTGTGAATAATTGACAGTGGAGGTTATTAAACCCAGATGATGATCTCAGGTTGAAGACGATTCATAATCTGAAAAATACATGTGGGTCACGGGACGGTGTGTGTGTGTGTGTGTGTGTGTGTGTGTGTGTGTGTGTGTGTGTGTGTGTGTGTGTGTGTGTGTGTGTGTGTGTGTGTAACAGTGACTCTGTCAGACAAACCAAACCCGGCTCCGGCTGAGACAGCAGTTACATAACCCCCCCCCCCCCCTCCTCCCTCCTCCAGTCCAGAAACCAGTGGCCTCAGAAATTATTCAGACTGTTTCACTTTGTGCCGACTTCACTGTCACAGCTTTCATTTCATTTAAAGGAGACATACGTAAAAAAAATGAAATAAAAGAACTGACCGGCGTGGAACCGGTCGGACTCTGGTGTCACTCACAACTCTGATTTTCTGATTTGACGTCACGACAACATCAAAACATGGCGGCCATCGTCTAAACGGTTAGAGTTTAAACACAAGTTGTTTGTTGAGGTTTTAATACATGTTATTTTGTGTATTATTGCAGTCGCCTTTATGAAGCTGTGATTGTTGTGTGACATTGTGTTCCTGCAGCGTGAACACAAAGACTGGACCACCACCTCCAGGTGACTGCTGCTATATTATTATTATTATGGGATGTCCAGCATGTGAGCAGCAGGTGACACACCTGACCTCCGTCTGAAAGGATTCACTTCTTCCTCTTTTATCAGAACGTACAAACATGATTTTCCTTTTGTCGCCGTGGATTATTGAAGATTAAATCTGTAAAATAATAAAGAGCTTTTGTCCTTTTATGGTCAAATCTAGAGCAGAGAGAGGAAGACACTGTCGCTCTAAACGCTGCTTTCTGCTGCTGCCATGGCAACCACAGGTGAAGGACACTAGACGGGATAATGAAAATGTGACGGTGTCGATCTTTGTCTCTGAGTGACCTGAACAATAAGAGGAG